>OY986437.1:156181208-156510838 GCA_963920525.1 Dichetophora obliterata | reverse complement strand
CATTAATATATTTCATTCAAATTTTTTTTTGTTCAAAAGTTCAATAAAATTACTTCAAAAAAATAGGTTGAACTGTACCGTTAAGTCAGTGTATATATGTTTTATGATTATATCAAAAAAGGTCCAAAATATTGACTTTTTACTCAAAAAATTACTCAAAAATTGTTGTTGTTGTAAAAATGAAATCAATTAAAAATTGCACATCTGGCTACCTTTCATATGACATAGCATTTATTTGCAAAAATTCTTCCAGCTAAGCGCAAAAATTATTTTACTGTTTTTGTCATCAAAACAACGAGGGTACCCCCTTTGATTTTTTTCGCGAAATTTATTTTTTCCAAAATGTTGTTTTTATATTTTTTACAAAAAAGTCAAGTCTCAAAAATAATTTATGTGAAAAAATTACCCCAATAGCTCTACATGTGTACCTAGATATTGGGTTCACATGTGTATATGAAATGTATCCAAAATATTCAATGAGCTTGTGTAGAGAGAGCTTAAGCGCAATAGGACTTTTAAGGATACTGTGGACTTCGTGGTTGCAAGTTTTAGGGGTAGATGATTTCGAATTTGATGTAAAATTTAAAATTTAAGATGTCGGATAGAGTTGCCACCTAAACTTTTTGTATTTTTGCGAATTCTTGTAATTTTGAAATTCTGACAACGGATTTGATTTCGAATATAATGTCACTGTTTTAAATTTAAGATGGAGGTTAGGGTTGCCACCTAAATTTTTTCACAGTATTGCCACCTAATAATATGTATTTTTAAGAGTTTTAAACATAATTTAACAGTGTTAGAGAGCCACTGATTTCAAATCTGAAGTCAAAATTTTAAAATTCAAGATGGTGGATAGGGTTGCCACCTTAACTTTTTGTATTTATATGAATTCTGGGCTGGGTGGGCTGGCAAAAAAAAGGGTACACCAAAAATGGGTCGCTGAATCCGAATCCGTGGTCAGAATTACAAACTTATAAAATATTGAAATAATTGGGTTGCCACCTAATAATAAGTATTTTGAAGAATTTAAACATAATTTAACAGTGTTAGAGAGTCATTGATTTCGAATCTGAAGTCAGAATTTTAAATTTCATGATGGTAAATAGGGTTGCCACCTTAATTTTTTGTATTTCTATGAATTCTGGGCTGTCAAAAAAAATTATATACTAAAAATGGGTCACATAATCCGAATCCGTGGTCAGAAATTCAAAGTTATAAAATTTTGAAATATTAGGGTTGCCAACTAATAATTGTATTTTTAAGAATTTTGAACATAATTAAACAGTGTTAGGGAGTCATTGATTTCGAATCTGAAGTCAGAATTTTATAATTAAAGATGGTTTATAGGGTTGCCGCCTTAATTTTTTGTATTGTTATGAATTCGGGGCTGGCAAAAAAATGGTACATCAAAAATGGGTCGCTGAATCCGAATCCGTGGTCAGAATTTCAAAATTACAAGAATTCGCAAAAATACAAAACAAAATGTAGGTGGCAACTCTATCCGCCATCTTGAATTTTAAATTCTGACATCAGATCCGAAATTATCTACTCCCTAAAACTGGCAACAACACAGTCTACAGAACCCTTAAAAGTCATAATAGGGTTAAGCTTTTCCTACACAAGCTCATTGAATTTTTTGGATACTTGCTTTAATTGGATACTTGCCTTCAATTTCAAGCTCTTCAAGCGCTTTTTGCCGAAGTCATCAAGCTTTACTTTACTTCAAACTTCGTGCCGTTCGCTTGTAAGCTAGCATACTTGCAAGTCGCAAGCTGTAGTGGGCTTATTTATTCAATTGCAAGCTATACTTGATTCAAAATTATCAAGCTCAAGCTAGCTTGAACTTGTATTTTAAGCAAGTAATTGAAATAGACTTCAAATAGGCTTGTGCAGTTCTCTGATACTTGACCACTTGAGCGACCTCTAAATCAATTTCGATGGATCCGAAACTTTACATTTTATTATCATTTATGTTAAGTTTGACTGCTTTAATAAAAAATATCTCTTTTTTAATGTTTTTATTATTTTTTAACCTAAAACCAGGGTTGCCAGATATCAGTTATCTCTGTAACCTAATAATTTTTCTTAATATAAATCAGAAATATTTTTTTAAAATTTATTTTAAGTGAGTGCCTAAAACAGGTACTTTGAGGATTATTAAAAAAAAATTAAATTTTAAACAGCTAAAAATTTTTCCGAATTTTTCTTATTTAAATGTTTGTACAAAATGACTCAAAATAATTTCACCACCACCTGTGATGTTCTTTTTTAAAATTTTGCATTCTTAGATTTTTGGGAATGTTTTTCGTAAAAAACTCAAACACGAAATTTTTAAAACGGTACACTTCTAGGAAAAACTTTCATAACGACCAGGTTATTTAACGTAATCGCATAACATGAATTTAATTGTGAGCTTTAGTAATAATCGCATAATTTTAGTGACCTCTTAATCACTTTGGACTGATCTGAAATTTTATATTTTATCATTTCTCATCCATTCGAATATTTTGAGAGGGATCGATTTAAAAAAAGACACTTGAATTTAAGGGCCACCTTAGTATTTACGTTATTTAAGTTTTTTAATCGATCTAAATTAGCAAACTGAAAAGGCGTGTCCGAAACTGACACGCACACTTTTTTATTTAATTTTATCAGTTTTCAGTGGAACTTCTCTTAAACATATTACATTTACTGCATCCGTACATATACCCAGCAGCGGATTTGCCAAAGGCAAAAAGTAATGCGTCTGCATATAGCAGAAGTAATTAACTCATACCTCATTACCTGTAATGTAGCATACAAGGAAAAGTAATGCAGTGATTTTTATAACTTAATACAAGTAGTATGTTAGTCCATAACTTCTAGGTAATGCTGAAGGGAAGCGATCACTTACCTCCTGTCTCATTCAATGTTAAATGTAAGGCCTTTTATGCATAGTAAGGTAATATAGTCGGAAGTAGTGGTCATTACAAGGTAATTGATGCTTCATATATTCGGAATATATTCCATCCGCTACTGGGTATTTACTCGAATAAATTATGGTTAAAAATTCCACAGCCGCCGAGAGAAAACGCAAATACTCTAAATTTAGTTTGAAATTTTACAACAAAGTTAAAAAAATAATTACTCTTGTGCGGTATAGCTTTAAGCCTCTCCAGAAAAGAGAGAAAAACTGCTGGCAGTGACAGTGTGCACATCTGGCATTAAAAAAATGTAATGCGAAAATGAATTTTGTGACTTTTAGTTGTTTACTTAAATTTTTTACTTTTTAAAAAGTAATTTAATTTCTGCCGTTTAAATAAAAATTTTCCCAAATTTTTTGCAATTTCAGGAAAACGTTTTACGTCATTCTTTTATTCCTTTCTTTTTAAATTTTTTTTTTCGATGCTATTTTAACCATTGACTAAGCCCATGCTTTATAATGTAGCTTTTTCAGTCTTGCTGAACCGTAAATATATTAACAATTTATAGAAGTTTTTTATAACCGAGCACTAAAAAAACATTTATCGCAAACTCAAATGAAATGAATTAATAAAATAAGTTCTTTTTTAACTAAGGAAAATGTGCTTAGTAAGATTTTTGAAAAACTTACCATCCCAAAAAGTTTGAAAACCGACGGTGACTTTTTCTTACAGATAAGGCACTCATTGTTTAAGAAAAAACTGACCTGTTCTTTGCCGGTTTTAATGAAACTTTTATAAACATGATGAAATTGTTTCAGAAAAAGGTATACCATCTCTTAAGCAGCATTACTGTTAAATAGTTTCACTTAAATTTTTATAAACATTTTAATTTTTGTAATAGAAAATTATTATATGAAGTTGATTTTATATACTAAAAAATATTTAAAATTGACTTAAGACATTCCTTGTATTAATTAACATTAATAACTTTTATAATGAGGTATACATAAGAAATACAGAATTTTCCTTACAATACAGAACATTTATGGATAGTCACCGTAAGCATACAGCAGCTGACAATAATCAACGTAGAAAAAAATTAAATATTTTATACGTATACTTGAATATCTACTAGAATTTTTAAACATTAAAACCCCGGGAAAATATACTTTTTACCCAAGCTTGTATGAATTGACCTAAGTCAATTATTATTAACAAAACAATTCGAGCATTTTATTTTTAATATGTGGCAGCCTTTTGATTTGAATTCAGAATATAACAAAATTACGGAGAAACAAGAATCAGTTTGTGCCCATTATATAAATGTCTTTACCCAGCACTCTAGTGGACAATAGTCTAAACTTATTTTAGAAAGCTTTAGAACTGATCAAACAGTAGAAAGCTTTTTGAATTCGCCGATAAATTTTAAAGCTCATTCAATTTAGCAGCATTCTGTTGTCAACATGTGTGATGTCCGTAGAGATCGGATATTTCATATTCGCCGAATGCTGCGAAAAAGATGCTAACTTCACACCGGTCAGGATAAGGAGAACTTCATGAAGCATAACGAAGAGTGGTTTGTGAACAAGACGAACATAGAAATACCAAAAAATATCAAAAAGCTGTTATCATTAGGACCAAATCTCGCGTTACTTATTATATTATTACCTATAATATAACAAAATAACAGCTTTCCTTACAAAATGGTGACAAATATAATAAAAAACCTAATAAATAAACTCGACGAGGGAAATGTTTTAAAAACTGCAAAAATATACAAAACAATGACACACGTTCCCGGTTTCTATAATAGAGTTATTCACTCAGACATATACGACAAAGAAAAATATAATATCGCACTAAAAAACAGCAACACATTAAAACAATTATTTTCCAACACAAAATCAAATTAGATAAATTAGAAAAATCAAATGTGATTTATAAAATACCCTGCAATGGAGACGGATCCAACAAATGTAAGAAAATATATGTGGAAACAACAAAATCAAAACTACGGACAAGGTAAGCCGCTCATAAATCGAACTACAAAACAAGAAAAGAAATAATTGACAACAAAACAGCGTTAGCGGCCCACTGTGTTACCACTGGACACTCGCCGAACATAGAAAATGCACGAATATTACAACAAGAAACAAATTATAAAAAACGGTACACAATCGAAATGCTGCATATAATAAACACACCCGCTACCCAACGACTGAACTACAAAATAGTCACAGAAAAATGCGCACATATTTACAGACACATAATAACAAAACTAACATTTAGTAATAACTTGACATTCACAACAAGTGGACAGACAATATTATTATTTGTAAGAACACTTTTATTGTTTTGAGTTTGGTTTTTACTTTTAAGTGCTTATTGTTAAATGTTGTAAAAAAAAGTGTTAATGTTTTTTGTGTTGAATTTTCAGATTTTTCCTGAAGACGGACACCAATGGTGTCTGAAATATTGAAAAAATAAAAAAACAATTAATTTTTTTTTACACATGAAATAACAATAGAGTTCAGCTACTACAGCTTTTTCGCACATTCTCCACATTAGACTATCTTAAGAACCAACTTAATATCATATATAAAAGAGGTCCAAAACAATAAAAAGTGAGAAAAATTTACCCACCATAATATGGGTTGGGCTCAGGTACAACACAAGACATAACATCTAACCATGCGTTAACATAGATCTAATCATACATTAGTTTTCAATCTACTTTTGAGTTGACCTTTCGATAAGTTAACATCAAAAAAGCTACAGTTGTTAACAAAGGTACTCATGCGATTTAAAGGAACAGTAGCCATATAATTTGTTCTACTAAAAGGTAAGTAAATTAAATTGTTAGCATTTCTACTGCTTCTACGGTTACTGTTAAAATTTATAAGAGTTAGGAGTCCTGGTGAATCGAATACACCAGTTATAGGTTGGTGTAAATAGACGATATCTGCAGAGTTCCTTCTCTCTTTCAAAGATTGCATTTTTAATAGTTTTAAACGATCTGCATAAGGAGGAAAGTTTAAAGTGTCAGTTCCACTTAAGCCCCTTAGAGCAAACCGAACAAAACGTTTTTGGATTCTCTCTATACGGTCAACATGTACATTGTAACTTGGGGACCAAACTTGACCTGCATACTCTAAGTGAGGTCGCACAATTGCATAATACAGCGTTGTAGTTGTGATCATACTCTTAAATTCTTTGGCCCAGCGTTTCATAAACGCGAGCATAGAAGACGCTTTTTTACATATGCTATCAATATGAACGCTAAACGATAGCTTAGAATCCATGCATATACCAAGATCTCTGACAGAATTTACACGATTTAAAGCCGTATCTTTTATCTTATAATCAAAAATTAGATTATTCCTTTTTCGCGAAAAGGTCATAGTTTGGCATTTATCTAGATTAAGAAACATATTGTTTTTAGAACACCAAACTTCAAAGGATTTTAAACCAGACTGGAGTAGAACTGAATTGTCTTTAGAATCTACTGTTCTGTATATTTTCATATCATTTGCATAAATGAGCAGATGAGAGTATTTGATGATGTGGGTTACATCATTAATGGCTAAAATAAACAGAAGTGGACCAAGGTGGCTACCTTGAGGAACACCTGATGCAGCAATAAATTCAGCAGACAATACACCTCGAAATCGTATTTGATAAGATCGCTCTGTCAGATACGATTGAATCCAGCTTACAAAAATTGTGGAAAACCCATTAACTTTAGTTTAAATATAATTAATTTGTGTGGTAGTTTATCAAATGCTTTACTAAAATCAGTGTAAATACAATCGACCTGGTTACCTGAATAAACTGAATTTAAGCAGAATGTTGTAAAATCGAAGAGCTTAGACACAGTGGATCTGCCAGTAACAATTCCATGCTGTCGACTTGTTATGACCCTCCCACAATGAATCTTCACACGATCATACACGAGCCACTCGAAAAGTTTTGGAATCGATGAGAGCTTAGCGATAGACCTATAGTTGTTTACATCATTCCTACAACCTTTTTTATAAATAGGACTTATAAAATATTTTTTCCAAAAAAGTGGAAAATTACATTCCCTAATTGATTTATTGAATAATATGGAGAGTGGTTGACTTAGAACGGAACCGCATTGCGTTAACACTGCAGCAGGAATTTCGTCAGGTCCAGCATTAAAATCTTCTTCGATCCATCAAATATACTTTAAAATATCCTCTGAATTAAAAGATATAGGGTCCAACGAAACCCTGGGTGTAGAGTTCATATATTCAAAATAATCTTCATCAGGATTAAAAGAGTCTGAACAGAATGACTCTTTAAAGAGAGTGGCAAATAGGTCACAAATTATAACGGGATCGTCAGTAAATCCGTCAGAAGTCTTAAATGATTAAGGGAATCCATCAGATTTTTTTTTGGTGTTTATGAAACCCCAGAATTTCTTTGGATCAGACAATATTCTCAGCTTAATATTGTCTAAATAATTTTGATATAAGGTAGCTGAGCAACTTTCAAAATCCAGAAACAAACGCTTGTAGGTTTCTAGGTCATTTAAGTCTATGCTAAAGACATATTTCTTCCATGCCCTATTCCTGCTGTTGCGAAGAGTTTTTAATTCCCTTGTGTACCAAGGGTAAACACAATTTTTCGCAAATTTGAGGCCATACGGCACGGACTCAGAAAACATAGTAAAGATTTACATATAAAAAAAATTAATTGGATCTTCAAGATTATTACCATGAATTAAAACAAAACGAGTTGATTTACATATTAGAATTTATTTGTTTTTTTTATTTTTTATTTTTTTATTAATACGTATAAATATTGATAGTTAAAAAGTCATTATACATTAATTATTATAATTAATTTTATAATTTAAATACAAGTATAAATTATATTTTTAGTTTTTAACATAAAGATAATATAGAATTAATTTTTTTAAAATAAAAACATTTTGTTCTTACTGTCTAAAACTAATTATTTCCTATTTTGTAATGACCCCACGCGTAAGTGCTTACACCATCTTCTCTAATAAAACGTTTATCATCATTATAGCTTAAAACAATTTTAGAAATTTCTTGAGTATATATATCATGAATAATGGATTTAAATATAAACATTTTATCACGATATATAGTTCTATCTATCAGACGTTTTCGAGAATCATCAATACTTAATTTTTCTAAAACACATCTCTTAACACCTTTCGATTTTTTAATCTCTGTGCAACCTGCAACATCTATTGAATACACTTTAGATCGAAGACCAATGCACTCTCTCATTATACGTCCATTATTCTCGTCTTTCATCAGCCCCAAAACCTTTTTGTTTTGTAAAGGGTAATTGAACTGGTTATTTTTAGAATAATCAGACGTATCAAATTTGAGACAAAGATCATCATAAATGTCTTTATAAAAATCATCTGTCCTTATCGTATAAATAAAAGAGTCCGTATCCATATAGTTTAACATTAATTTTTCATTAAATTTCGGTTTCATAAATTGATAATGAAAATCATACATTTTAAATTTGGATAATTCAAGCACTGCAAAACCTAAATATATAGGTTTATTAAACGTTATATTATCTAAATTCATTTGAATTGCAATCTTATTATCTGTGAAATGCGTTGAGCTATGAAAATTCGGTTTTGCTATAAGAGCTCGAGCACCTAAACGTCTACCATCACTCTCCCACGCATTTACGATTTTCACCTTCTTTCTCTTTTCAACATTTTTCATAGTTTTGCCATATACAGCGTTATTAAGAAGTTTAAAAAAAAATTTTTCAAAATCATTTTTAGGATTTGTTCGATGGAAAGTGTTCAATTCAATATACTGTTTTAACCATGCTGATTGTCTAAACTTTAATATTCTATGAATTTTAGTTAATTTTAAACCGTTTTGAATGCACTGTTGAAGATTACGATAGTGTATTATATAATTTTTTTTATAAGTCAAATCAGGAATAAGTTTCTTAATGTGATGATTATTTTGAATTGGAGATCTTTTGAATTCTGCACAAAACGGTAAATCGTTGTGATTATCATGAAGCTCTTCAGGATATTCTAAATCGACTTCTAAAAAGTAACCAAAAACAGAGTTTTCAAGCACTTCTGAAATATTAAAGTTATCTATATCCTCAATCCATTCAAATTCACTTTCTGGTAACGCTTCAGACATTGCCCAACCATATAAATTGTTGGCATCTAAATACATAAGGTATTGTGAGGGTTTATTGCAATCATATGTTTCTAGATATTTATTGTTGGCAACTGATCGACGTCTTGAACATTGAACAATACCACCTCTAATACCATTTTTAATGAAATTATACATATTTATATCGGTGAGCAATTCTAATTTTATTTCTGTCATTTTTAGCATAGCATCCCACGACAAACCAGGAGTTGTGTAATAATGACATGGATCAAGCTGGTATATAGATTTACGAACCTCACGAAAATTTTCGAATACATCAGTTAGGAGAAGTACATCTGTCTTTAGACATAAAGTCATATAATCATTTAAAGTTTGACAGTTGAATGTAGACCAAACGTTTAACGCATGTTCATAATCATCAACAGTGCATTCCTTATTGTTTAATTTTGAGAAGAATTGTTCGCGAGAAGGTAAAACAGTATCATTTAATTTTTCGACCGAATCCATATACTCATAAGGAAATATTCCATTTCTTTTTAAAAGATTAAATTCTAAAGGGTTTTCGTACATTGACTTTAATGTTTTGAAACCGTCATTATGCAAATATTTAGCTAAACTTTCTAAGCATGAAGACATAAATCTAAAAGAATCGAGAAAACGTAACTGTAAACTATATTACGATGTAATTGGAATGAATTTAGTAAGGGAAATATATAGCTCTTTATTGAGTGGTATAACGTTAATATCGCCCGGATGATCTCCGAGAGCCTTTATAAATAAGTGGCAGTCATAACCAGAAAAATTATGAAAAATTATAGGTATATGCTTTCCTAATTGATAATTTAGATTACAGTTCACATGTGCTGGTCCGCGGTATTGACCAGTTAAATGACAATAATCAGCACATCTATTATTATCTAAAATTTTTTTACAAATATGACATTTATTACTAGACTTTTGTTTTTCTATTTCAAAAGGTGTGAGAGGAGTCATTGGTACTGTTTTCATAAGATAGTTTGTACCCAAAAAATGTGCATCACGTATTAGGGTCTCAACAAAAACTTTAACTACATCATTTCCCGAATACGTTCGAAACTTATCGAGATTAGAATCGAAAGATGATTTTATATAATAGCTAAAGGCAATTGGTATATGCTTTTGGATGTTTGTAACATTAGATGATTTTTTATCGCTTAATTTACTTAAAATACATTCAAAATCAGCATAGATAACGAATGGTACATCTAATTGATTTTTATAATTTTTAAATTTCAAAATATTATCCTCATCAACACCCGTGGGTATATTGGTAACAATTTTATTGCATTCTTTTTTATGTTTAGTTAAAAGTAACTCGCTAGTTGTATGTTGCAAACAAAAATTACAAATAAATATAACATGAGCATTCTTTGTAATTTGTGCACTTAATAACCGACTAATATTTTTTATCCAAACATAATGTGATTTATCACCTTTACTGTCCTGAATGTAAAGTACATTTATGTGATTAATTTTTTCATCACATGTTTTATAGTATGGACCAACAATTTTTTTATTTGTCTCATCACATCCAAAAACATTCACACTAATGTTTAAATTATATTTTTCAAATATCTTGATATCTTGAACAGATAGAGGGAAGTTCAAGCTGTTGAAATTAATTAGCATTCCATTTGAAAGTGTTATTACACTTTGACTTATAACTAAACTATAGTGTGAATATTTACTTTTTAAACCATCATTTTCTAACGCTGCTATTACCGCCCATTTAAAACAATATGCATCATTGTTTTTAATGTTGATGCAGGCGTGTTTATTTTGAAGAAATAGTGGTAGTTCTAGGAAATTAGAACCTTTTATCGGACAGTATTTATTTATGTTGATTTCAATTCGAATCAGACGGACAAGCGACCAACCACTGTCTCTTTCTTGAAATTCTGACATTTTAGTTTCAATTTGTAAACAATGATTATCATAAATGTCTGAAAATTCTGCTATATTTTGAATCATTTCCATTTTTGTTTGAAAAGATTTAGTGTTTAATTCAACACTTTCATCATTTTCATCTTCATTATTTTTAGAGAATTTTATATAATCTGCAAAAATTTCTATATTAAATTTAATTATATTATGTTTTATTAACAAATCATGTAAGATCTTAACTATACTTTGTTTAGCTTTAAAAAAAAATGTTGTTGTTGAAAGTTCCTCATCATTTTTATTTTCGTATACAAAAGTTTGTATACGATTTTTAAATAAACTCTTACTTAAATAGATATTTTCACCAATAGACATACAACTATTTTTTTATGTTCATTGGTTCTCAAATGATGCGACCAAGAACTTTGTTTAATATTTATATCACAATATTCACAACGTTTATAGCTACAGGATGAAGCTTCCTTAACACTTTGGACAAGTGTATTCTAAGCTCTTATATGTGAATTTAAATGTGTTTCAAAATTTTATTTTGCCGAAAATTTCTTACCACAAATTGTACACAAAAAAGTTTGCTTAGTATGCTTGTTAGCAATATGTCTTTTGAGTGTATACTTAGATGTAAAAGAAATACCGCATACCTCGCAGATGAACATGGTGGTTTCATTTCTGTTGTTATTGATGGTGGCGTAGATTATGGTTAACAACTCGTTTATGTTGTTGGTGATGATAAATGTGTTTAAGCTGTAATTCTTAAAGTGGTAATTCCGCAAGCAAAAAAAATTTTATTTTTATTTTTAATGTGCGCTGAAAGTAATAAAAACATATATGAATATCAAATATTAATTAATATATATTGAATAAGTCAACTGATTATCTTGTGAGTAATATCTTTCACATACCTGGTTAAGTTAAATGTTGGATATAAAATGTTGTATATCATCTCCGAAAATATTAAGAACGTAATATCAAATATAGTCCGACGTCTTGTTGCACAACATATGATCAACTTATTATTTTAGTTAATAAGAGCACAATTATATTAAAAATTTGACACTTTACTTGAAGCAAGTGACTGTTTGTGGTTAGTAACTGATTGTAATAATTTTTAAATTGTGAAATAAAATACGAGAATGTTTGTGGTGAGATACCGATTTTTTTTTTTATTTTTATTTTCTTTGGACATTGAAATTAAGAATTTTATAGATAAATGACCGCAATTGACTGTATTAAAATTTTGATATCTAGTATAATTATAACTAATGTTTTTTCCCAAGTATTTAATTAATTGTTTTGGTGGTTGTAAGTTTCTGAAACTGTCAAAATATTCAATTTGATTATTATTTTTCCAGTATGCTACCCAATGTGTGCCTGGGCCCTTTGAAGTATCTAGATTGATAATTCCACATTCTTTTTTAGACGCTTTACTTGGGAGAGTGTCACACATAAACACACCTCTAAAATTTGGAATATCTTTAGCATATTTTCTCAAGTCTACATCGGTAAGAGCTCTGTTAGGTAGCTTCATTAAAAATTTTGTTGATAGGGCTTTAAATATAGTCCAAACCACTTTTTATATGGTTTTAAGAACATTCCTTTTCCCAACGCAATGGCTTCCATTTTATTGTTATGTCGTTTTGCTTCATTCAACTGCTCTTTTCCAGCTTTAACTGCATTGATTGCTTTTGTAACGCCAGATACTCCACCAGCTAGACCACCAAGTGCACCCAGAGCAGCGAATATTGGTGCAAGCGGAAGAAAACCTCCAGATTTAGGTAGTGGTATTACTCGAGGTGTTTTTATTAGAGATTTTTTCCCCTTGAAAATATTGTTTACAACTTTTCTTGAAATTTTAACGGCATCATCCAAGTTTTTAGTTTTCTTAATTTTCATTTCAGCATTTTTCAATGCATGTCTAAATAGACGATGTCCATTTACTTGAGGAGATCTCTTAGTTTTACTGTTAACGTTACCCATACCAAATTTTGTTTTTGCTTTCATTGCGTTAGTAACATGCCAAGCGTTTGATTTTTCGGCAATACTACTATCACTTGCGTTAACCCTTTGCCAAGCCTTTTCAGCCAAGATTCTATCAGCAATATGTCTTTTTTCCAAATCTTTGTTGTTTGCGTATACTATATCGTGTTGTCTGCAAGCTGCATCCAAGAGATTGATTCCTTGATCGCCTCTTAGCTAACCGTTTCTTTGATTTTGTTCCAGGTCCGCAAAACTGATAGCCAGGCAAATGAAGCTCAATAGGAAGTTTATTGATTAAATTATTTAGAAAACCTTCGCCAATGAAGGATGGACGCAGACTGATTGTCTTTTTATATATTATAGTCATAATCAATAGGTATTTATACTTACAGAATAGAGGTTGAAAGTAAAGTGATTTCAAATCAATAAAATAATCTGATTATATATGATATCGTTTAGTAGTTTTCATAATGCGCTTCTTAAAGCAACATAACACACTTGACGTAAAGAATATTGATACAAAGCTAAATACATCAAACAGAATACGCCACAGTTCATTACTACCGAACTCTATTCGTAGTCTTATTGTTGGACCATCAAATTGTGGAAAAACAAATCTGATGATAAGTCTTATTGAAAGTCCTAATGGATTAAAATTTAAAAATATTTACTTATACTCAAAATCAGCACAGCAACCAAAATATCAATATTTGGAGCGTCTAATTAAACCCATTAAGGAAATAAATTTTTCCACATTTTCCAATTATGATGACATCATATCCCCAGATGAAGTACAACCGAACTCAATATTTATATTCGATGATGTAGCGTGCGAGAAACAAAATCATATACGATCTTACTTCTGTATGAGGCGTCACAAATATGTCGATAGTTTTTACTTATGCCAAACTTATACACGAATACCAAAACACTTGATACGTGATAATGCTAATATGATTATACTATTTAAACAAGATGAATATCAGACACATTTACAATGATCATGTTGGATCTGATATGTCTTTTAAGATATTTCATGAGTTATGTTCAAAGTGTTGGAAGGAAAAATACGATTTTATAGTTATCAATAAGGACGACCCAATGAATAATGGGCGCTATAGAAAAGGATTTGACTTATTTATCAGTTTATAAAAGAAACTGTATAGATATTTTAAAATCAGTATAACAACTACTGCTAAACTGATCACACTAAACATATAAATGCTAAGCTGATCTATACTGCTCAACAGATAATTGCTAAACTGATCTAAACTGTTCAGATAACCGCTAAAACCGATCTGTTCTGTTAAAAAGCAAACTGCTATACGGACCATCAATCAATATGAATAAGAAAACAAATCTAGTTAATAATCTCATTAAAACTCGAAATATTTTGAAAAAGAAATATAAAAGTCTTCAGCTCGGAGAAGTTGCAAGTGATAAGCTTTTAGAAAAGACTTTTAAACCAATATCAAAACCTTTAAAAGAAATAATTCAAGCAACTAATAATAGAAGCAGAGTTAAAAATGAAACGTATTCAGATAATTCTTTTAAGGATAATAAAGTTGCTACCAGCACACCATTTAAAAAGTGCAAGCATGATTATAATACATTTTCTCCAGGCTTTGATGGCAGTAAAATCGAAAAAATTTTATCCACGTTTAAGTCATTTGATGCTGATAATGACGCTGATGATGATGATACTCATGATGATGATAATGCTGATAATGATTTGGAAAATAATCTGGCAACGCTATGTTTGAGTAAACGTGCCATTTAAGTGGTTGATCTTCTTTTAAATTTTTCGATGAGTCTAAGTTATCAAATAAACTAAAAAAGTGCAGCGATCTTATATAAAAACTGTGTTATTCAAATATTTATAAATTATATAAATAATTTATGGATTCTTGCAGAAAAGTTATTAATTATAATAGACTCAAAAGACTGGCTAACTGTGATACAATCATACACACATAAACATTGCAATTATTTTTTTTCTTTGTTTCATTCTATCGTGATACACTCATACACACATATTCATAGCAGTTTTTTTTTTCCTGCTATTAGTGTGTGACAAAAGAATTGTACCGCCATCTTTTTTCTATGCTGTTGTCTGCTGCTGAATGCTTCGTTTTTCGGTCTCTTGCTGATTGCTTGTGAAATTCTAATTTTTCATCATGGCACCATCTAAATCTATGTGCGGAGGCTGCTCCAAAGCAATTGGTAAACAACAATCCTGTGTTGGGTGCAGTTACTGTGGAAACTGGCTTCATATAGCTTGTGGTGAGGTTACGGCGGAACAACATGCTTTTCTACTTAAGCACCGAAACATGTCTTATACATGCAAAGTTTGCAAAGAAAATCCAACATTGCGTGATGACGCGGATTCTGCCCTGCGCTCGGAGCTTCGTGATGGTCTGGCTGACGTCAAGAAGTGGTTTACTACGGGCATCGAGGAATTGAAGACTGAGTGTTTTTCTAAACTGAATTCTCTGCAGTCAGACGTGGAGCAGTGTCACAACCTAATAAAAATGGTAGACAATGCTATGAGCAACAAAATTAAAGACCTTGAGATGGAAAAAAATGTACTACAGCGCAGACTAAATCGAGCGGATATAATCATAAGTGGACTACCCTCAGGGTTTCCGAATATTTATGACCCGGTCATGGCCCTATTCAATTTCTTCGGCATTCCAGCAAAGGAAAATGACATCCAGTTCTGCTGCTATATACATAGGCAAAACAATGTTTTAGTGAAGTTTAACAATGTGCGTGCACGTGATGAAATCATGAGTAAATACTTCAAAACTAGAAGCTTGAAGCTGTGCGACCTGCTGGGTGGTGATATAAGTTCCAGGGTTTTTCTGAATGACCACTATACGATGGAGGCTAACAAGCTCAACTATGTCTGCAAAAAGATCTTGAAAGAACATAAAATAAAAAAATTCAAATTACTAAACATGGATCACCCAAAAGCAAAAATCACCTTTCTAGACGGCAGCGAGAAAGTTATGGACATGCAACAGTGCTACGCTATGATTGACACGGATGCAAGTACAACGGGCTTATCTTAATTATTTGATATACAGAAAATCGAGGTGATATGAAGTTATATACCTATCTTACTGTTTTTTGTTTTGCAATATATATGCATACATATGTCTTAATTCTATAGTAAACATATTCATAGGATCTTTATTTAACCACTTCCTTAATTATATGACATCCTACTTTCTATTTTGTAAAATGGATTCATATTATATATCTTAATTCAAATGTAACGGTGTTATACTATCTTTATTTAATCAGTTCCTATTGAATGATATCCTACAGTTCTTTTTGTAAAATAGAATTCACATTAGATATCGATGACTTAAATTAGAAAAGGCTTAACTCGTTTTTCTCCGAAATTGCTTTTTAATATATTATTGTAGATCACTCTCAAATACCTTCATAAAAAATTAGTGCGCTATATAGACTATCTTATTAAAAACGACATTTAAATAGTTTTTTTTTTGCCTTCTCTATACTAAGCCATCGATATGTGGATTAATGCATAATAATTATTCTGTAAAATGTTACACTAAGCAACTTTGACTCTAAATTTCTTCTTATAACTGTTGTTGGATCGACCACTGAAGTATGAATATTTTATTGATCAACTACTAATCGTGAATTTGTTTAATTTTCTTTTAAAAATTGTTTAATTAAATAATTTAAGTAAATTTTCTTTTTATTATGTTATGCACTTATTTACTGCGGTTTTTCTATCCTATGTATAAATTTGGTTGATAACTTAGGTCTCATTGCCAGCGACAACTCAGTGCTATGTTCCAAGCTACAAAATCTTCAATTAAATCTCAATATTGGCCATATTAATGTTCAAAGTATAAAACCATCTTTTCAGTCCTCTAAATTTGATGAAATTAAATGTATACTAAGCGGCTGCTTTCTTGATATTGTGGGTGTCTCTGAGACGTGGCTTAAATCCTACGTTTCTAATCAAGCTATTAATGTTCCAGGCTATGACTTCTGTAGAAGTGACCGTCCAAATGGGAGAGGCGGGGGTGTGGGATTTTTCATCTCAAAAAAAATAAAGTATAAAGTAATTTTTAAATCAACTGAATATGGTAATTGTGAAGCGTTATTTGTAGAAATCCTACACGGCGTGACAAAAATCTTACTTGGAGTTGTTTATCTACCTTATGGGGATATTGTTTCTTTTGAACATTTACTGAGCGATCTCTTTGTAAGATATGAGCATGTTGTCATAATGGGTGATTTTAATTATAATTTATTCAATAATCACAACTCAACATATCTGCGTTGTCTGGGTCATAGATATAACCTGTCTTGTGTACATAATTCACGCCCACCCATTATGATTCTCACTACAAATCTACATCGCTTATTGATTTTTTTCTTGTAAGTGATTTATCTCTTGTTGAGCTATCGGATCAAATGCTTTCTCCGGGGATATCTCATCATGCCTTAATTTTTATTTCTCTAAATTTACCAATACCTCGCACTGAAGAATATGTTGAATTTCGAAATTACAAAAATACTAATCATGATGCTCTTATATCTCTACTGTCTACATTTGATTTTTCGAACATGTACTCTTCAAATGATGTTGATCTGCAACTTTCAGTGCTTAACTCAGCGATAACTGATGCTTTTTGTCTTGTTCCACTTACGAGATACAAAGTTAAGCACTATAACAACACTGTATTAGATTCAAAGGATATACGCTTTGCCAAATCTATACGAGATCTTGCTTTCAAAGCTTATTTGTTGAATAAATCTGAAATAAATTGGAAAGTTTTCTGTAAATATAGAAATAGAGCAAAATCGATAATTCGCAAGACGAAGAGAAATTTTGGACGGAGAGCGTTTGAGGGTATGGATAGCAGACAAATATGAAACATATTGAGAAATAATGGTTGTACTGGTTCAACTTCAGAAATTGTAGGGTATAATGTGAACACTATAAACCAATCTTTTATTAATAATCAAAATAGTAATACAAACCCCCAGTTAGACTTTGATTTGTAACAAGACGTGGAAGACTGTTTCTCTTTTAATAATATTTCGGAATCTGAACTTGTTGAAGCTGTTTTAAACGTTAAATCAAATTCTATTGGGTATGATAAAATTCCTATCAAATTCATTAAGTTAATATTTCCCTATATTAAACATCATTTATTATTCTTTACAAATTGTATTCTTACCAGTTCAAAGTTTCCATCATCCTGGAAAATTGCAAGAGTGGTTCCAATACCAAAAGGTGCCTTCAATAGTTCACTCGATAATCTACGACCGATATGTATTCTGCCAGCTTTATCCAAAATTTTAGAAAATATTATCAAAAACCAGATTATGAATTATACGAAACGTTTTAAGTTGATTGATGATTGTCAGTCGGGTTTTAGAAATGGCTACAGCACCACAACTCTTCTGCTAGGTCTTACTGATTGCATTAGAGAAAATATAAATAAACATAAAACTACTATTCTGGTGTCCCTCGACCTTTCCAAAGCCTTTGACACTGTAAACCATGTAAATCTAGTTCATAAACTAAAACGGAAATTTAATTTTTCAAATGCAGCATGCAGATTGATGTCTTCGTATCTGTGTGATCGCAAACAATTTGTGTCTAACAAAGGAGTTGAATCTGACTGTCTCAATATTGTGTCTGGTGTTCCGCAAGGGTCGGTTCTTGGCCCTCTATTGTTTACTTTATATATCAATGATATTGTGAACACCATTGACCCGGAAATATGTAAACTGCATATCTTTGCGTTATATGTAAACTGCATATCTTTGGATGTTAGCTAATGATTTAGTCATTAATTCTAAAAAAACGAAAGCTATTCAGTTCAATCCGTCCAGGTCGGATGAGGACAATGTACATATCCGTATAAACAATGAACGAATTCTTTTTGTTAATAGCATAAAATGCCTTGGCGTTATTATTGATAATAAGCTATCGTTTGACACACAGATAGATAGCCTGAGTGGCAGAATTAATTTTACATTAAGAAAACTATATAGCACTAACTTGTTTCTACCTCTCCACATCAAGTATAAAATAGCTCACATGCTTATGATGTCCAACTTAACTTACGGTCTTGCGATTTATTCTGGTACTGTCTCTTACAAGATTAAAAAAATTGAAGTAATTTTCAACAAAATAGTTCGTTTTGTTTATGGTGTTCATTGGCGTGAACATATATCCCCATACGTTTTGAAGTTCGTAAAATGTTCTTGGAATAATTTTATAAAAATTGGCTTGTTACTTTGCTTTTACAAAATTGTCAAAACTAACATCCCGTTATACTTAGCGCAAAAATTTATTTTCTCACGTTCATCAAGGAACACACAAATTGTTATTCCACGAATCTCATCGTCCTTATTTGAACATTCATTTCTTATTAGAATAGCCCGTTGTTGGAATAAGTTACCACTAGGCTTTCGCAATTTTTCGGCTACACCTGCTACGTTTAGAGGCAAGCTTTTGGAATACTCTCTTGGCAATGCTCTGTGAATGTTTAATAGGGACACTTTGCTTGCTTAATTAAAATTTCATGTAGCTTAAAAATAATATTTTTCTTTCTTTTTTAATTTGTCGCTGATGCCTTCCTTCTCAACTAATAAAGATATTTTCTTCCTCCACTTAAAATATGGTTGATACAACTAATTTTTAATATTTAACTAATTAAAGTAATTGGGAGTAAATATCTTACCTTAACTTTTTCTGAGAATAAATTTTTATTGATAGGGAAGCCGCTCTGGATTTGTGCATTTCAATTAAAATTAATAAATAGTTTATAAGTAATTGTAAGACACAACATTGTTTTAGCTTAAGAAACTCAAACTAATACGTCTTGTAATAGAGTAATTGGCCAAAGAAGGCTTAGTTATTACACATGGATTAATAATAAATAAATAAATAAATAAATAAATAGAATGATGATGTCACCATTGCAATAAATCCTGATCAAAGTATTCAGTTCAATTTATCAAGAGTTCATTTTAAAAAATTCGATAAAGTCTATGTTCCTCACAAAGATAAAAATCAGATATGGAGATTAGGTAATGAACCAATTACTTTTGATTCAACCAATGTAAATGTAGGTAACTCACAATGACCCTTCACACCAGGCTTATATGAACTATTAGTTTACAAGGAACCAATCAGTTCTAATGACTCAGATTTAAATACTTATAAACAAATATTAGAGATGACTAATGCTCATAAACAAAATAACAGCATAAATGGACAAATTTATAGAAATCGTTCGAAAAAATATACAACGATTATTAGAAAACTATTTAAAGAAAAAGTTCATAGAGGCGAAGGCTTGATGAAGTTGAGTACAAAAAAATCAAATTATGTATATTGGGATGACCCCAACGAGTTGGTTGATAGATTGCGTCTTTTAATAGCATCATCAATAGCTGGTCACTCGAATCATAATAATGAAATAGTCTCAATTATTGAGGAGCTGAGAGAAGCAAAGATAATTGTATAAATAGACTAAAAAATATAGCATAATCAATATTCATAAGATGCCTATCGACAAGTTTGGACATTATATGGGTAGCTCTGAGAGATATCAAAACCCACACACCAAGATTCATTTAGATAGCGATCGTCATTTCAACTTCAACTCACGTAGAATAAAAAATATTGCTAATCCTGTATTGGAAAACGATGCTGTGAATAAAATGTATTTAAAAAGCTATTTTGAAGAAATAAAGAAACAATTGAATACATTTTATATGGAGAAAACTACGGAAGCAGAGATTCGTTTTCATGAATTAATACAACAACAAAACACATCGCTTACGACAAAACTTGCAGACTTGGAAGCAACGATAAATAAATCAACGCAAGCTCTTACGCATAAAATTGATGTAGCCAAAGAGCGTTTTTTAAGAAAAATAAAAGGTTATTACGACTTTTTGAACGAGAAAGTAAACCGTGTTGAAAGGAATTCGCCAACTGAAGCTCTAAAACGTGTGTGGTCTAAGGTTGCAGATAGAGACGGAGAGATAGAAGCTCTTAAACGAATAACAACAACTGAAGCCATTAGAAATGGAGAGACAAGCAGTGGTGCAGGAGCTTCATAAGCAAGCACGCAGAAATTTTATATGGCGACACGTGGTAACCAAGGGAATAGACGATCTTTGGCAAGCAGATCTTGTTGAAATAGGGGCTTATTCAAAATACAACAAAGGTTACCGGTTCATTTTAACGGTAATTGATACATTTTCAAAGTTTGCTTGGGCTGTTCCCGTAAAATCTAAAGGTAGCGAAGATATTACCAATGCAATGAAATCAATTTTTTCTCAAAAGAGAATACCAAAAAACTTGCAAACAGATATTGGGAAAGAGTTTTATAATAAAACCTTTCAAAACCTGACGAAAAAACATAATATTAATCACTATTCTACATATAGCATTATGAAAGCATCTATTATTTATTTATTTATTTATTTTCATCAAGCAGAGCTGTAACTCTTGTAGACTACTTAACAATCAATATTATACTCAATATAGAAATTAAAAATTAAAATTACAATTATATTACAAAGGGAAAAAATAAATTAAATGTAATAACTATAACTTAATAATTTAAAAATAAACAAGCTGAAAGAATTTTATACATAGCAAAAATAATTTTATCAGAATTCAAAAGTAAACAAGTTGATTTGTGTTAAATTTTAATTAGGCATCGAGGCTCATAAGGACATTATAGAGTGTATTTCTGAACTGATCACGAGAGTTAGTGACAAATATGTCAATTAAGGGCAAAAGGTAGTTAGTTACCCTAATGCAACGGGTTATAGGTTCGTTAAGTCCATAAACAGTTCTATGAAAGGCTTCATGGAAATTAAACTGACTTCGAAGCCGTCTCGGGGGTATACGAAATGCAAGCATGCCCAATAGATCCGGACAATCAATATTATTGTGGAGGATATCTCTAAGGAAAATGATTGATGCTGCCTGTCTTCTACACTTAAGAGAACTTAGTCCAATCAGGGCACATCTAGTTCTATATGGAGGGGGCTCGGGTAAGTTCCAGTTCAATTGGTAAAACATAAACCTAGTGAATTTTCTTTGAATTCTTTCGATACGTTCAGTATGTAGGTGTGCAGAAGGGTTCCATATAATGGAACAGTATTCTAAGTGAGGCCTGACCAATGATGCGTAAAGAGACTTTAAGGGTCATAAGGGTCATTGAATTCTTTGCTATTTCTCATTAAAAAGCCTAGCATAGCATTCGCTTTATTGACAATGAAGTCAATATGTTCCCTAAAGCTGAGTTGGGGGTCTAGTACAATTCCTAAATCTCTTTTAGAGAATATTCGCTCCAATGAAAAGGAATTTATATGGTAGCTGCCCACAATAGGGATCGATGACCTAGTAAAAATAAGATAGTGGCATTTAGAGATGTTGAGAGGCAAATGGTTAACATTGCACCATGCAAAAATTGAATGTAAATCCTCTTGGAGAAGGAGACAATCACTAACTGACTTGATTTGACGAAAAAGTTTTAGGTCGTCAGCAAATAGGAGGCATTTAGAGAATTTAACTACTTGGGGGAGGTCATTGATAAATAGAAGGAACAGCAGCGGGCCGAGGTGACTCCCTTGCGGGACCCCTGAAGATACCCTAATTAGATCCGATGTGCAGTCGTTTATTTGAACTCGCTGATGCCGATTTATTAGATATGTTTTAATCCAATTTAGCATATTGGAGTGAAAACCCATAACTGAAAGCTTAGATAATAAAGTATTGTGGTTAACCTTGTCGAAGGCTTTGGCAAAGTCTGTAAAAATAACATCCGTTTGCAAATGGTTTTCCATATTGAGTATTAGATTATTAACAAAAAGAGTAAGATTAGTAGTAGTGGATTTTCCACACAAGAAACCATGTTGGTGAGCAGAGATAATACTTTTCACAGAAAACATAAGTTTTGCATTAATGATTTTTTCAAATAATTTGGGGATTGTGGATAGTTTGCATATCGGTCTATAATTTATGACATCATGTTTGGGACCAGATTTATGTATTGGAACAATATGTGATAGTTTCCACATGTCTAGGAAAATTCCAGTTGCTAAGGATTCAATAAAGATCATGGATAGCGGTAGTGATATTGATGGGGCACAATTTTTAAGCGAGATAGGAGCAATCACATCAGGACCCTCCTTAACATTATTTTTGAGGCTAGCAAGTGCAATAACGACATCCGATTCATCAATATAAACAGAGCTAATGTCGAAAATAGGGTTGAGAGCGGGAGAAGGAGCACACAGTGTTTGCGAATCAGAGGTATATACAGAGGTATAATTGTAGAACGATTTAATAGAACTATAAAAGGAATGATGTGGAAACAGTTTAGCCTGCAAGGAAATTATCAATGGATAAATATATGTAAGGATTTAATAAATCAATACAATAGTAAAAAGCAAAGAACCATTGGAATGATGCCAAAGTCTGTTAATTCTAGAAATGAACGATCTATACTAAAACAAGCTTTTAATCATCCTAAAATTTTTAAATATGGCAAACTTAAAGTTGGAGACCATGTTCGCATAAGCAAATATAAGCATATTTTTGCAAAAGGATATACTCCAAACTGGACAACTGAAATTTTTAAAATTCGCACTATACAGAACACAAATCCTGCAACTTATTTATTGGAAGACTATCAATGAAACCCTATTATTGGAGGATTCTACGAGCATGAAGTAATGAAGACACATTTTCCACATACATATCTGATTGAAAAAGTTATAAAAACAAAGGGACATCAAGCTTACGTTAAATGGTTGGGATTTTCACATCATCATAATTCTTGGATAAATAAAGACGAATAAAACGCATGCTTAAAAATAAAAAAATAAGAACTTTTAAAACATATTGTTTACGCCGAAGCATAATTTTTTTCCCGCCACTGTGCACTGCGGTGTGGAGTATAAGAGTTTGAAGGCTTATTTAGCAGAAAAAAGTACAACAATCAAGTAAACACAGAAACAACACAGAAGCAGTAATTGTATTAGTACCCATACCTGCAGATGTGCAACAAGTTCTCTCCCGCTACAATGCATTTATAACTTTGGTATTCTTTTTTATATAACTTGTCTAGTTTTTAAGTTCTTTTTGTCTTTCAATAAAGTCAGTTATTGTACAGCATTCAAGCAGAGCATACGTTTAATTTAGAAGCTCATAAATTTTGAAAGCATATAAATTTAAAGTACAAAATCAACTCCCCCAGTACAAATTAGTATTGGAGTTATCATTGGTAGCAGAGCAAGGTTCCTGTTTAGAAACCTTTAAACATTCCAATCAAAGTTTCGGAATTATTTTGGACACGAGACGACCAGAATCTTTGGACTTTGTTATTATCGTTGGAACTTTCGTCATTTTCGCTGGTAAAGTTAGCATATACTCGACAGTGGATCCAACAATTTCCCCAAAGGGTAAAAAGTCAATTTGGTTGTGCAAAGAAAAGGGCAATTTTTGTTTTGCTATTTGGAAGCTGGTAGCACGTTTGTTTTTTGTTGTTTTTTTTTTGCGACACGAGGCATACGGTGGGTTTTGTTACGGGACATATGTGTATAGTCTAACGGGTCATTATATAATTTGGCTAGAAGTATAGATCACGCGATCGTTGAAAATTACCTTATTTCTTCGATATATGGTATTGCGTCATTCTTTTCAAACGGTTTAATAAATTTTTACTTTTTATTTTGCTTTTTTGGTGCAATTATGTCACCAAAAAATAAGCATGCGGCCTTATGCCCAAATCTGACAAACTCGCTGGAAAAAATAAAGTCAATAATTGACAAAAAATCAAATACAATGGCAATTGCTGAACTTGAAACTCGAGCTAGTATAGCTGAGTCGATATTTTCGCAATTGAACAAGGTTCAATCAGAAATAGAACAAAATGGAGAATCCAGTGAGTTTTCAAAGCGTCAAGTTTACGAAGAATTATACTGTGAGGTAAAATCACGCATTTTAAATTGCATTTCAGAGCATAATCGCAAAAATTCCAGTCATTTTGATTCAACACATAATTTTGGTTCAGTTGCTCAAAATAGCACTATAACCTTTGCTCGGTTGGCCAATTTGCCGAAGATTAAAATATTATCATTCTCTGGTAAATACACGGATTGGACAAATTGGTTCAATACATTTTCCTCGTTGATTGATAACGATTCGGACTAAGATAATTTATCTAAATTTGTACATTTGCGTTCGGCGTTAGGTCCGATTCCTCTGCGTGCTATTGAGTCGCTAGAGCTCACAGCAGAGAATTATACTCACGCTCTTTCTCTTTTAAAAAATCGGTTTGAAAACAAATCTATTATTTTTCAAGCGCATGTAAAAGAGTTATTTGAAAGCCCGCGGCTTACTCAGCAAAATCTTTTTGTTTTAAGAGAACTAATTGATAATGTGAATTCCCATCTCAGGGCTCTCAAATCGTTAGGCAGTACTGAAGATGTAGCAAACGTTATCATATACTATCTCATCCGTTCAAAGGTTGATTCGGAAACATTGAAAAAATGGGAAGATCAAGTGAAATTCGAAGAGTTGCCGTCTTGGGATGGTTTTTCGAGATTTTTAGCGAATCGTTGTACGGCTCTCGAGAATCGTGAGTTTAACGGGTCGTTATCTAGGGATGATTCAAAAAATGATCGTGAGCCACCGTCAAAATATAACAATAAACACTATAAAGGGAACATATTGTTACGCAGGGTCTTTATGTTAATTCAAAATAAAAATTCTTTAAATTCGGCCTTTAGGTATGCAGCGGCATGTTAGATGGTCTTCGGCTAGCCAGTCGGAATTGGCGTGGTTCTTATACCTATTAGCTCGAGTTGCGTAGCTATAGAAAAAAAAATCTTCATGCCATAAAATATCACCAATAAGATTTAATAAAAAGGTTACAAAACTGAAATAGCTCACTAATGCATTATGTGCTTCTGCTAAGGGGCATGACCAGCTGTTTCGTCATGAGGATGCACTCTTCCCACCCACTGAATAATCAGCATACCGGTGGAAATCTTAAACATCCTTATTTACTCATGATTGCCCCTACCCAACTACTGCATGTTCAATTTAACTTTCCCTACATCGTTTTTCCACTTGCATTTCCCTTAAAGAAAAGTCTTAAAGATTCATGTTTAATGTTTATAATAGTAATTCATTTCAAAATAATTAAAAAAAAAAACTTAAATTTTTAATATAAGCTAATGTTTAACATAGTTTAGAAGAAAATTTGTGGTGATATTGAGATATTATTGCAAAACTTCGTTCTCTAAATTTAAAACTGAGTATAATTTGAATATGTTGTTTTTTGCTTTTGCCCATAATAAACAAGTTACGCACACGCAACTATACATTAGCAACTAAGTTATAATAAAAAAATTATTTTGATAGCAACTTGACTTACTTCTCTTATGAGCTTTTAGAACAAATTAAATTTAGGAACAACAAAAAATTAAATTCTCTTAACTATCAACATATTTAGACTGCTTCATTTAGTAGAAGAAATTACTGTAAAAAAATGTGCATGCATTCAAAGAGAGCAGAACGATGTGAAAAGGAATACTGTAATGTTAATACTTATCCTAAGCAACAAACTTATTTTTTTTTTATTAAAATTATTAACTTACTTGTTGTATTTTTGTTTCTCTTCTCTTCTCTGCAGCAGCAGGCCTGTTGCGGTCGTGAAGATGTTGCTCAAAGAGCGCTTAAATATTTATATAAAATATGTTTGTTGCAACGATAAAGATAAAATAATAAAGAAATTTTTGCTGTTCTCTTTGACTCTGCCAGTTATAGTTAAAGTTGATGTTGAGATAATTTTTTTCCCGATAAATGTTGCGAGACGTAAAATGTTGCCAAATGGTAACCAAAATTTTGTATAGAACTTGAAGACAAATAGCCCCTATGAAAATTTTCTAATTAATTTATTTAAATTTACAATTTTCTTTTATTACCTTTCGGGGCCTTCCGCCAAACTTTTACGTGAACTAAAACCGTGCAATAATTAACTGGCTTGCACTTTTTCTCACGTGCGCAGAAAGGTATTAGAACGACTCCACTAATATACAATTATTAAATTAATTTAATTTCAATTATATTTTAAATATCAATAATCAATTTTTTTACCTCTTCCGTTTGAATAGCTGGTTAATATTTCCTTTAATTTTTAGTTATATGCACGTTCAATGTGTCGCCAAACTTTTATTGAAACAATGATTAAAAAAACCTGCATTATTTGCTTACTTTGTTAAATTCTCTATTTAAGTTTTACTGATATTAATTGTTTATTTTAATTTAAATTGAATTTTGTTTTAATTAACAATAGGTTTAGAATTTTACCCATTTAGTAAGTGGGCTTGAAAAAAATAATTTTTTTTTTTAAGCTAAACACACTTTTTAATATGCCGACAATTTTTTTCTGGTTGAACCTTTTCTTCTGGCGTTCGAAATCAAAAGACTAGCTTTGCTTAGCTCAAATGCATACAACCTCGTTAAAACCTATTGTATTTTGCCAAAAGTATACCGTTTCTTATTTTTGGTATACTGTTACCCCTTGGCATATACTTATGTATAAGCGAGCTTGGTACAATTTTAAGAGTTGTTGCCATGGCTTGATTGTAATAAGTTTTAAGTAAACATGAAAAAATAATCACTCACACTAAATGGAAAAAATTAGTAATTTTTTACAAAAAACGTAACAAACCTGCTTAGTTTTAAGGTTTTCCGCAAAAACAAACAGGAATAAAATTTTTATTTTGATAGTTGGGGAGCTTAACGTGTGGCACGACCCACGAAAAGCCGGGGAAAACTGTCCAGATACTTTTCACGCTCGAATGTCTGAAGCATGAAACTTTCCAAGGAATTTGCCTTGCAAATCTTCTAATTCATATAATGCGCTTCCAATTTTTTTCCTAATACGGCATTTGATAAATTTTTGTAAAAATTTTGAATTTATTCCCTTTTTAAAATTACTTAATGCAAAGTTTCTTCGGAAAACTTCCTGACCGTCACGGTAACTTATTTCTCTAGTACGTGTGTTATAAGTTTTCTCTGCCTTGTCATGCGCTCTTGCCAAATTTTGAGATATTTTATCTCTTATCTTGCTCAAGCGATCTGTCTTATGTTGTATTTCAACCTGGTCGTTTTGCAAACTGTTTAGTTTTTCTAGGATTTTGTAAGATGATCCATGGTGACACATGTTTTGACCAAATAATGCAAAATATGGCGAGCACTGAGTTGCAGTGTGGAAGTCACTTCTAATAATAGACAGAATTTGTGGGATGTTTCTGTCCCAATTAGCATGATCTTTTTCATCTTGTAGAAAGCATCTTATTTTAGTTAAAATTTCTCTATTTGCTCTTTCAGAAGCATTCGCCTGTGGCGAATAAAATCCGGTTTTTATGTGACTGATTCCATAAGCAGATAGGAATTGTTGCATTTCTTGCGACACAAATTGTTTCCCGTTGTCGCTATGAAGGAATTGTGGGACTCCAAAGGTTACAAATATTTCGTTTTGTAGAAAAGAAATAACGTTAGCCGAAGTCGCTGCTCGTAGTGGTTTTAGAAAAACAAATTTAGTGAAATGATCAATGGCAATAAAGAGCTGACTATTTTTAGATTTGGATAAGGTATAGGGGCCCAAGAAAACACAATAAATACGTTGCATGGGGCGTTCAGTTACAAACGGTTTTCCCATAGGTGGTCTTAGAGTTTGGTTAGGTGCTTTAACAGACTTGCATTTTTCACAGTTTTTAACATATGTATAAACATCTCTTGCCATCGACGGCCAAAAATACTTTTGACGTATTCTTGCAAGCGTTTTTGCAAAACCTCCATGACAACTAACAACAGAGTCATGAGCGCTTTTGATTATTGCGTTGGCCAAAGTTTTTGAAACCCAAAGTCGCCAAAGGTTATCCTCCTTTGAGCGTTTTTTAAGAAAAATAAAAGGTTATTACGACTTTTTGAACGAGAAAGTAAACCGTATTGAAAGGAATTCGCCAACTGAAGCTCTAAAACGTGTGTGGTCTAAGGTTGCAGATAGAGACGGAGAGATAGAAGCTCTTAAACGAATAACAACAACTGAAGCCATTAGAAATGGAGAGACAAGCAGTGGTGCAGGAGCTTCATAAGCAAGCACGCAGAAATTTTATATGGCGACACGTGGTAACCAAGGGAATAGACGATCTTTGGCAAGCAGATCTTGTTGAAATAGGGGCTTATTCAAAATACAACAAAGGTTACCGGTTCATTTTAACGGTAATTGATACATTTTCAAAGTTTGCTTGGGCTGTTCCCGTAAAATCTAAAGGTAGCGAAGATATTACCAATGCAATGAAATCAATTTTTTCTCAAAAGAGAATACCAAAAAACTTGCAAACAGATATTGGGAAAGAGTTTTATAATAAAACCTTTCAAAACCTGACGAAAAAACATAATATTAATCACTATTCTACATATAGCATTATGAAAGCATCTATTATTTATTTATTTATTTATTTTCATCAAGCAGAGCTGTAACTCTTGTAGACTACTTAACAATCAATATTATACTCAATATAGAAATTAAAAATTAAAATTACAATTATATTACAAAGGGAAAAAATAAATTAAATGTAATAACTATAACTTAATAATTTAAAAATAAACAAGCTGAAAGAATTTTATACATAGCAAAAATAATTTTATCAGAATTCAAAAGTAAACAAGTTGATTTGTGTTAAATTTTAATTAGGCATCGAGGCTCATAAGGACATTATAGAGTGTATTTCTGAACTGATCACGAGAGTTAGTGACAAATATGTCAATTAAGGGCAAAAGGTAGTTAGTTACCCTAATGCAACGGGTTATAGGTTCGTTAAGTCCATAAACAGTTCTATGAAAGGCTTCATGGAAATTAAACTGACTTCGAAGCCGTCTCGGGGGTATACGAAATGCAAGCATGCCCAATAGATCCGGACAATCAATATTATTGTGGAGGATATCTCTAAGGAAAATGATTGATGCTGCCTGTCTTCTACACTTAAGAGAACTTAGTCCAATCAGGGCACATCTAGTTCTATATGGAGGGGGCTCGGGTAAGTTCCAGTTCAATTGGTAAAACATAAACCTAGTGAATTTTCTTTGAATTCTTTCGATACGTTCAGTATGTAGGTGTGCAGAAGGGTTCCATATAATGGAACAGTATTCTAAGTGAGGCCTGACCAATGATGCGTAAAGAGACTTTAAGGGTCATAAGGGTCATTGAATTCTTTGCTATTTCTCATTAAAAAGCCTAGCATAGCATTCGCTTTATTGACAATGAAGTCAATATGTTCCCTAAAGCTGAGTTGGGGGTCTAGTACAATTCCTAAATCTCTTTTAGAGAATATTCGCTCCAATGAAAAGGAATTTATATGGTAGCTGCCCACAATAGGGATCGATGACCTAGTAAAAATAAGATAGTGGCATTTAGAGATGTTGAGAGGCAAATGGTTAACATTGCACCATGCAAAAATTGAATGTAAATCCTCTTGGAGAAGGAGACAATCACTAACTGACTTGATTTGACGAAAAAGTTTTAGGTCGTCAGCAAATAGGAGGCATTTAGAGAATTTAACTACTTGGGGGAGGTCATTGATAAATAGAAGGAACAGCAGCGGGCCGAGGTGACTCCCTTGCGGGACCCCTGAAGATACCCTAATTAGATCCGATGTGCAGTCGTTTATTTGAACTCGCTGATGCCGATTTATTAGATATGTTTTAATCCAATTTAGCATATTGGAGTGAAAACCCATAACTGAAAGCTTAGATAATAAAGTATTGTGGTTAACCTTGTCGAAGGCTTTGGCAAAGTCTGTAAAAATAACATCCGTTTGCAAATGGTTTTCCATATTGAGTATTAGATTATTAACAAAAAGAGTAAGATTAGTAGTAGTGGATTTTCCACACAAGAAACCATGTTGGTGAGCAGAGATAATACTTTTCACAGAAAACATAAGTTTTGCATTAATGATTTTTTCAAATAATTTGGGGATTGTGGATAGTTTGCATATCGGTCTATAATTTATGACATCATGTTTGGGACCAGATTTATGTATTGGAACAATATGTGATAGTTTCCACATGTCTAGGAAAATTCCAGTTGCTAAGGATTCAATAAAGATCATGGATAGCGGTAGTGATATTGATGGGGCACAATTTTTAAGCGAGATAGGAGCAATCACATCAGGACCCTCCTTAACATTATTTTTGAGGCTAGCAAGTGCAATAACGACATCCGATTCATCAATATAAACAGAGCTAATGTCGAAAATAGGGTTGAGAGCGGGAGAAGGAGCACACAGTGTTTGCGAATCAGAGGTATATACAGAGGTATAATTGTAGAACGATTTAATAGAACTATAAAAGGAATGATGTGGAAACAGTTTAGCCTGCAAGGAAATTATCAATGGATAAATATATGTAAGGATTTAATAAATCAATACAATAGTAAAAAGCAAAGAACCATTGGAATGATGCCAAAGTCTGTTAATTCTAGAAATGAACGATCTATACTAAAACAAGCTTTTAATCATCCTAAAATTTTTAAATATGGCAAACTTAAAGTTGGAGACCATGTTCGCATAAGCAAATATAAGCATATTTTTGCAAAAGGATATACTCCAAACTGGACAACTGAAATTTTTAAAATTCGCACTATACAGAACACAAATCCTGCAACTTATTTATTGGAAGACTATCAATGAAACCCTATTATTGGAGGATTCTACGAGCATGAAGTAATGAAGACACATTTTCCACATACATATCTGATTGAAAAAGTTATAAAAACAAAGGGACATCAAGCTTACGTTAAATGGTTGGGATTTTCACATCATCATAATTCTTGGATAAATAAAGACGAATAAAACGCATGCTTAAAAATAAAAAAATAAGAACTTTTAAAACATATTGTTTACGCCGAAGCATAATTTTTTTCCCGCCACTGTGCACTGCAGTGTGGAGTATAAGAGTTTGAAGGCTTATTTAGCAGAAAAAAGTACAACAATCAAGTAAACACAGAAACAACACAGAAGCAGTAATTGTATTAGTACCCATACCTGCAGATGTGCAACAAGTTCTCTCCCGCTACAATGCATTTATAACTTTGGTATTCTTTTTTATATAACTTGTCTAGTTTTTAAGTTCTTTTTGTCTTTCAATAAAGTCAGTTATTGTACAGCATTCAAGCAGAGCATACGTTTAATTTAGAAGCTCATAAATTTTGAAAGCATATAAATTTAAAGTACAAAATCAACTCCCCCAGTACAAATTAGTATTGGAGTTAACATTGGTAGCAGAGCAAGGTTCCTGTTTAGAAACCTTTAAACATTCCAATCAAAGTTTCGGAATTATTTTGGACACGAGACGACCAGAATCTTTGGACTTTGTTATTATCGTTGGAACTTTCGTCATTTTCGCTGGTAAAGTTAGCATATACTCGACAGTGGATCCAACAATTTCCCCAAAGGGTAAAAAGTCAATTTGGTTGTGCAAAGAAAAGGGCAATTTTTGTTTTGCTATTTGGAAGCTGGTAGCACGTTTGTTTTTTGTTGTTTTTTTTTTGCGACACGAGGCATACGGTGGGTTTTATTACGGGACATATGTGTATAGTCTAACGGGTCATTATATAATTTGGCTAGAAGTATAGATCACGCGATCGTTGAAAATTACCTTATTTCTTCGATATATGGTATTGCGTCATTCTTTTCAAACGGTTTAATAAATTTTTACTTTTTATTTTGCTTTTTTGGTGCAATTATGTCACCAAAAAATAAGCATGCGGCCTTATGCCCAAATCTGACAAACTCGCTGGAAAAAATAAAGTCAATAATTGACAAAAAATCAAATACAATGGCAATTGCTGAACTTGAAACTCGAGCTAGTATAGCTGAGTCGATATTTTCGCAATTGAACAAGGTTCAATCAGAAATAGAACAAAATGGAGAATCCAGTGAGTTTTCAAAGCGTCAAGTTTACGAAGAATTATACTGTGAGGTAAAATCACGCATTTTAAATTGCATTTCAGAGCATAATCGCAAAAATTCCAGTCATTTTGATTCAACACATAATTTTGGTTCAGTTGCTCAAAATAGCACTATAACCTTTGCTCGGTTGGCCAATTTGCCGAAGATTAAAATATTATCATTCTCTGGTAAATACACGGATTGGACAAATTGGTTCAATACATTTTCCTCGTTGATTGATAACGATTCGGACTAAGATAATTTATCTAAATTTGTACATTTGCGTTCGGCGTTAGGTCCGATTCCTCTGCGTGCTATTGAGTCGCTAGAGCTCACAGCAGAGAATTATACTCACGCTCTTTCTCTTTTAAAAAATCGGTTTGAAAACAAATCTATTATTTTTCAAGCGCATGTAAAAGAGTTATTTGAAAGCCCGCGGCTTACTCAGCAAAATCTTTTTGTTTTAAGAGAACTAATTGATAATGTGAATTCCCATCTCAGGGCTCTCAAATCGTTAGGCAGTACTGAAGATGTAGCAAACGTTATCATATACTATCTCATCCGTTCAAAGGTTGATTCGGAAACATTGAAAAAATGGGAAGATCAAGTGAAATTCGAAGAGTTGCCGTCTTGGGATGGTTTTTCGAGATTTTTAGCGAATCGTTGTACGGCTCTCGAGAATCGTGAGTTTAACGGGTCGTTATCTAGGGATGATTCAAAAAATGATCGTGAGCCACCGTCAAAATATAACAATAAACACTATAAAGGGAACATATTGTTACGCAGGGTCTTTATGTTAATTCAAAATAAAAATTCTTTAAATTCGGCCTTTAGGTATGCAGCGGCATGTTAGATGGTCTTCGGCTAGCCAGTCGGAATTGGCGTGGTTCTTATACCTATTAGCTCGAGTTGCGTAGCTATAGAAAAAAAAATCTTCATGCCATAAAATATCACCAATAAGATTTAATAAAAAGGTTACAAAACTGAAATAGCTCACTAATGCATTATGTGCTTCTGCTAAGGGGCATGACCAACTGTTTCGTCATGAGGATGCACTCTTCCCACCCACTGAATAATCAGCATACCGGTGGAAATCTTAAACATCCTTATTTACTCATGATTGCCCCTACCCAACTACTGCATGTTCAATTTAACTTTCCCTACATCGTTTTTCCACTTGCATTTCCCTTAAAGAAAAGTCTTAAAGATTCATGTTTAATGTTTATAATAGTAATTCATTTCAAAATAATTAAAAAAAAAAACTTAAATTTTTAATATAAGCTAATGTTTAACATAGTTTAGAAGAAAATTTGTGGTGATATTGAGATATTATTGCAAAACTTCGTTCTCTAAATTTAAAACTGAGTATAATTTGAATATGTTGTTTTTTGCTTTTGCCCATAATAAACAAGTTACGCACACGCAACTATACATTAGCAACTAAGTTATAATAAAAAAATTATTTTGATAGCAACTTGACTTACTTCTCTTATGAGCTTTTAGAACAAATTAAATTTAGGAACAACAAAAAATTAAATTCTCTTAACTATCAACATATTTAGACTGCTTCATTTAGTAGAAGAAATTACTGTAAAAAAATGTGCATGCATTCAAAGAGAGCAGAACGATGTGAAAAGGAATACTGTAATGTTAATACTTATCCTAAGCAACAAACTTATTTTTTTTTTATTAAAATTATTAACTTACTTGTTGTATTTTTGTTTCTCTTCTCTTCTCTGCAGCAGCAGGCCTGTTGCGGTCGTGAAGATGTTGCTCAAAGAGCGCTTAAATATTTATATAAAATATGTTTGTTGCAACGATAAAGATAAAATAATAAAGAAATTTTTGCTGTTCTCTTTGACTCTGCCAGTTATAGTTAAAGTTGATGTTGAGATAATTTTTTTCCCGATAAATGTTGCGAGACGTAAAATGTTGCCAAATGGTAACCAAAATTTTGTATAGAACTTGAAGACAAATAGCCCCTATGAAAATTTTCTAATTAATTTATTTAAATTTACAATTTTCTTTTATTACCTTTCGGGGCCTTCCGCCAAACTTTTACGTGAACTAAAACCGTGCAATAATTAACTGGCTTGCACTTTTTCTCACGTGCGCAGAAAGGTATTAGAACGACTCCACTAATATACAATTATTAAATTAATTTAATTTCAATTATATTTTAAATATCAATAATCAATTTTTTTACCTCTTCCGTTTGAATAGCTGGTTAATATTTCCTTTAATTTTTAGTTATATGCACGTTCAATGTGTCGCCAAACTTTTATTGAAACAATGATTAAAAAAACCTGCATTATTTGCTTACTTTGTTAAATTCTCTATTTAAGTTTTACTGATATTAATTGTTTATTTTAATTTAAATTGAATTTTGTTTTAATTAACAATAGGTTTAGAATTTTACCCATTTAGTAAGTGGGCTTGAAAAAAATAATTTTTTTTTTTAAGCTAAACACACTTTTTAATATGCCGACAATTTTTTTCTGGTTGAACCTTTTCTTCTGGCGTTCGAAATCAAAAGACTAGCTTTGCTTAGCTCAAATGCATACAACCTCGTTAAAACCTATTGTATTTTGCCAAAAGTATACCGTTTCTTATTTTTGGTATACTGTTACCCCTTGGCATATACTTATGTATAAGCGAGCTTGGTACAATTTTAAGAGTTGTTGCCATGGCTTGATTGTAATAAGTTTTAAGTAAACATGAAAAAATAATCACTCACACTAAATGGAAAAAATTAGTAATTTTTTACAAAAAACGTAACAAACCTGCTTAGTTTTAAGGTTTTCCGCAAAAACAAACAGGAATAAAATTTTTATTTTGATAGTTGGGGAGCTTAACGTGTGGCACGACCCACGAAAAGCCGGGGAAAACTGTCCAGATACTTTTCACGCTCGAATGTCTGAAGCATGAAACTTTCCAAGGAATTTGCCTTGCAAATCTTCTAATTCATATAATGCGCTTCCAATTTTTTTCCTAATACGGCATTTGATAAATTTTTGTAAAAATTTTGAATTTATTCCCTTTTTAAAATTACTTAATGCAAAGTTTCTTCGGAAAACTTCCTGACCGTCACGGTAACTTATTTCTCTAGTACGTGTGTTATAAGTTTTCTCTGCCTTGTCATGCGCTCTTGCCAAATTTTGAGATATTTTATCTCTTATCTTGCTCAAGCGATCTGTCTTATGTTGTATTTCAACCTGGTCGTTTTGCAAACTGTTTAGTTTTTCTAGGATTTTGTAAGATGATCCATGGTGACACATGTTTTGACCAAATAATGCAAAATATGGCGAGCACTGAGTTGCAGTGTGGAAGTCACTTCTAATAATAGACAGAATTTGTGGGATGTTTCTGTCCCAATTAGCATGATCTTTTTCATCTTGTAGAAAGCATCTTATTTTAGTTAAAATTTCTCTATTTGCTCTTTCAGAAGCATTCGCCTGTGGCGAATAAAATCCGGTTTTTATGTGACTGATTCCATAAGCAGATAGGAATTGTTGCATTTCTTGCGACACAAATTGTTTCCCGTTGTCGCTATGAAGGAATTGTGGGACTCCAAAGGTTACAAATATTTCGTTTTGTAGAAAAGAAATAACGTTAGCCGAAGTCGCTGCTCGTAGTGGTTTTAGAAAAACAAATTTAGTGAAATGATCAATGGCAATAAAGAGCTGACTATTTTTAGATTTGGATAAGGTATAGGGGCCCAAGAAATCACAATAAATACGTTGCATGGGGCGTTCAGTTACAAACGGTTTTCCCATAGGTGGTCTTAGAGTTTGGTTAGGTGCTTTAACAGACTTGCATTTTTCACAGTTTTTAACATATGTATAAACATCTCTTGCCATCGACGGCCAAAAATACTTTTGACGTATTCTTGCAAGCGTTTTTGCAAAACCTCCATGACAACTAACAACAGAGTCATGAGCGCTTTTGATTATTGCGTTGGCCAAAGTTTTTGAAACCCAAAGTCGCCAAAGGTTATCCTCCTCATTTTCTATTCCTTTTCTAAACTTCACGCGCTTGTAAACAAAATCATCACTTAAGCAAAGGTCTGGAAGAGAGTCTTTGTTATCAATAATAGTTTTCCTAAGGTTTATATACTCCTCATTGTTAAATTCGGGAGAAGACAAATCAATTTCTAATGGAATATCGCTTATACTGAGTTCGTCGACATCAAAACGTGACAATGTATCTGGAACCACATTAAGGGAACCTTTACGGTGTTCCATTTGGAAATCAAATCGTTGAAGCTGAAGACTCCACCTAGCTAACCGCCCGCTCAGGTCTTTTTGTGACATAAGCCATTTTAGACTCGAATGATCGGTAATGATTTTAAAAGGCAAGCCTTCGATATAGGGGCGGAATTTCTTAACAGAAACAATTGCAGCCATACATTCTAGTTCTGTGACCGTATAATTACGCTGAGCATGGTTTAATTTTTTTGAAACAAAGGCAATTGGATGTTCTTTACCGTCATCGTCGTATTGAATTAACACTCCACCTACACCTATGTTAGACGCATCACATTGAATAAAAAATTCTCGATTAAAATTTGGCTGTGCTAGGACAGGGGCAGATGAAAGAGCTTGTTTCAGATTTTCGAAAGCATTAATAGCTTCTGGAGTTAGTTTAAAGGACTTTCCTTTCTTAAGACAATCAGTTAAGGGGCCAGCCATGTCTGCAAAGTTGCTAATAAAAGAACGGTACCAATTCGCCATGCCTACAAATCGGCGAACTTGACGTGGGCTTTTCGGCAAAGGAGCATTTTTAATTGCTTCTACTTTTTCTGGGTCTACCTTTAGGCAACCATTTCCTATTCGATACCCTAGATATTTGATTTCCTTTTGACAGAAACTACTTTTGCCAACATTAATCGTCAGATTAGCAGCTTTTAAGCATTTTGCCACTTCACTTAGTAACTTAATGTGCGATTCGAAGTCAGAGCTACAGACTAGCAGATCATCAAGATAAATAAAAACATTTTCTCTAAATTTAGATGGTATTACTTTATCCATGAGTCAACTCATCGCCTGAGGACCATTGCACAGTCCGAAAGGCATAACCTTAAAATGGTATAGTGGCCTCCCAGGAACGGCAAAAGCGGTTTTTTCTTTTGAAGACTCAGTTAACTTTATTTGAAAGAATGCATCCTTTAAGTCAATACCACTGATGAAATGTGTGTCTTTTAGCCTACTGAGTAAACCATTAATATGCGGCAAAGGGTAGGAATCTTTTTTTGTCAGAGCATTTAATTTCCTTGAATCAACACAGAGCCTAACCTTTCCAGGTTTGCGAACAAGAACAACCGGACTGCACCACGGTGAGTTCGACTCTTCAATAACGCCCATTTCTAAAAGTCGATCAAGTTCTTTGTAAGCTTCCTCTTGTCTCGGTGGAGATAAAGGAAAATGTTTGGCTTTAACGGGTACTGCATCTCCGGTATCAATATTATGTTGAAGCAGAGATGTGCATCCTAGACCGATTTTTTCAAAAGAAGGAAATTCTAAAACAACTTTTTCTAATTCAATTTTTTGCTCTTGATTCAGTTCGTGAAAATTTGAATTTAGTGACTCATTGTTTTCAATAGCAGAAATTTTTGGAAATATTTGTGGAGCTAAGGCAAACGCATGAAAAAAATCGACACCAAAATAAGCTTCTTGAGTTAAAGATGGCACGAGATAAAAATTTATAGTTTTTGTAACGTTTTTAAAGGTAATTGGAAGTGAACAATAGCCAATAACTTTTTGTTTTGTTCCATCAGCAGTAGAAAGTGAATACTTTAAAGGTTTTATTTTAATGTTGTTTTTATTTAAAAATAAAACACAGTCTTTTCCTAAAGCTGACACATTTGCACCTGTATCTAGTAAACCTAATAAATTTTCACCAAAAACTTGTACTTTGGCAAAAGGACGACTATCTTCATTATCACATATTATTGTTGACATCAACAATTTACGATACTGTTTACGTTTTTTAAATCTTTGTCTGCACTTTAAAATTTTCTTAGAAGGAAAAGTATTTGAAAAAATTTTATCTTTAACTTGTTCATTTCGCAGCTTTCGTTCATGAAGGCTAAGATTTGAAAAATTTGTTTGAGCTGAAGTACTTTTCGATGCTGGTTTGAACAGTTGAACAGTGCATTTTTGTGCACATGCATTTTCTAAATCGAAAGATTTGTTATTTAATGATGTTGGTTTAATTTGAAACTCGGGGTTTGTTGGGAAGAACGAGAGTCCCCGGTGACCATCTCGCTCTTGTTTTGGTTTCCCTGATGCTTATTTGGACAGTGAATAGTCAACACTCCTTTCTGACCGCATTTGTAGCAAAAAATAGTCCTAGACTCCTCGGGACAATATATGTACGAATGTCCTAAAGAAGAACAATTCCAGCACTGAATCTTAGAATAGTCTATTTTAAAAGGACGCCGAGAAACTTGCATAGCTTCTAATTGAGGATCACTTTCCATGTTTATGTCCTCATCGTTAGCAGCAGAATCAATCTCATTAACGTGACGGCTTGAATTCGCAAACGGGGTTTGAGATTTATTTTCACGTAAGATAATCTCTCCTTTTCGTGCAATGTCTCTAAGCGCATCCAAACTATTTGGTTGAGAGTTAAATAGAAGAAACTTAAGGTTAGCATTAAGATTTTTTTTCATAATGTTAATTAACATTGGTTCGGCAATGGGATCTTTAAGTCTCGAATTCATTGCAACCACCGCTGAATGGAAATCGTCGTACGATTCCTTAAAATGTTGTTTTCGTAAAGAAATTCTAAGAATGACCTCATGGTCACTTTCGAGTGTACCAAACTCTTTTTCAAGTGCATATCTAAGGAAGGGATATGTTGCATTTTTATTTTGCTTGGTAAACAACCAATACCAAGTTTCCGCTTTTCCAGATAAAAATATATGAAAATTCGCCATGAGCTGATCGTACGAACAATGACTGCGCTCACAAAGGGTATCGATTTTGAAGAGAAAGTCGGAGACACTACCTAATCCATCATAAACAACCTTCCACTCCTGCAGCTTAATACTATTAACTCCAGAGGGATTAAGAATTGAATGTGATTGCGGAAAAGATGGAGCTGCCACAAAAGTAGGAACAGAGTTAATGTTACGATTTTGATCAGCAATGGCGAGATTTGCTAGAGTATCTTTTATTGTCGATAGCTCTTTACGAAAAGCTTCTTGGGTAGTTTGAATAGTTTGCTGTAAAATTGAAACAAGGGATTCAACAGATGCAACATCTCCGTATGCTTCTGTGTTGTTATCGGTTTGATTCTTTTCACTGGATGGAACATTGTTTGATGAAGAAGCCATGTCTATATCTAAGGAAGAATTTTCATGAAAATCAGTTAATAAGTCTTTGCTTATATCCGTAGGGATTCCAGGAATACCTCCTATGGACGTATCTAGAGGGTTAACGAAGGTTTGTGAAACTATCTCACTGGCATTAATTGATGCCTCTTGCGAGATATCAGTATCAGTGGGGTTTCTTTTTGAATGCAAAAGACAAGGTAAAGACTTATTTTGGGGAGAATGTATAACTCGAGGTTTATTTAACTTAATTTCTGGTGAAGAATTAAGCTTTTTGCCTAAAGGAGAGTTAGTTGTAGGCTTCGAAGGAGTTTTACCACGGCCCTTACCAAGAATTGAATTGCTTGAATTTAATTGACGCTTATGGCGAGTTTCCATAGCACGTATAACAATTTAAAAATTAATTTAATCGTTCTGATTGAGTGGTATATAATTTACAAAAAAAAATATATATGTATGTATGCTTTAGATGCCTAACAAAGGTAATGTTATATAAAAAAATAATAAAAAGAATGTTTTATTAGACCTTCTTAATAAAAGGAAAATGCAAGCAGAAAGTTTAGATGCAGTTCGAGCTAAATTATGCAGTTTTTAAAAAATAAAAAAACAATTATATTTACCAGAATAAGTACCTACTTAATTATGGCGTATTGTTACATCGTTTCGTTAACCAATTAACAATGACTCACATAAGTAGATGTATTTGTTTGCAAAAGATGCAACTTTATTAATAATAATCAATGAATTAATGCGGCTATCTTTGAACAATGGTATGTTTTCACGGTATATGATTTGATGCAGTAAATCTGAGCAGAAGGCAGGTTACGGTAATATACAAAATTAAGGTAAGAAGAGGTATCTTGAGTTTAACTAATTCCGTTTATCGGTATGAAAAATTCAATATATGTTGCAGCAAAAGAAACAAACTATGAGTTCAATTACTTCGGACTCACATAAATCAGACCACTTCTGGCTTCAAAAGATTTGTATAGAACTGTTCTGCACCACAAAAGATAATTGACGAGTTTTTAACACATACACGCACTAACTAACTGCAACGCGATTGAACGCTAATGCCTTCAAATAACCCGGACTAAGAGAAGTCAGTGCAATCGCGATACTTTAAAACTCAATTAATGAAAATAAATATAAAGCACATATCACTGTTGGGGAGCTTCGAACACATATTTGGAAATCAACTTCCAATTAAGATTTCATGTCCTGTCGTTGGGCGCCATCTATGTTACGCAGGGTCTTTATGTTAATTCAAAATAAAAATTCTTTAAATTCGGCCTTTAGGTATGCAGCGGCATGTTAGATGGTCTTCGGCTAGCCAGTCGGAATTGGCGTGGTTCTTATACCTATTAGCTCGAGTTGCGTAGCTATAGAAAAAAAAATCTTCATGCCATAAAATATCACCAATAAGATTTAATAAAAAGGTTACAAAACTGAAATAGCTCACTAATGCATTATGTGCTTCTGCTAAGGGGCATGACCAGCTGTTTCGTCATGAGGATGCACTCTTCCCACCCACTGAATAATCAGCATACCGGTGGAAATCTTAAACATCCTTATTTACTCATGATTGCCCCTACCCAACTACTGCATGTTCAATTTAACTTTCCCTACATCGTTTTTCCACTTGCATTTCCCTTAAAGAAAAGTCTTAAAGATTCATGTTTAATGTTTATAATAGTAATTCATTTCAAAATAATTAAAAAAAAAACTTAAATTTTTAATATAAGCTAATGTTTAACATAGTTTAGAAGAAAATTTGTGGTGATATTGAGATATTATTGCAAAACTTCGTTCTCTAAATTTAAAACTGAGTATAATTTGAATATGTTGTTTTTTGCTTTTGCCCATAATAAACAAGTTACGCACACGCAACTATACATTAGCAACTAAGTTATAATAAAAAAATTATTTTGATAGCAACTTGACTTACTTCTCTTATGAGCTTTTAGAACAAATTAAATTTAGGAACAACAAAAAATTAAATTCTCTTAACTATCAACATATTTAGACTGCTTCATTTAGTAGAAGAAATTACTGTAAAAAAATGTGCATGCATTCAAAGAGAGCAGAACGATGTGAAAAGGAATACTGTAATGTTAATACTTATCCTAAGCAACAAACTTATTTTTTTTTTATTAAAATTATTAACTTACTTGTTGTATTTTTGTTTCTCTTCTCTTCTCTGCAGCAGCAGGCCTGTTGCGGTCGTGAAGATGTTGCTCAAAGAGCGCTTAAATATTTATATAAAATATGTTTGTTGCAACGATAAAGATAAAATAATAAAGAAATTTTTGCTGTTCTCTTTGACTCTGCCAGTTATAGTTAAAGTTGATGTTGAGATAATTTTTTTCCCGATAAATGTTGCGAGACGTAAAATGTTGCCAAATGGTAACCAAAATTTTGTATAGAACTTGAAGACAAATAGCCCCTATGAAAATTTTCTAATTAATTTATTTAAATTTACAATTTTCTTTTATTACCTTTCGGGGCCTTCCGCCAAACTTTTACGTGAACTAAAACCGTGCAATAATTAACTGGCTTGCACTTTTTCTCACGTGCGCAGAAAGGTATTAGAACGACTCCACTAATATACAATTATTAAATTAATTTAATTTCAATTATATTTTAAATATCAATAATCAATTTTTTTACCTCTTCCGTTTGAATAGCTGGTTAATATTTCCTTTAATTTTTAGTTATATGCACGTTCAATGTGTCGCCAAACTTTTATTGAAACAATGATTAAAAAAACCTGCATTATTTGCTTACTTTGTTAAATTCTCTATTTAAGTTTTACTGATATTAATTGTTTATTTTAATTTAAATTGAATTTTGTTTTAATTAACAATAGGTTTAGAATTTTACCCATTTAGTAAGTGGGCTTGAAAAAAATAATTTTTTTTTTTTAAGCTAAACACACTTTTTAATATGCCGACAATTTTTTTCTGGTTGAACCTTTTCTTCTGGCGTTCGAAATCAAAAGACTAGCTTTGCTTAGCTCAAATGCATACAACCTCGTTAAAACCTATTGTATTTTGCCAAAAGTATACCGTTTCTTATTTTTGGTATACTGTTACCCCTTGGCATATACTTATGTATAAGCGAGCTTGGTACAATTTTAAGAGTTGTTGCCATGGCTTGATTGTAATAAGTTTTAAGTAAACATGAAAAAATAATCACTCACACTAAATGGAAAAAATTAGTAATTTTTTACAAAAAACGTAACAATATCACAGCCTTTTTCGCTGACAACATACAGAGAACGAAATGAGATGACGTGTCCATGCTGTAAAAAAAATCATAACGTGGGTAATTGCTCAGAATTTTTGAAGTTGTCGCCAATTCTTTTGGTTGTTGAGTTGTTTGCTCAAGTCGCATCCAGTTAAAGAGTGTTCAGCTAAACATTGTGGTGAGTGTGAAGGCAGACATCATGAATTATTGCACCGAACTGGAAAACGGGATGGTAATTTAGTTTCAGCAGTTGAAACAAAGCCAGTGACAACTTTAACAGACTCAAAAAAAGAGGCCTCGAATCCCGACTTTCCAAGTTTTTCTCATTCGAGCTCGTTGTATTCCTTACTCTCTTCGAATTCGGTAAAATTTCTCGCAACTGCAGTCTTGTTTGTTAAAGATTTGTCAGGGAAACTTGTAGAGTGTCGCACAATTTTAGACTCTGGTAGCCAGTTGAAATTCATAACTGCAGATCTCGCGAATAAATTAAAGTTGAGCGTGGAATACGATCGAATCTCGATAAGCGGCATAGGAAGTGCAAAAACGGAGTCGTTGGGCAAGGTCAGTGCCGTAATTCGCTCTAGGCTAACCAATTATTCGGATGCTCTCCAATTTATGGTCATGCCGTCTATCGCTCAATATGCTCCAAATGTAGTGCTCGACGTCAGCAAGTGGAACTTGCCTAAAAATATTGAGCTTGCGGATCCGAAATTTAATGAATCGAAGGTGGTTGATATGCTTCTCGGGGTCTCGACATTTTTCAAACTTCTATCGGTGGGTCAGATCAGTTTAGGCGATAATATGCCAATTTTACAGAAAACTCTCTTAGGATGGATTTTAGCTGGTGAATACATGCACTCAAAAAAGTTAAAATCGGTTGTAGTGTCCAATAGTGCAGTGGAGGAGAATAACAGACTGTCCGAATTAGTAGAGCAGTTTTGGAAATGCGAAAAAGTGACTTCAGAATCATCGAATTTAACTCCTGAGGAACAGGACAGCGAAAATTATTTTTTGGCCACTGTAAAGCGCACACTGTCTGGCCGATTCGTAGTTCGACTGCCATTTAAAAATTCGCCAGTAGGAGTTGGCGAGTCATATTCGATTGCGGTGAAAAGATTCGAATGTTTAGAAAAAAATTAGGGCGTAATCCACACTTGAAATCCGAATATAAGAAATTTATTGACGAATATCGCGAGTAAGATCACTTAGAAATCGTTACGCATTTGCCTCTTGTAGAATTTAAATATTTTATGCCACATCACGCTGTTTTGCGTCCTACTAGTACGTCGACCAAGTTGCGCGTCGTTTTTGATGCTTCCTGCAAGTCAAGCAATGGTTTTTCTTTAAATGACAATTTACTCATTGGGCCTAGAGTGCAGCCGGAATTGTTTGATATTTTAGTTCGATTTCGTCTTTTTAAGTATGCGTTAACTGCTGATATATCCAAAATGTATAGACAAATTTTAGTTGCTGCAGAAGATTGTAATTGTCAGTGTATACTTTGGCGCGAAAATAAATCGCAAAATATAGATATATTGCGTCTAAAAACTGTAACTTACGGCACTAGTTCAGCGCCTTATTTGGCAGTGCGTTGCTTACAGTTTTTAGCTGAGAATTTTCATGAAAAATATGCACATGGAAGCGAAGTCTTACTGAAAAACGTATACATGGATGATATATTGGCAGGCGCAAATACAATCGAGGAGCTTATTACTTTAAAAAGTCAGATAACAGATCTTCTCAATCTTGGCAAATTCGAGCTGCACAAATGGAGATCGAACACTTCGTTCACAATTCAGGATTTTGGCTCGGAGCAAGAGCAAGAACCATTAAGTATTGAAAATAACGATTGTGCAAAAACGTTGGGTGTTTTATGGTATTCTAACCAAGACAAGTTTGGATTTTCTTATGGCAATGAATTTTCTGCCAAAATTACAAAGCGAATAGTGCTGTCGGAGCTAGCTCAACTTTTCGATCCCTTAGGACTACTCAATCCAATAATTGTTCTGGGAAAGGTTTTCATGCAGGAGCTATGGCTCTTACAGCTAGAGTGGGATGAGTCCTTACCACAAAATTTACACGAAAGGTGGCTTAAATACCGCCACGAGCTAAAATTAGTGTCGGAATTTAAATTTCCGCGAGCTGTTGCTGATATTTCTTCAGCAAAACTCATAGAGTTGCATGGCTTCTCAGATGCCTCCATACGAGCATTCGGTTGCACGATTTATGTTCGAACAATAGACGACAATGGAGATATTTCTGTAAATTTGCTAACTGCAAAATCTAAGATTGCGCAGCTCAAATCTACTTCTCTGCCGCGCTTAGAATTACAAGGTGCTGTCATGCTTGCTCAGCTGATGAATCGCATACAGCAAATTTTATCAATCAGGTTTAATTCCACTTTTTATTGGACAGATTCGGTTATAGTTCTTCACTGGATATCGTCTCATCCCTCACGGTGGACGACTTTTGTTGCTAATCGCGTCGCGCAAATTCAAGAACTTTCTAAAGCGTCTGAATGGCATAAAATAGAGTCAAAATCCAATCCAGCCGATATTGTTTCTCGGGGTATGTGGCCTGGCGAGCTTAAAGATAGCGCATTGTGGTTCAAGGGTCCTCTTTTCTTGAGTTCAGATGTTGCTAGCTGGCCTGCGAAGAGATTCATTTTAAATAGTGACAACGCGTCTGTACCAGAAGGGCATCGAAATAATATCGTTCTCACTATAAATCCAACTTCTACAGTAGATTTAATTTCAGACTGCAAATTTGTCAATTGTTTTTTGAAGTTGAATCGAGTTTTTGCTTATATTTCGCGCTGGGTGAATAACGCTCGAGAGAAACTAGCTGGCGGTGTAAATACCCCATATTCAGCAGCGCTAAAGGTATCAGAACTCAGATTAGGACTTGAATACATTTTATTTAATATTCAAAAAATTTCATTCGCTGGCGAGCTGCACGCAATTAGTTCTAATCATTTTATAAAATCATCAAAAATACAAAAACTTAATCCGTTTATTGATCATTCTAAACGCGTTCCAATTTTGCGAGTAGGTGGCAGGCTTTCAAATTCCGAACTTGAATTTACAGCTAAACACCCGGCAATTTTACCGTGCCAACATGCTTTTTCATTTGCGCTTGCAAGTTATTTACATAAAATTAATTCGCATGCGGGTCCTCTAGCTCTATCAGCATTTATTAGGCAGAGGTTTTGGATTGTTAACGCCAGAAAAGTTACGCGAAAAGTAGTCAGATCGTGTATGTCATATTTTAGGCAGCGACCAAGGGCTATAGAGCAGCAAATGGGCAACCTACCAAAAGATCGCGTTATGGGTGGGACGCACCCTTTTCAAAAATCTGGTATGGACTTCGCTGGTCCCATAACAATACATGTTAAATTACGGGGTAAACGACCAACAAAAGCCTATCTAGCCATATTCGTGTGCTTTTTGACGAAAGCTTGCCATATTGAAGTAGTTTCCGATTTATCTACAGCAGCTTTTCTTTGCGCGCTAAAAAGGTTTTTTGCTCGACGTGGTTTGAGTTCGGATCTATACTGCGACAACGCTATAAATTTTACTGGAGCCGCTAGAAAACTAAGAGAACTGGCAAATGAGCTTTTTAAAGATGTGGATCCAAATAAAGTAAGCGATATCTGCGCAGCACGCGGTGTAAATTTTCACTTCATTCCTCCTCAATCTCCCCATATGGGTGGACTCTGGGAGAGTGCTGTAAAAGTAGCAAAATCGATGCTTGTTCACCATATAAATGGAGCGTCTCTCACTTTCGAGGAGCTTACCACTGTCGTCGCTGAAATAGAAGCTATCATGAATTCAAGGCCCCTGTATCCAGTATCGTCTGATCCGAATGACTTAGAAGCCCTTACACCAGGTCATTTTTTGACTGGTAGACCTCTTAACTGTATTCCCGAACCTTTTAATGAGGCTGAAGTAAATGTTCCACCAGTCAATCGATGGAAACGGATTCAGCACATAAAACAGATATTCTGGAGAAGATGGTCCAAGGAATATCTTGCGTTATTGCAAGAGCGGCGCAAATGGACTACAACTTCCGAAAACATTAAAATTGGAACTTTAGTCATAGTTGCCGAAGATAATCTCCCTCCACATAAATGGATGCTGGGGAGAATTGAAGGAATCTACCCCGGAGATGATAGACTTGTTAGAGTCGTCTCACTTCGAACATCATCAGGCGTCTTAAAAAGAAACGTACATAAAATCTGCCCACTGCCTATTCTTTGAGTGATGCCTTTAAAATAATAGAACACTTAATTATAATAGTTTGAGATATCACAATTCTTTGAGTGATGCCTTTAAAATAATAGAACACTTAATTATAATAGTTTGAGATATCACCATTCATATAAACCCAAAACTGTTAACATGAAATTATTTCTTTAGACTAATACTTTAATGAATTTTTTCAACTTTATTTTGAAAGTATATGGATACTTTCAAGGTGGGGAGAATGTTTACGCCGAAGCATAATTTTTTTCCCGCCACTGTGCACTGCAGTGTGGAGTATAAGAGTTTGAAGGCTTATTTAGCAGAAAAAAGTGCAACAATCAAGTAAACACAGAAGCAGTAATTGTATTAGTACCCATACCTGCAGATGAGCAACAAGTTCTCTCCCGCTACAATGCATTTATAACTTTGGTATTCTTTTTTATATAACTTGTCTAGTTTTTAAGTTCTTTTTGTCTTTCAATAAAGTCAGTTATTGTACAGCATTCAAGCAGAGCATACGTTTAATTTAGAAGCTCATAAATTTTGAAAGCATATACATTTAAAGTACAAAATCAACTCCCCCAGTACAAATTAGTATTGGAGTTAACACATATTTTTAAATAATCTAATTTTTATTTTCCACATCGGCTTTAAAATAATTTGCAGTCAAGCGTAAGAGAAGTGATCAAATTTGTATCCCATAAACAAGTGTGTTGCTAAAGTCTTTAAAATAAGTTGAACAAAAATGATAAAATTTGTGGTCATTAAACAAATGCGTGTGTTGCTAAAATACTCTAAAATAAGTTAAATAAAAAATAAAAAATGATAACATTTGTTGACGAACATAAATGGTAAATTTTAAGGTTCTGAAATATTGTGTTGCGGTCAAGACAAGTGTGTTGCTAAAGTCTTTAAAATAAGTTGAACAAAAATGATAAAATTTGTGGTCATTAAACAAATGCGTGTGTTGCTAAAATACTCTAAAATAAGTTAAATAAAAAATAAAAAATGATAACATTTGTTGACAAACATAAATGGTAAATTTTAAGGTTCTGAAATATTGTGTTGCGGTCAAGTGCAATGGAAGTGACAATATTTTGTTCTTATAATCAACAATTTTCCCACAATATTTTTGAGTTGAAATGGATATAAAAGACCGTCTGCAACACTAGCTTGTCATCAGTTTACTTCAATAAGTCCACGTAAGAAAAGTAAAGTTTAAATTTAAAAAAATAATGGGAGAAAACCTAAAACTCAAATTTAAGAATTGCTCACAACGGAGTATGCTTCCTTTGAGGGATATGCCGTTTGGTGAGAAGTTTATAATTAATAAAATGGAGAGGGTGGAAACACTCTATGGAACCAAAATAAGATGCCTCACAAATGACAAATATTATATATATTTGCCATACATATTCAATTCCACTTTATCGAATGAAGAGATCGATACGGTCAATGGCGACTTGACGTATCTGATCAGCAGGGAAAGAGATCATAATTCTTCCAACAACTACTTCATGTGTCTCCACACCGAAGACGAAGGTATGAACTTCGGGTATGTTTTTCTTTTTTGGGAGGGGGTTTCTTCTTTTCTTAACTTTTATTATAATAATTTTTATTTTCTTTTTAGTGTGATGTTTAGCCGTAAAAGAAAACGGTATAACGAAGAAGGGGAAGAGGTCGAAGAAGCTGAGGAAGCTGATTAGGCGGAATATATTATTATTATATTATTGTAATTAAATTTATATATTATTGTAATTTTTATATATATTGTTAAAAAACTTCTTCTTCTTGTTAAAAAAAAACTTAATTTATTATATATTATAAAAAATTATAAAAAAAAAGAAATAGAAAAATAAAATTGATAAAAAAAATTATTGTCTTTTCTCTTAATTTCAAAATTTTATAGGGATATTCGGAGGTGGTTTACATTTCAGCGATAGAATGATGCTTGGAGATCGATACTGGAGATGAATAATATAAATAATTATAAAAAATTTCAATTTTAAAAACAAAAGAAAAAATAAAATTGATTAATTAAAAAATATAAAAAAATTATGAGACTTTTCTTTTAATTCCAAAAATTTTATAGGGATTTTCAGAGGTTTTTACATTTCAGCGATAGAATTTTTGAACACATTTGTCATCTTTTCTGTTTTAATTGATCTTTTCTGTTTTTGATGGCTAAGCATCGCAACATTTTTATGATAATTTTCAAAAGCTGTACACCGTTAATGTATTTTATGCGTCTGTTAGGAAATAATGTACGCTAATCGTTGTTTGTTAATTATAATATATTTTTATTTTATTATTTAGTTTTTTTATTTATTACATAGCGTGCTGTTTAATTTCAACAATATATGTGTTTTATGTTTTACTGCCATCATCATCATCGTCTTCGGAGCTTTCATATAAGCTGTTATAGAATATGTTCTCATTCTCCTTCTTCTTTTTAATGGTTAAGGTAAATGCACCTTGTAGATCTCTTCCTTTTATTAAAATGTGTGGAGTTCCATTTAAGTAGTCTATTTGATTCTGAGTAATTAAGAGAAATCTCTTCGGCAAGTAAATTTGATATCCTTTATTCACAACGCATCGAATGCTTTCGCCATATTTTGTATCTGCTCTCTCAATCATATTAACTTCATATGGAACATTTTCTTCCATATCCTTCATAGACAAGTATTTAATATTAGGATTTTTAAATAGATTTTTTAAACTTGCTTTCATTTTTCTATCTTTTGACTTATAACCGCAGAAGCAACTTTTATACTAAACTTTAATATAAAAGTATTGATTTAGTTTTTATTCATATCGAATTCTGATAAATGATTATTTCTTATCAGTTGCGGTTATTTCGCAATATTAAAAGATATGATGAAATGGATGAACATATAATATAATATAATATATATATATATAGAGACGTGTGCAAGATAGAGACGTGTGTAAGGTATAAATAAAAAAAAAATATGATAAGAGAGATTTAGTTGAAATACATTCTTCATTAAATATGTATTGGGAGCAACTGTTAAGAAGTCTTGTTAAATACTGCACTTGTCATGCTCAGTGGAAAACTTTACAAATAATAAATGCTATCGTTTTGGATATTATGTTGCAGGTGTTTCTAACGGCAGAAGAAGGGGTTAGAACACAAATATTTTCTCTCAATCATCTTGCATTTTCCGTGAAATAGATGGAATTTTTGGAGGTATGGATAAAATACTTGGTAAGACCGCAGTCCGTCCGTCCCATAAAAACCATACAAAAATCCACACCCAAAAGAAAAATTTTAATGATGAGAGTGAAACTATCAAATTAGTTGGTGGTGGTGGTGGCAGCTCAGTTGACCACTCATTTGAAGACGAGGATTATTAGATTAGTCTATAAATATGAACGTCAATTCTTATCATGTCATTTAAAAATATACCGTCGACAAAAGAACACATCTGATAGAGAAAAAGAAAAAGAAAATGAAAAATAATTTCATTATATTACTCACTTATTTTTGCATTGTACAAGTATTTTCAGCTACAGTACCAATTGATTTGAGTGAAAATGAATTTAAAAATACCGAGTTTGCTGTAAAATTACCTAATAATGATACTGTAAGCATACAACTAAATTTTAAACTTTTAAAGTTTAGTAAAGATTTAAATGGAAACGCTGAGACAGCAACAGAAGTAGAACCTCAGTCGCCTGGAGAGGAAGAGCGTCAGCCGCCTATAGATCAATCGTTTACAGCTGATGAGGCTATTGAAGCATTTAGGCAAGACTTAGTTAAAAAGGAGCAAAATATTGCCGGAATTATTGAAAGTTCACAACCATTTTACAGGCATTTTCAACTACAATACAAAGATAATATAAAATTGAGAATTCGCTGTACATATGATAGCAATTACTTGAAACGTCGATTAAATATTTCATGTTTTGAATATCGTCAAGTTGAATACGAGAGATTTTTAAGTAACGGTGAAACTGAGGTGGTTACTGAGGATGATACTACTTTCCGTTCAGATATGACATTAATCAACATTCAAGATTACAAATTGGAAATATATGGAAATATTGGAAAGATTGGTATTGGAAATATACTAAAATGTTATCAGTCAGTTATAAATTTGCAGTCATCATGTTAAGAGGTCTTAATTATCAAAGTACGAATAATGAGTTTCGTGCTAAATTTTTAAATGATTTCTTAAGTGAAGAAATACTTTTATGGCCTAAGCACAAGATTATTTTACAAAATTTAAAAGTTCGACTAGATGAATATGCACTATATAAGATAAAAAGGTCTAAATTTGGTGACCATTATAGCAATTGTGTATGGTCAAGGGATGAAACAACTCGTGGTCCTGATACATGTGGATGCTTCTTTATTGCTATATTATGGGATGATACTTTGAATATAATAAACTTTTATTAAAATATAAAAGTTCAAATTTTATCAAGTTTTCTTCAGTCAACATCGAGATCTACATAACACTTGACAATGACTGAGGACAGAATTTTAGTTATAGATGTTCAAGGTTCCTACATCAATAATGAATTTAGTGTAAAAGAGATGAGTATTTTAGCGGATGATGACTCACAAGTTCAAACATTTATAATGAAACCGCCTCTTCAATATTCTATGCTGACATCAAGAGAAAAAGTTTCGTAAACTTGGCTTTATAATAATCATCATGGGCTAAAATGGGAAGAAGGCAATTCAACTTTGGCAAATATGATAGCATATTATATAGCATATATTAAGGATAAAAATTCTATTTGTTATGTTAAAGGTTTATAAAAAATTAAGTGGATTAAAAATTTGCTTAAAGATGAAACTATTTATCATAACTTAGATGATTTAAATTGTCCAAATTTAAAAACTCTATACCAAAATGTTCAAGCAATAAATGCTTGTAGCTATCATAAGAAACACTTTATCTGTGCTGAAAAAAATGTATTACTCCTGAAGAAGTTTATAAATAAAGAACTAAAATTATAAAACAATTTGCGTTGTTATTAAGTACTTATTGAATTCTCAAGTTTAAGGTTAATTCAACCCATGCCGCAGCCCCACCGCCGCCAAAATTAAATGTCACTCTTAAATTTCATGATTTGAATTCTCAAGTTCAAGGTTAATTCAACCCATGCCGCAGCCCCGCCGCCGCCAAAATTAAATGTCACTCTTAAATTTCATGATTTGAATTCTCAAGTTCAAGGTTAATTCAACCCATGCCACAGCCCCGCCGCCGCCAAAATTAAATGTCACTCTTAAATTTCATGATTTGAATTCTCAAGTTCAAGGTTAATTCAACCCATGCCGCAGCCCCGCCGCCGCCAAAATTAAATGTCACTCTTACATTTCATGATTTGAATTCTCAAGTTCAAGGTTAATTCAACCCATGCCGCAGCCCCGCCGCCGCCAAAATTAAATGTCACTCTTAAATTTAAATGACAATTATAAATCCATACCGCCGCCCCGCAGCCGCCAAAATCTAACCCACATTTAGCCGCCACCCAGCCGCCACACCGTCGGAAGCCTTATTTACCATGTCCCGCCGACAAAATTCAGACCTACAATTTAGCAATGACATTTTTCTAAAGATCAACGTCGTACACAACGACTAAAATTCAAGCCTAAATGTATGCTTTCATTACTTCCATTCATCTTAGTCTCACGACACAAACCATATACATTTTTTAGCTGAGACACAAACCAAAATACCACGGATGCATTTTTTTAGCAGCCATGAGAAATTTGCCTGGCTGACATCTTGTTTTTTAGTTGCACCTTCACTTTCGGGTCCAGAACCGGCACAAACATACTAATTGAATTCATAAACTTTATCTATTGAATTGGAATTCACTATATTTTCCCTGTCGGACTTGTACTATATGCTCAGTGGTGGATGGTAGTCATCAACAGAAGTTAGAGCATGAAGGGCCCTTTAAACAATCACGTTGTTACAGTCTGTAGTTAAGACCAGGTCAAGAAGTCTGTCACGACTATTATAAATACAACATACTTGTTGTAAGTCAGAACATATATTATCAATAAATATATGCTCTTGGCGTGTCTTCAAATTAGATGCACAAAAATATGTATCATCGTCTAAAGATTCCCATTTCAAGTCAGGCAGATTAAAATCGCCCAACAATAAAATGTCGTCACTAACGTCAAGAATATTTATAACGTGTTCTATGCAATCCGCAAGGCTTGCATAAATTTCCACACTGCTCTTTGGAGGAACATAAGCATTATCTACATATGGGTACTTCCAAAAAAACGTCAACCACGGACCAAATTTAAAAAATTGAAAAAAAAAATTTTCTTTTCAAGATTTATTTACAGAATTGCTTATATTTTTTTAATATATAAAAATTTTTTGTTTTATTTTTTGTTTATTTCGAAAAAATCAACCTAAATGGTGTAAAATTTATATTATTGTATTTCACCTCTATTTGTCTAATTTTTCCAATTTTTTTTCCAGTGTTTAGTATAATATCGTTCGCACTCTTCTTACTAAGTTATAGTACAAACACCAAAGAGTAAAGAAAAAATAGAAAAGATCGAAAAAGTCTAAATAACGGTAAAAATTTTACTTATGTCTTCCATGCTACTTCTCTGTCCCGTTTACAATCAAAAAAAGGCATTTAGTTTTAGTACTCGGTGATCATTGATCGAATCAGTTTGCAAATTGAAGTTTAAAGCTAAAGTAGTGAATTTGTTAAAAAAATCGAAAATTGAAACATTTACAACAACAACTTTTTTTTTATTAGTGCTCAAAGTGTGTCCCGTTTACAATCGTTAGTATACTTGTTTTAAAAATTAAGAATTTTTTTTTAATTTAAATTAATATTTTTAAACAGATGGAAAATAAAAGGTGTGAAGACCATAAAAAAATTATATTAGGTTCCTGAAAAGTCTTCAAAGTGATCCAGCGAAGAAAAAAATTTCTAGAAAAACATGCTGAGTCAGCAAAGAAACGTCGCGAAAAAAACAGACAGTTGGCAATGAACAATGAGAAACTTCTTAAGGACATACGTCAAAAAGAATGCATGCGAAAACAAAGGTTCCGAAAACAGAAGAAAGATAAAGTTAATGAAGAAAAGCTTAGCATCATGCCGTATAAAAACAAGCAGTCTTTTGCAAAAGCTCAGAGGAAGGCACTTAATGCTTTACCGCATGCGGCTGATAAAAGAGCAGCGGTTATAAAAGCATTATATTTTAAATACGTTCAGCCAGCGACGTTTACTAAAACTCCATTGGAAAACACTGAAATTGACACCACAATAAATGAAGTCAAAGATTTTTTTTCATCTAGTGATATAAGCGTTCAGTCTGCTGCAAAAAGGGATACACTAATCGTAAATGGAGAAGTTATTTCTAAACGCTTTATGGTAATGTCAGTGGCTGAAGCATATGAAATATATAAAACGGAATGTATTGGCAAACTAGTAAGTAAGACCGCCTTCTACTATAATCGGCCTAGCCATGTAGAGCTATCCAGTAAAATGCCACATAACATGTGTGTTTGCATTTATCATGCTAATTTTTGTTTTTTATTGGACGGTTGGTCTCAAATTGTAAAATCATTCTCTGGTGGCCACCAATACTTTTTGGAATCTGTTTGTTGCAACACTGAAAACGAAAATTGTATGTCAAACCGTTGCGTTAAATGTGTATCGGACTTAAAAAATGACTTAGTACCCCTTGCCAACTTTAAACACATGGACGAAGATGTAAAATGGAAACACTGGAGGAAAGTTGATAACAGAATTTGTTTGACAACCACAGTTGCTCCGTTTTCGGATTTAATTTACGAGCTAGAAGTGCAGCTACCACTCTTCAAGCAACATTTCTTTGTCAAGAGAGCCCAACAAAATCATTTTGATAGCACAAAAAATAATATAAAAGAAGGGGAGCTTATTTTGCAGATAGATTTTGCTGAAAACTATAGGATTATATATCAAAATGAGATACAAAGCGCGCATTTCAATTACAACCAAGTGACAATTTTTACTTGCGTAGCATGGATTTTAAATAAACCACAGTCATATGCTATTATAAGCAATAGTTTAAAACATAGTAAAATAGATGTTTTTATATTTTTAACAAAAATCGTCGAGCAAATTCAAAATGAATACGGACAATTTAAAAATATATTCATATTTTCAGACGGCAGTAGTTCTCAATTTAAAAATAAATTCATCATTCATAGTCTCTCAGATTTTAAAATTCAATTTGGATGTGACACAATTGAATGGAATTATTTTGCAACGTCGCACGGAAAAAGCGCTGTCGATGGCGTTGGAGCAGTTATAAAACGAAAAATTTGGCATCTTACTAAAACCAAAAATATTTGTTTAAACGGAGCTTTGGACTTCTGTCGATGTGCACAGGAACATATTCAAGGAATTAAAAGTTTATACGTCGAAGAAAGCCAAATTAAAATATCTCCTGGCATAGCAGAAAAGTGGGATAATTTACCAAATTTAACGGGTATCCGAAAACTTCATTGGATTTTCTGTGACAAAAATTCGGAAATACATGTAGCTGAAACGGCAATTTCTTTAAAAAAACTAAAATTATAGTTAGATTTATATTTTATATGTTTCAATTCTTATACTTGAAGTATGTTTTTTTTGTTACATTATAATAAAATATATCTGCAAAAAACGAACATAAACTTTGGTGCGTATAAATTAATTAATTCGAAAAAAAAAGATAAATGGTAAACGAAGTACTACAAGTTTTAGCACATACTTGTGTCTATTAGAAAAGATGCATTTGGAACAACAATAATCTAATCTAAGGCATATTTATGATCTGAAAAACATTTTTTATTAAGTTTCTTATATAAAGGATTATAAATAGCAACATAAAAAATTTTTTAATCATGGTGGAAAAATTGTCCCGTTTACAATGTCCCGTTTACAATTTCTTTAACAATTTATTTAAAAAAATTTAATTCATATTTTATTTTGAAATCGAAACCATTTTTAGGGCACATTAGTACGCAACATTTTAAAATTAATCCCAATAAAATATTGTGTCAGGTTTCGCAGAAATCACTGTTTAAACGGTTACCCCTTAAAACCCACTTCCATTTTTTGTCCCGTTTACAATCACTGGTTTTTTGCAATTATCTCGGAAACCACGACAGTAAGCGAAAAATTTCATTTGCGGAAATTAAAGAGCTAATTGAGAGTTAAAAGAATCATTAATTTAAAAAATGAAAATCAGGTTGTTTTTTAGAGTTTTGTCAATATAAACGTGTGCGAATGTCCCGTTTACAATCATGGAAGTGCCCATATACATTAGAATTACAATGTACAACCTTAATGCATATAAGTTCGATATTAGAAGAGCAGGGAATATCGATAATGGAACTAACGAATGAGTTCCTAACAGCTAATAAGACACCACCACCGACATCAGAAGTATTGCCAGCGTATCTGTCTTTTCTATATACTTCAAAACTATTATCAAACAATTCCAAGTCAGTAATGCTTCCATTTAACCACGTTTCAGTCAATGCGATAATATCTTCAGACAAATTTTGAGACATTAAAAATATGTCTCGCGTTTTAGAGCGTAATCCCCTTACATTTTGACAGTAAAGGGATAGCCTATTCAGTTTTTTGAGTTTGACGAACAGGTTGAGTCGTCCTCCTAGACTTATTCTTAGGCAGAAACTCTGAAACGAATATATTATCGGTCCACAAATTAGAATTTAAAACATTTGCAAACTCTTCAGCTGGAACTGTGAGAATGAAGGAAGCGTGGGAAGGTTTATTCCCTATTTTTTTACATGAAAAAAAGACTCAACAAGTTGTTATGTTTGATAAACGTCAATAAGTTTTCAACAGTTGTGTGAGGCTGAAGACGTGAAATAAATAAATTTTTCCTCCTTGACACTGCCCTTAAATTTAAATGATTTCTGGGTTCAATAGGAGGTAAAACTGGACTATTAGTCAAAGGAGAAATATTAGTAGGTGACGAAGAAGAAACTGGAGTATTTTTGTTCAAAGATGCTTTGCGACGCTTATTTTTGTTTTTCCTCTTTCTATTTGAAATACAAATAAATAATTATTTCTTTTTCTGATGAAATAATAGTTTGAGTCCCGTAAGAAACAGTCTGTGACAAAGAAGGTGGGACATTTTCCGGAATAGATATTTCATCATAAACGCTGGTACTGGGTGTGGCTCTAATTTCGCTAAAAAATGTGACAATTTCTCTAAAATTGTTATTTAACGTATTAAGACTTTCCCCAAAAAGCTTGTGAGGACGTAAGTCGTTTACACTCGTTTGCGTCCACACGTAAGCCGAAGGCGGAGGATTTGAAAAAAATTAAAATTATTTTTTTGAGTTATATATTATACCCTATGATTATTTGTAAACACCGATAGTATCTTATTGAGGATAGTTTAGGCTAGGGAAAATTCCAAATTGCCTAGTAAACAGGCAGCGTGTAAACGATCGCTAGGTGAAAGGATTTTTATCGGCTACCAACACTGCACTAAGTTGAGTACCACCGCCATCATGTATAGCAAAACCTACCTACACCACACTGACACGGTGACTAAAAACTTAGCTGGCTACATGTTCGACCAGCACAAGAAAATTCATTCTTGCTGCGGCCGCCACTTAGGTAAGTCATCAACTTTGCTTTAACTCTAACTCTTGCGCTAAGGCCGTTGCCTAGTGCGCCAGGATCATTTTTCTCTCGGAATTTTTCTAAGTCTTTTTTTTAAGTAAAATTTTTCTAAGTCTTTTGGACACGAAAAATTTCTAAGTCTTTCGCTAAGGCCGTTGCCTAGTACGCCAGGAACATTTTTTTACGAAATTTTTCTAAGTCTTTTTTTAAGTAAAATTTTTCTAAGTCTTTTGGACACGAAAAATTTCTAAGTCTTTCGCTAGGGCCGTTGCCTAGTACGCCAGGAACATTTTTTTCACGAAATTTTTCTAAGTCTTTTTTTAAGTAAAATTTTTCTAAGTCTTTTGGACACGAAAAATTTCTAAGTCTTTCGCTAGGGCCGTTGCTTAGTACGCCAGGAACATTTTTTTTACGAAATTTTTCTAAGTCTTTTCGACTCGAAATTTTTCTAAGTCTTTTTTTAAGTAAAATTTTTCTAAGTCTTTTGGACACGAAAAATTTCTAAGTCTTTCGCTAGGGCCGTTGCCTAGTACGCCAGGAACATTTATTTCCACGAAATTTTTCTAAGTCTTTTCGACTCGAAAACTTTCTAAGTCTTTTTTTTCTGAAAATTTTTCTAAGTCTTTTAGTCAAGAAAAATTTCTAAGTCTTTCGCTAGGGCCGTTGCCTAGTACGCCATGAACATTTTTTTCAAGAAATTTTTCTAAGTCTTTTCGACTCGAAATTTTTTTAAGTCTTTTTTTAAGTAAAATTTTTCTAAGTCTTTTGGACACGAAAAATTTCTAAGTCTTTCGCTAGGGCCGTTGCCTAGTACGCCAGGAACATTTTTTTTACGAAATTTTTCTAAGTCTTTTCGACTCGAAATTTTTCTAAGTCTTTTTTTAAGTAAAATTTTTCTAAGTCTTTTGGACACGAAAAATTTCTAAGTCTTTCGCTAGGGCCGTTGCCTAGTACGCCATGAACATTTTTTTCAAGAAATTTTTCTAAGTCTTTTCGACTCGAAATTTTTTTAAGTCTTTTTTTAAGTAAAATTTTTCTAAGTCTTTTGGACACGAAAAATTTCTAAGTCTTTTGCTAGGGCCGTTGCCTAGTACGCCAGGAACATTTTTTTTTCACGAAATTTTTCTAAGTCTTTACGACTCGAAAACTTTCTAAGTCTTTTTTTTCTGAAAATTTTTCTAAGTCTTTTAGTCAAGAAAAATTTCTAAGTCTTTCGCTAAGGCAGTTGCCTAGTACGCCAAGAACATTTTTTTTACGAAATTTTTCCAAGTCTTTTCGACATGAAAATTTTCTAAGTCTTATTTTTAAGAAAATTTTTCTAATTCTTTACGACATGAAAATTTTCTAAGTCTTATTTTAAGAAAATTTTTCTAAGTCTTTTCGACATGAAAATTTTCTAAGTCTTATTTTTAAGAAAATTTTTCTAATTCTTTTTTTTAAGAAAATTTTTCTAAGTCTTCTCGACATGAAAATTTTCTAAGTCTTATTTTTAAGAAAATTTTTCTAATTCTTTACGACATGAAAATTTTATAAGTCTTATTTTAAGAAAATTTTTCTAAGTCTTTTCGACATGAAAATTTTCTAAGTCTTATTTTTAAGAAAATTTTTCTAATTCTTTTTTTTAAGAAAATTTTTCTAAGTCTTCTCGACATGAAAATTTTCTAAGTCTTATTTTTAAGAAAATTTTTCTAAGTCTTTTAGTTAAGAAAAATTTCTAAGTCTTTCGTCATGGCCGTCGCCTAGTACATCGAGAATTCTCTTTTTCCCTTCGAGACTTTCGGGTACCGTTACGCCGCGTGGTCGGCACGCTAGAACACAGGTTGAGCTCGTCAAATCACGCCACTCGACCAGCAGAACGGGAATTGAGTAAATAAACGCTACACCGCCTGGCACGTGCCGAGTTGTTTTCTTTGGTTGGAGGAAGAGAAACAAGACAAACAAGCCCGTCGACGCGTTCCCATAACGCAGCTGTCCACCCACTGATGAATGCGTTTCCGAGATGTCTTTAGGCTATTTTTTTATATCTCGACTGCGCCGCGCTCGGTAACTTGCTACATCAAACAAACCCGTCGACGCGTTCTCGCCACATAGTTATCCACCCACTGTTGAATGCGTTTCCGAGATGTCTCTAGGTTATTTTTTTTATATCTCGGCTACGCCGCGCGCGGTAACTTGCTACATTTTAATTTAGGTTATTTCAATTCCCGATAGCTTTAGTTAGCCCCGTGCTGTGAGATGTCTTTAGGTGAATTTTTTTAACTCTCGCAGCCATAGTTGTAAGATCAATTTGGTTTTGTTAAACATCAATGATTTCCTTTTAAGTTTCTTTTGATTATTCTGATATCTACAATAAACCATAAAGTAATTTTAAGACACCGTAATTTTAAGATAGAACAAAATTTCGCTAAGAACAATAAACAACACATTGTATGTTTGACTAAAACTTAAGCGTGAGTTTTTTTTTCTTTTGTTTGATTTCTACAGCGGGGCTTTGTTTTGTGAGACACGAACCCTGGACACCGGCGAGTGATACCTCGGCCGGAAAGGTTCGTCACAAGCTTTATTTTTGAATAAAGTTCATCTGGGGAAAGTGCCCTACACGAAGCACAGTACCAGCGAAGACCTGACCGTACAGATACTAAATCGTCTAGACATAATTTAGAAATACCGGCACAAGATGCATGAAACATTTGCTCACATGGACCAGAACAACTAAACATGGGGTACAGAATGTTTTGACATTTGCATAGCTCGTTCAAAGAACAAGCGACAATATTTTCCACAGAAAAATTTTCCATGTTTAAAGATTGAAAAAGTAAGCAGATGCCAAATGTGCTTTAAGGGCTATTATTTTAACACAACGAGTGCACAGTTAAGTTCAAACAAAGAACAAAAACAACAATCACTGAGACTAAGATAAGCAAATCACTGCACAAAGAGGAAAGCAAAACACAGCAAGCATGCAAAACAACAACACTTTGTTAATATGTTTAAAACATTAAATTGAAAACTAAAACGCAAGCTACCACTTTACGTTATTTATATTATGTTATATTAAAACGCAAATGCAAATATTATGTTAATAATTATTATTGTTTATCATAATAAACACACTCACATGTATTACGAACAGACAGTTTTAGTGTAAAATTAACAAACAAAAAGTACACTTATTAAAACAAATTAACACAACCGACACCGACTAATAGACGAAGTCAACAGAAAAATGCAGTTGATGCAGTTGACGTTACAAGCATTAAACCAGTTCCGTAGGCAAATAAAATTCACACAAGAACTAGAAAAAGATGACAAATTACCATGTTTAGACACCATGATAACAAAGACGCACAATATAATAAAAATTGACTGGTATCAGAAATCTACAGCCTCAGGACGAATCATTAACTTCCACCCAAACCTTATAAATTTTGAAACCTAGAACCTGAAGAACAACAAACAAAAATTATAAAAAAAAAAATTTAGGTCGAATAACAAAAAATAATTTAAGTTTATAATTTAAAAAAAAACGAACAATGTAAAACTTAATTCCTTCCTTTAGCAGACTGATTGGTCTCCAATTTTAACTAGCGGAACATCATATTCATTTTATGACGTCGAATCTTCGGTACAGTTTTTTAATGATACTCTGCACAGGTGTTTCTTATTGTCCGTCCCAAAAAAAATGTGTAGCTCCAATTTTTTAAATCCACCCTAACAAATGATCTAAAGGCACTAAAAAATTTAAAAAATCGTTTATTTAAAAAATATAAAATATCTACTTCTAGTTCAGACTTTGCTTCCTATTCTTCTTGTCGCTAATAAAATTAACATAAAATATCAATTTAAAGATAATTCAAAACTTTTCTATAGTTTTGTTAACTCAAAACGTAAAGCCTCCAGCTTTCAATCAGGAAGAACCATCTTGTGACAATGTAATTTCTAACATGTTTGCAAACTTTTTGTGTGTATCCTTTTCTCCCTTCAGTTAACTCTTTTGAAACTCCTGTAATAGGCCCAAATATTGTTATGTGTTATCTTCAACAAGTAAAATCCTCTTTTACGACCGGCCCTGATGAAATTCCGAGCTGTATTTTAAAGCAATGTGCTACAAACCTATGTTCTCCTCTAGCAAACATTTTTAATATTTCCTTGCATAGTGGTTATTTTCCTATTATATGGAAGGAATCTTATATTATACCCCTTCATAAACCTGGCTCCAAGATAGATGTGTCTAACTATAGAGGTATTTCAAAATTAAGTACAATGCCTAAGTTATTTGAGAAATTCATAACTGATCAATTAACCCACTCCGCGTCTTCCACCATTTCTGTCTCTCAACATGGTTTTCTGAAGGGTAGGTCCACTACAATAAACCTCTTTGAGTTTACTAGACGTGTTATAAATGGTTTTACTTTGGGACTGGAGACTGATGTTATTTGTACGGACCTTAGCAAAGCCTTCGACAGTGTTAATCATAATCTTCTTTTGAAAAAACTCCACCTTATTGGGGTTCCTGTCACATTATTAAACTGGATAAATTCGTATTTATCTAGACGTACTCAAAAGATTTTATATAAGATTTCTCTTTCAAAAAGTATTTCGGTCACTTCTGGCGTTCCTCAGGGCAGTCATCTTTGACCGGTTTTGTTTTTACTATTCATTAATGATCTTCCTTCGGTAATAAAATACCCGAAGAACGACATATTTTACAATCTGATCTAAATAGACTAGTGGACTGGTATAGCTTAAATATATTAAATCTTAACTTAAAAAAATGTAATCAAATGACATTCTTGCGTAGATCTGCTAATAACTTAAATTACACTATAAATAATACTAACTTAGAAATAGTTTACAGTTTTCTCGATCTTGGTGTTATTATGGATTCAAAACTTCGCTTCAATCTCCACGTTAATATGGTGATAAATAAGCAAGAGGAGTCCTTGGTTTCATTAAAAGATGGGCTAAAGAATTCAGTCATCCCTTTACTACTAAATTATTATATACTTCTCTCGTAAGGCCAATTCTTGAATATGCATCAGTTATATGGAACCCACAATATAATGTCTACATCGACGCCATAGAATCCGTTCAAAAAACTTTTTACTTTTTGCTTTACGTCATAGTCGTTGGAATCCTAATATTATGCTTCCATCGTATGAAATACGCCTTAAGATTATTTTACTTCCTTCCCTAAGAAGAAGAAGAATGATGCTTAATGTCATGTTTCTGTATAAATTACTTCGTGGCGGGATTAATTCGGAATATCTCAGCTCTAAGTTTTAACATCCCAAGGAGAGGAACTAGACATTTTCTGTTTTTCAAGTTGAGTCAGTGCAGTTATAATTACGCTCTTCATGGACCTTTACGATGTATGTGCAGTGATTTCAATAATAACTTCAACATGATTAATTTTCCTGATTCGGTAGATGTCTTAAAACGGAAAATTATATTATATTTATATAATTAAATCAATTTAATTTCATCCTATTATACCTAACGCAGTTTTATAACAATGTAATATCGTTAATTGCTATTGTTCTGTTTCTCCTTTTTGTCTCAATATTATGTTTTATAAAGTAAGCACAATTAAATATGAATCGGTTTTCAAAACTTGTTTTTAATTATTCAATATTTTAATTTTAAATCGAACTGTGATTTACGTGCTCACGTGACTTCCTGATTTGAAATTAGACTGAACTCACGCTCGCTATCACCTGGATTGGTGTACCAGAGTATATCTCTTTTAAACACAAGTTTATGCCTGCGTTGGCCCAAATGCATATCCAACTAATTGGAATTTTGATTTGGCGGATATGAGATTTATCTCATTTCCACGTAGGTCCTTGGGATGGACAATGGCCGCAAACCAGTTCAAATTAGTATAGTGTTTTGGATTGTTTTCGAAATCAGGATTGTTTTTCGAGTACCTTAAATTGATAATCACTATCATTTAATTCGATGTTGCTTATTTATATAGAATTAAATATACTTAAATACGCGTTTTATATATATTACTATATATTTTTAAATGTATATATTTTTAAATGCCGCTGAAAAGCCAATTAATGTGCTTAGAGGAAATCCTAATTGCCAATAGGGGGTATGTTTTAGTACGTAGGTGCATTCTGTCTGTCCCGGTTGATCCGGGCAGGATCTAGTATGTAAATCGTGCATGCGTATAGGTTGGGTATACGTATCTTTGGAAGATTCCATACCTCCGGGAGAATCCGAAAAAAATCCCTGGAGTTCCTGACCAAAACCATCGCCAATATTGGTGAAATTTGGAAGAAAGCCTCACTAAAGGTGATCTCAAAATCCACGCTTCGCATGAAAATGTATTCATACAGAAACTATTGGTGGCGCGGAATGAAGACGCCAAAATTCAGGAGTGAAGGCTGGGTAGGTCGCAGAAAAGTCACGGCAGCGAAGGGAAAGTTCTTCTCTTTCTGTAGACGCTGCCTCCACAGGCTGGCTAAAGGAGCAGTCGGACATACTTAAATTTGGCCGCAGAACTATTAAGGTGAAGAGGCTGAATCAGCAATAGCTGAGAGAAGGAGGAAGCTGCAAGTGGTGCAAATCAATTTGCATCACTGTAAAGCAGCAACCGACGACTTGATGCTGTGTATGTCCGAGGAGAATGTAGATGTGGCCCTCATCGAATAACCCTGGATCTACAACAACAAGATCCAAGGCCTGGAGTCGAAACAGTAAAACCGGTTGCACTCTACAAGTAAGGTAAGATAAGGAGCTGTATACTTGCGAAAAAATCCATAAAAATGTTTTTTCTCCCTAGATTCAGCAACGGAGACTTAGTGGCAAACAGCGCGGAAACCAGATCAGCAAAACTGATCCGCGTACATGCTCAATAAAGAGGCGAACCCACCATTGCACACAGTCCGCGAGTTGACAGAACATGCTCACACAAGCAGGACATTCCTGGTCATCGTCTTCTCTTCGTCATCCTCTTTACCATCGACTACGATCCACACATAAGGAAACGATTTAGAAACCCATTAAAAACAAACTGGGATATGTATTTAGTCTGGATAAGCAGAAATATTGCAAACCTAGACACAGAATATCTACCAAACGACGCATCCATTGACAATGCAGTCAAGTTCATAACAGGAAAAATGAACCAGGCTTTCAAGAAGTTCTGCCAGGCTTTCAAGAAGAAAGTTTAGAGGTTGCAAAGCTAAAACTGCGACTTGGTGGACCAGCGACCTTAAAAAGAGGCAATCAGAGGTCAGAAAACTTCATCGGAAAGCAATGTTAAGCAGGCTTGAACAAGACTGAACCACATACCGATCCATGTAAAATGCCTATACAAGGGAAGTAAGAATAGCTAAGCGAACATCTTAGAGAAATTTCTGCGAGTCCATTGAGGATACCAGTGAAGCCGCCAGACTTCGAAAGACTCTATCCAAAGAACCATTGGTCTCGGTGAAATTAAGAGGTCTGACGTATCCTGGACAGAATCCAGTCAAGAAACGCTTTTGCTACTCATGGAAACTCATTTCCCAGGTTGTAAAGAACCGGAGCAAAACGGAGCTAACAGCAACCTGGAAATGACAATACCAGAACCCTTACAGAAACTCCCCAACATTATTAGAAAGTCAAATGTAGAATGGTCGATTGAGTCCTTCAAGCCCTACAAATCTGCAGGGCCTGATGGAATCCTGCCAGCCATGATGCAACATACCCTTCCCAGAACCATGCCCTGCCTTATAGCAATCTTCACAGGTTGTCTCAAGACAGGTTATGTTCCAAAAATCCTGAGAGAAGTGCGAGTTGTCTTTATTCCCAAAGCTGGGAAACCAATACACTCAGCACCAAAGAATTACAGGCCTATTAGTCTCTCATCGCTCATAATGAAAACGCTAAAGAGAATAATAGATCTACATATAAGAGAATCCTTGAACGATAGCAATCTTTGCAGTGTGCAACACGCCTACCTGTAAATTAGTGGAAACGGCACTGCATGAGGTGGTTTCAGTCATAAAAAGAACCCTTCATCACAAAGAATAAACTTTAGCTACTTTTTTGAACATCAAACGCGCATTCAACAATATGAATACAGATTCCATAAAAAATTCTCTAATAGACAAAGGAGTCAACAGTAAAATAACCCAGTAGATTAATAAAATGCTCAACAGCAGACGTATAAGCTCACAAATGGGAATGATCGTGGTGAGAAAAGAGGTCACAAGAGGCACATCGCAGGGAGTAGTCATATCCCGCCTGCTGTGGCTGGTTGTGATTGACAAAATTCTCACTATACTAAAAACTGGCGGAACAAAAGTGATAGCCTATGCCGATGACGTCGCCATTCTTATATGCGGGAAATACCTGTAAACAGTTATCGAACTAATGACTGGGGCATTGAATGAGCTATCGCTGTTGGCAGAATCGAATGGACTGGGTGTAAACCCAACAAAGACCGAACTCGATCTGTTCACAAGAAGAAGGAAAATATAAATTTTTACATTACCGAAACTGAACGCAATAACTTCGAAGCTTTCCACAGAAGCTAAATACCTTGGAATTATCCTTGATAACAAGCTGAACTGGAAACGCAACACAGAAAAAAGAAGGAGAAAGCACTATGCGCTCTTTACGCATGTCAGGGAGTCTTTGGCAGGAAATTGGGTCTTCGACCGCATATAATCTACTGGATCTATACAGCAATCGTGAGACCATACGGCTCTCTTGTATGGTGGACGATAGCGCACAAAAAGAGTTACCTTAGCTCCCTAACAGGAATCCAAAGGTTAGCATGCATAGGAATAACTGGAACCATGAGATCAACGCCACAGGCGGGTCTGGAAATGATGCTAAATCTTCTCTCCATAGAAGAGGTTCTTAAGTGTACTGCGACCAAAAGCGCAATTCGCCTCATCGAATCACAAGCGTGAAGAAACAACACTTTCGGACATGCATCTATTCTGAATCCCTTTGGAACCGAAGAATCAGAAAGAGCAACCGACCCAGTGTGAGATTTGGCACAGAATTCACCACATCCATCCCCAACAGATAAAAATGGGAAGAAACGGCCATAGAATTCAATGGCAATCTCCAATTATATACTGATGGTTCCAAAATGGAAAACGGAACTGGATCAGGTGTATATTGCGAAACCCTACAAATAAAAGAATCCTACAAACTCCCCAATTACTGTAGCGTTTTTCAAGCAGAGATATATTGAAAAAGCTATTTGAAAAGCTATTGAAAAAGCTGCACAGGCTTTCATAAGAAAAATCTTACCCCCACAAAAGTAGTAATTTTTTGATAGCCAAGCGGCCATCAAAGCGCTGAATAGTAAGACGACGAAGGCTCGAACGGTACAAAACTGTAAACTGGCACTGAAAATTATCTGCAATACCCTGTAACAGTATCTGCTGGGTTCCCGGACATAGAAATATCGAAGGGAACGACGCAACGGATGAACTGGCTAGGCGTGGAGTAACCGCAAGCACAAACAGAGCAAATACAGATGTGCACATTCCAATAGGCGTCGTCAAAAGGAGTATAGACCTTAAAGCCAGAGATAATGCTAACACTAACTGGGCCTCCAGAGGTTACTGCAACATATCTCGAAGGCTCTGGACGGAGCTAAATGAGAAGAAAGCCTAAATCCTTCTACTTTTGGCCAAACGAGAAATCCTGTTTCTTGTGGGAGTTTTAACAGGTCATTGCCCCATTGGAGTAATGGCCAATAGAATGGACATAACAGCCCCAGACTTTTGTCGGAGCTGCAAGGATCTGGAAGAAACACAAACAAGAACTCACCTTCTATGCGAATGTCCAAATTTACAGAATCGTCGACTCCGATATATGGGGAACATATATTTTCAAACACCTGGAAGATTTAGCGGACTCACCACAGACATCTGGAGGTTCATAAAAAGCACAGGCTGGTTTGAGGAATAATCGAAATAATTATGATTATACAGGCCCGCGCGGAAGCACCGGTAACGGTGCACAACCCTATTAACCTAACCTAGCCTAACTAATTAACGTTTATGTATCAAATGCCCACATTTTAAAATTTTGTATTTGCTTTAATTTTCTTCTCTGTATTCTCTGTTTTCTTTTCCAATACGAAATCGTAGATCTTTCCAATAAATTCAATGTGCTACAAACCTGAGTACTCCTCTAGCAAACATTTTTAATATTTGTACTACGATCTACGAAATCGTAGATCTTTCCAATAAATTCTGTGGTGGTCTCTGTTTTTTTGAACTCTGCAATCCAATATTTAATGGTTAAAGCATAGTACTCTGTTCAGTTTCACGTGAAATTCCACTCAAATCTCTATACAAAAAATGACAGGTGTGAAAGAAGTGTGAAAATTTATTACTTATATATTAACATACTTATATATTAAGCATATAGTCAGTAAGGTTAACATACCATTGATTAAATAAATAAATAAATAAAATTTCACAACATTTTCGTCAAAGTTGTACTATGCTTTAGCTGCGGAAAATCTAGTTCTGCATTCTGCAACATGTATATGGCAACATTGTTTTCACGCCAACTTAATTGAACGGACCATTTATTTTGCCGTGAAAAGTGACAGATGTCACTTATTGTTGCTGCAATTTTAAAAAAGCAAAAAAGGAAAAAGTAAGTATCTAATTGGATATATAATTTTTGTTATATTTAAATATTAAGTTTTCCCAATTCATAATTGCAGTGGATACCAATGTTGTCAGAAGGAAGAAGGGCCAACTAACTGAGGAGGAGAAAAAAGGTTGCTTGGTAGTATAAAGCGACGTCGCTTTATATGGGACAAGCAATGCAAGGAGCATAGCAATCGGAACGCTTTAAATAACGGCAGGATTAATATTAGCCAAGAAATAAATAGAAGTGTTAAGTCTTCTAATTCCTGTACTTGCTAGTTTTACATTTTGTTTTTAATATTTCAGTGGAAGACTGCAAGGCTGCATGGAAGAGCTTGCGTGACAGCAAATGCTACCATGCAAACAAAGCCAAAAAGTCCGGCAGCGGCTGCGATTTGGAGTTAGAAGTCGATGAAAACATCCCGCCAGATGCTTTTAATTTTTCTGAAGACATGTCTTTCTTGTGTGAGACATCCACACAAAGAGAGTAAGTTAAAATAATTTCATAAAAAACTAAAAATTATTTATCTTACATTTTCTTTGTATATGCATGTCTTAGAACATTTTCCACACTCCTCGATGAGAGTTGCACAGAGCATTATGAGGCGGCATACTCATATGTAAGTTAATTATTTTAAATATTTTTTCTGCACGACATTCCTTATTCTTTTCAGCTTCAGAACACTCCTTCGTGTAGCAACCGGCGCTAAACCGTCTATGAACTGCAGGCTACTGCAGAAAAAGTGGTGGAACAAATGGCCACAGTAATTGAATTTAAGAAGTCTGAGGTGGCCCAATCCAAGCACCACCACCTGCTAGCTCATTTGGGCTCAATTATTGAACGGTTGTCAGATGCAACTGTCAATGAGTTAGGAGCCAAATTCATAGAAATGGTATTGAAAAAATCAACAAAAATTAAAACTCTTTTTGTACTGATTGACAATTGTAACCTTTTTAAATAATCATTTATGTAATATTTTATGGTCCATGGAGCTGTTAGGTTCAGAAATCTTTTGTACAATTATTTATTCTCAAAATCTTACATATCATACATAACAAAAAAATACATATATATATAATATTCAGGCATGTTCTGCATTCCTTTTCCGAGTGGAAGTGAAATTAAATCATAATTAAATTCGATATATTTTGTTCTACATATCACTTTTTTCGTTTTGTATCTGTTTTAATTTATTAGTTCAATTTATTGTAATAACGAAAAAAGTTAAGTTTAGACCACCAAATATAGAATTCAATTATTATTTTTTTTTTACTTTCACTCGGAAGTCGAATGCAGAAAATGCCTGATTATTATCAAAACATGACGAGTTAAGAAGACGATATTCTTAGATTATTCAACAAATTTACAATTGCCAATCGCCACAATCAGACTGTTAATTTTTGATTATTTTTTATTTTTAAATATTTAATATAAATACTGTGTAAAAACCGATCTCGTTAATTTATAATATTAATAATATTTATAAAAAAACGAAAAAAATAGAAAGAATTAAGCGTGTTTTTATTTATTCTTTCAGAAAAAAGTTTATCAGAATTTGATTAAGCTAAATAAAAAAAAAATAAATTCATAAAATTTATTCTTTCAGAAAAAAGTTTATCAGAATTTGATTAAGCTAAATAAAAAAAATAAATTCACAAAATTAATTTTTTGTACTTGTGTTTGTATCATGTCATGTCCAGAGATATGAGAGACATTTAGTGGCATTTTAAATCAAACAAAAGCGAAATAAAATTGTACTTGCAAAAATATAAAAACTGTATACTATTTCATTTGAAAAGATTTTAATTGTGATCAAGTTAGTTTGAAGAGTAAAGTAAAGTAAAGTAAAGTAAAGTAAAGTAAAGTAAAGTAAAGTAAAGTAAAGTAAAGTAAAGTAAAGTAAAGTAAAGTAAAGTAAAGTAAAGTAAAGTAAAGTAAAGTAAAGTAAAGTAAAGTAAAGTAAAGTAAAGTAAAGTAAAGTAAAGTAAAGTAAAGTAAAGTAAAGTAAAGTAAAGTAAAGTAAAGTAAAGTAAAGTAAAGTAAAGTAAAGTAAAGTAAAGTAAAGTAAAGTAAAGTAAAGTAAAGTAAAGTAAAGTAAAGTAAAGTAAAGTAAAGTAAAGTAAAGTAAAGTAAAGTAAAGTAAAGTAAAGTAAAGTAAAGTAAAGTAAAGTAAAGTAAAGTAAAGTAAAGTAAAGTAAAGTAAAGTAAAGTAAAGTAAAGTAAAGTAAAGTAAAGTAAAGTAAAGTAAAGTAAAGTAAAGTAAAGTAAAGTAAAGTAAAGTAAAGTAAAGTAAAGTAAAGTAAAGTAAAGTAAAGTAAAGTAAAGTAAAGTAAAGTAAAGTAAAGTAAAGTAAAGTAAAGTAAAGTAAAGTAAAGTAAAGTAAAGTAAAGTAAAGTAAAGTAAAGTAAAGTAAAGTAAAGTAAAGTAAAGTAAAGTAAAGTAAAGTAAAGTAAAGTAAAGTAAAGTAAAGTAAAGTAAAGTAAAGTAAAGTAAAGTAAAGTAAAGTAAAGTAAAGTAAAGTAAAGTAAAGTAAAGTAAAGTAAAGTAAAGTAAAGTAAAGTAAAGTAAAGTAAAGTAAAGTAAAGTAAAGTAAAGTAAAGTAAAGTAAAGTAAAGTAAAGTAAAGTAAAGTAAAGTAAAGTAAAGTAAAGTAAAGTAAAGTAAAGTAAAGTAAAGTAAAGTAAAGTAAAGTAAAGTAAAGTAAAGTAAAGTAAAGTAAAGTAAAGTAAAGTAAAGTAAAGTAAAGTAAAGTAAAGTAAAGTAAAGTAAAGTAAAGTAAAGTAAAGTAAAGTAAAGTAAAGTAAAGTAAAGTAAAGTAAAGTAAAGTAAAGTAAAGTAAAGTAAAGTAAAGTAAAGTAAAGTAAAGTAAAGTAAAGTAAAGTAAAGTAAAGTAAAGTAAAGTAAAGTAAAGTAAAGTAAAGTAAAGTAAAGTAAAGTAAAGTAAAGTAAAGTAAAGTAAAGTAAAGTAAAGTAAAGTAAAGTAAAGTAAAGTAAAGTAAAGTAAAGTAAAGTAAAGTAAAGTAAAGTAAAGTAAAGTAAAGTAAAGTAAAGTAAAGTAAAGTAAAGTAAAGTAAAGTAAAGTAAAGTAAAGTAAAGTAAAGTAAAGTAAAGTAAAGTAAAGTAAAGTAAAGTAAAGTAAAGTAAAGTAAAGTAAAGTAAAGTAAAGTAAAGTAAAGTAAAGTAAAGTAAAGTAAAGTAAAGTAAAGTAAAGTAAAGTAAAGTAAAGTAAAGTAAAGTAAAGTAAAGTAAAGTAAAGTAAAGTAAAGTAAAGTAAAGTAAAGTAAAGTAAAGTAAAGTAAAGTAAAGTAAAGTAAAGTAAAGTAAAGTAAAGTAAAGTAAAGTAAAGTAAAGTAAAGTAAAGTAAAGTAAAGTAAAGTAAAGTAAAGTAAAGTAAAGTAAAGTAAAGTAAAGTAAAGTAAAGTAAAGTAAAGTAAAGTAAAGTAAAGTAAAGTAAAGTAAAGTAAAGTAAAGTAAAGTAAAGTAAAGTAAAGTAAAGTAAAGTAAAGTAAAGTAAAGTAAAGTAAAGTAAAGTAAAGTAAAGTAAAGTAAAGTAAAGTAAAGTAAAGTAAAGTAAAGTAAAGTAAAGTAAAGTAAAGTAAAGTAAAGTAAAGTAAAGTAAAGTAAAGTAAAGTAAAGTAAAGTAAAGTAAAGTAAAGTAAAGTAAAGTAAAGTAAAGTAAAGTAAAGTAAAGTAAAGTAAAGTAAAGTAAAGTAAAGTAAAGTAAAGTAAAGTAAAGTAAAGTAAAGTAAAGTAAAGTAAAGTAAAGTAAAGTAAAGTAAAGTAAAGTAAAGTAAAGTAAAGTAAAGTAAAGTAAAGTAAAGTAAAGTAAAGTAAAGTAAAGTAAAGTAAAGTAAAGTAAAGTAAAGTAAAGTAAAGTAAAGTAAAGTAAAGTAAAGTAAAGTAAAGTAAAGTAAAGTAAAGTAAAGTAAAGTAAAGTAAAGTAAAGTAAAAGTAAAGTAAAGTAAAGTAAAGTAAAGTAAAAGTAAAGTAAAGTAAAGTAAAGTAAAGTAAAGTAAAGTAAAGTAAAAGTAAAGTAAAGTAAAGTAAAGTAAAGTAAAGTAAAGAAAAGGAAAGGAAAGTAGAGTAAAGTAAAGTAAAGTAGAGTAAAGTAAAGTAAAGTAAAGTAAAGAAAAGGAAAGTAAAGTAAAGCAAAGTCAAGTAAGTAAAGTTAATCTATATGTCAGTTAACAAGAATGCTCCTAATATGTGAAGTATTTTAATTTAGTTAAAAGCTTGAATTTGACGGTTTTGTATTGGATTAATACATACATATAAATATTAATTTTTAAAATTGTTTGCAGCAGATTGAAACCCAAGTATGAGGAGCTGCAGTTCACAGGCGAAGTTAGTAGAAGCGCTCAAGATGATTATGATCGAGTACTGTATGAAGTGATTTTTAGTGTTATTGACATTAATAAAGTGAGTTTATAAGTTTTGATTAGGATTTGTGCAAAGATTCCTGAGTGATTTAAAAACTGGATAATGCGCAAAACTGTTGAGAATAACGAATAAATTGTTGGTAAATTTTAATAATATTTCAAATATAACAAACCAATTTTACCGCACAACCTGTTGTGATTCCTTTTGTGTGTATTTTGTGGACTATTGGATGGTATTTTTTGTGCGCCTATGCAGCGACTATGGCCGACCCAATGAACGGACAATGCTTGTTGCTACTGGTGTTAATGTTGCAATAGTGCTGCTGCGGCTAGAACCAAAAAAGTAAATTCAAAATTGTATGAAAAAGTTATATACATGATACCTGAACGCCACAATTGTCTATCGTCCAATACTTTGATATCGCAGTAATCCAATAAATCTTTAGTTGCCTTTTTAGTTAAAATGAAGATAATCGTTTAGTTTAGTTCGGTTAAGTTTTCTTTAGATGTAGTAAGTACTTTAGAAATAAGTTTAAACATTTTCTGTCATAGGAGTTACATTGCTATAAATAAAAGAAGTACTGATTAAGATATACTTGAAGGAATTAGATTATAATTACCTTATATTTTGTTCTAAATATGTAGCTTTACGTTGCCAAGGTATGGATCCGGCATCCTAGTTAAAATAAATTGTAAGCTTTTCTCTTATCTGTTTTGCTGAATTTGAATGCCTGCTACTTTGAACTGAATTAAGATCTGGTGTATATTGAGTCCGGTGGAAGATTGTTGGGAAAATCTCCTCGAATGATTTCTCCAAACTCATTGTATCTGTCGACATAGCTCGGAGGAAAATATTGCTCTTTTTTGTTCTAATCAAAAAATTGTGCAAATAGCAACACGCCGTTATAATCTTTCGAGATCTGTCGGGATGGCAATACATTTTTCTGGAGAGACAGAAAAATTTCGACCATATTATACCAAATGCGTTTGCAATGCAACTCCGTGCTCTACTTAGCCTGTAATTGAAAATTTGTTGCACATCTTCAAGCCCGTTGTTTTTGCCTGGAGTGAAAGGCTTCATAATTCGAAGATGCAGAGGGAACGCATCATCGCTGACGAAAACATATGGAACAGCATTATCGTTTGGAAATTCCAATGTTCTATTCGAAAGAGCCTTGCCCAAGGAGCTTTTATGTAAGACATTTGCATCTCTTTCGCTTCCATAGGCTCCCACATCAATATACATGAACTGATAGTCGCCGTTTGCGACACCCATCAGAACAATGCTGAAGAAACCCTTAAAAATTAAATATATGTTAAATTTCGATATTCATTCAAGTAAATCTTATTAATGTTACCTTATAATTATAGAATAGACTTCCAGATTTAGGTGGACATTTTACAGCACAGTGCTTACTATCAATAGCACCAACACAATTAGGAAAACTTCATTTTTGAAACAAATTTTAAGTTTTCAACAATTGCTCCTTGGATAGTGTAGTAATTTCTTCATGCAATGCACTGACTATTGCATCACAAACTTCGTTTAATATTTGCCCAAAGTGTTGTTTGCTAATGCAGTACACTGATGCTATATGGCACTGTAAAGTTCCGCAAGCAAAATATCTGTATACCAAAAATATGTTAATAACAAAATTGTGCTCGATCTTACATTAATTCTTAATGGACATATTTGCAAAAATGGGAAAGCAACTTACTTCAAGACAATAGCCAGTTTTTCCTTGGCCGATAAAGCGTTATTTGGGTGAGTTTGACGTTTCGGCTGAAGCTTGGCTTTAACGAGGCGGAAAATTTTTTGGAAACTTTCGTAGTCCATATGGAAGTTTTCTTTAAATCGCTGATTGCAATGCACCAAGTCCTCTAACTGCACAAAAAGAATATTATGTCAAAAGCAACTTGAATTTAATCGAACAATAACAGACTTACATCTGTTGCGAAACTTCCTTTCGACTTGCGTTCCTGCAAATACGGATGCAACCTTCCTGTGTTGACGCTTGGACAAGCGCGTCGGAAGCGAATTTCATCGGGGGGGGGGGGGGCAGTACAAATGGGCGGGAAGTACAAATGGTGGTGCAAAAAAAGTTCACCAAAATTTCTTCAAAGAAACATGAATGTGAATAAGCAACTTTTTTATTTTAGTTTAAAATAAAAAAAATATAAAAATATATAGAAAATATTAAAATTTCATTATTTTTAAAAGTTCTTCCAATTTCGATATTAGAGATCATTCATTAAAGGATCTTTCATATGGTAATATGAAAATATAAGAAACAGTTGTTGCTTTTATAAAGCAAGACTAGGTATATCTTTACATGGTTCAAATGCAATAAGATACAAAAAGTTATATCAATTTAAATTATTCCAAAATGTTTCCTTCTGTCCTTGCGAGAAACAAACTCTTTCACCACCTCCATCGAATTAAATTCTTCAGTTTAATCTTTGTGAATGTGTATAAGCGCCGCATGAGTGAGTCGTTTCTGTGTCATAGTTGCTCGAAGATACGTTTTAAGTCGTCTTAGTGCACTAAAAGAACACTTAGATGAAGCTGCTGATGCAAGCACAGTCAAAAGCACAGCAATAAGTTTTTCAACTTCATTTAATAGTTTTTTACAGTATCCGAATTTTTTGCAAAATGGGATACAATGCCACTGCTATTTGAAGGTGTTTGGCCAGGCAATTGCTTCAGCAATTTAATTTGCACGTGGAGGTCGTTCACATCAAAGTCATCTGCATAAAGATCTAGTTTTGTTTTTAGATTTTGTTCAGAAGGCACTTTTTCGTTGAAGGCTTCGATAACAATATTTTCCAACGATTCCAGAGTGTCAAGATCTGTTTAAATGTACAATAAGATTTACAAAGTCCCAGTTTACACTAGCTTCACTCAACCGACTCACCGAATGTTAAATCAAAGTGAGTCGGTTGAGTGAAGCTGGTGTAAACATGCAAAAATAAAAAAAGTCAAATATCAACCTGTTTGATCGAATCTAGCCGTTATCTCATTTGAGGGAAGATCTAAAATTTCGAAATAATCTTTTCGTAGCCGATCATATAATGGCAACTGTACTGAAGGAACCGGATTTGATGTTTGTTCAAAGCGTCGAGGTGGATTTTCATCAGCTAATTCACAGTAGGTGCTTTCGCATGGTCCAAAACATTGGACCAACATGGCAGATTGTAAAACATGTAGTACCATGCGTAAGCTAAAGCCTGGTTTTCACTAGGTCAGTTTTCAATGACAAATGTTGTCAATCTAATGAAAACATATTGTCATTTACTTTTGTTGTCATATATGACCACCGATTGTCATATAAAATCACAAACAAGTGAGAACAGATAATTTTTTGATTGCCAATCAAAATATCGTTGTATGACAAGACAAATCGAAATGTCAACATGTTGGCATTTTGTGTCAATTGTTGCCTAGAAGATAAGCTGCTTCAATTTGGTTTTTTTTTAATCGCGCTTAGCAGAAAATTGTTAAAAAATGTAAGTCAAATGATATTTCTGTTAAAAATTTATGAATAAAAAGCTAATTATTGCCAGCCTTGAAGCCACCGGAGGATAAGAACATAACAACGCTTCATGTGATAAATTTCCTGTCTTTCTACACCACCGCCACCCGGTACATCTAGAATTGTCTCCAAAAACGCCATTGCCGCTGAATGACTGCCCGGAGACACACTGTTGGTGAGATACCAGTGCTATGGAGCGTACTTCGCTATGCTATCACATAAAGCATTGCAATTTTGTTATCCTCCGGTGGCTTCAAAGTGGCAACAAAGCCGCAAGTTTCATAATTTTTTCCGCAACTGGATAATTGTTTAGCGATTCTCCATGTCAATTTTTTCCGCAACTGGATAATTGTTTAGCGATTCTCCATGTCTCTAAAATGAATAAAGTTATTTTTTATTCACAAAATTTAGAAACATGGATGATAGCTTCAACGACTCAGAAGATTTAATAGAGATTTTGACGCAAAGTGAATGTGGCAGCTCTCAAAAAAAACGAGAGAGGAAGATTAAAGAAAAGTGGACGAGCCAACAAACAGAGCAGCTGATAGAAGAAGTCCAGATGAGGGAAGGCCTGTGGAACTTTTTGGCAAAGGACTATAGAGACAGAAATTTGCGTGAAGCAATGTGGCAAGAGGTTGCAAGCGAAATGCAAATGTCTCGAGCTGAGGTATCCTCAAAATGGAACAGCATCCGCTGCTCTTTTCGTGTAAGCATCTCTTTTCAAAGCAGATTATATGATTCCTTCAAATTTAGGTTTCTTTAAACAAATCTAAATCAACAAAAAGTGGGCAAGCGGCTGGCAAAGATTGCGCAATGAGCTCATTGCACAAATCGTTATTATTTTTGGAGCCTACTTTGCGATTTGAAGCACCTACAATATCGAATTTGACTAAAGTAAGAGCTTTAAATAGTGATACAATCACGGCTTGATCATAGTTTATTACTTTGAACGTTCGTTTGTTCGTATTCGATACCTATTAACAAAATTATTGTTTAGAAACTGGATCCCCCATCGGGACAAGAAGATGTTGAGGATTCAATGCCATTGACATTAGCTGCGTCTTCGAAACGAAGTCGTCGCGATCATAATAAAGCCGACGAATATTCAAATGCTGTGGAATGTGCTTTGAAGACTTTAAACACTGTCTCAAAAACTGATATCTGGGACGATGTTGGAAATTTCGTATCTTCAAATGGGCGTGAATGGGAGACGACAAATACCAAATTAGCCAACGATTTTAAAACATCCATTTATAAAACTGTTTTTGAATTTCAGGTTAAGGCATCTAACGCAGTGCACTTGTAATCCATGCGAATAATTTAGTTTTTTATAATTGATCTCATTATTTTGTTGAATTGTTATTTTTGTTTAATATGCTACAAGTACCTATTTTATAAGAATTAAATTTATTTTTTATTTTGTTCCTAAACTATATAATATAGTATAATATTAACTTTAATATACTACAAGTGTCTTTTTTATACGAATGAAATATATTTCTCTTTTTGTTCCTAAACTGTATAATATAGTATATTTACTTAAATATGCTGCAAGTGCCTTTTTTATATAAATTAAATAAATGTTTTCTTTATTTTGAAAATAGTTTACTTTTCTTTAACCGTAATGAGCACCAGTTAAAAACACTGACCACTTAAAACCAGAGACTGTAAATAATAATTATTTTTAGATTTTTAAACCAAAAAAGCATTGTGAAAAAATTATCGCACCGCAGTTTTGAAGGTACCATTAAAATCGTCTCACATTTTACAACTTGATTTCCTATTGATTTTTTTAATTTTGCGCAAAGAATAATAATTATTTGTGATTTGTAGTTTTTAAGGCAAAAATAAAAATCAAAATTTTCCCGATAGTTTTTTGGTCACAAAATAACTGGTATGTTTTGATCGTTATTTTTTTATTCAAAAATTAAAAGCAAAATAAGTATTTCAGTTTACGTTTGTAAAATTTATAAAAAGTGATTTATGTCATTTCGTAAGTGCTTTATAAGGGGCCGTTCAAGTACTATATAGGACTGAAATCCAAATTTTGCTTTTAATTTTTGAATAAAAAAATAGAAATCAATATTTAAAAGTTATTTTGTGCTCGAAAATATTTTGGGCTAATTTTGCTTTGTATTTTTGTCTTAAAAAATAAAAATCTAAACAAACCAGCCCTCAAGAAACAATAAAGTTAAACCCTTTATGCATCTTTTTTAATTACTCGAGTATCAGATCAATATATACCGAAATTAAAAAATGTTTTTTTATTTATATAAGAAACAAAAACAATTTTTTTAAAGTATTTATGTCTTATGTTTAAGGTAAAATATCCCACCCGTAGACGTTTTTACTTTTAAATAAAATTAAAATGTACTCGGCAAAATGGTCCTGCTGTATTGCCAAGGTACTTCTCCGTGTGGTGTCATGAAGTACTCCATGAATTGCTCACGAGTCCACATTGCATTGTCTGATGCCCGGCCATGGCTGCTTGATTGCACTGAAATCAGCTTTTCTTTCTCTCCTAAATCTGCACGCCAATCTCCAGCTACCGCCACACCATTAATTTCATCGTCGACATCAGATTTCCTCAAATACATAGACTTGCAGGTAATCAAAAAGTTGTGAAGAGCACAAATTGCGAGGACAACAAATTTTGTATTCTCTGGGCTTAGGTCAATTGGCCTTCTTAGGATTCGGAATCTTGCGGCGCAAATTCCAAACACATTTTCGACCACATTTCTTGCTCGCGATAGCCGATAATTAAAAATTTTATGCGACATGACTTGCTCACGGTAACAAAACGGTTTTAGCAAGTATGGCTTTAGCGGAAATGCGTCGTCAGCTACGATAACAAATGGCATTGGAGCTTCTTCGTTTGGGAGTGGTTTCAAAGCTGGAAAATTTATACTGTTTTCAGCAAGTGCAGCTGAAAGCGGACACCTGTAAAAATAACATTTTTTTAAACTAAATTACTAATATTTTGTAAAATCTTGCCTCGAGAATACACCGCCATCGGACTCTTGCCCAAATGCTCCAATATCTACAAATAGAAATTTGTAGTCGGCGTCTACCAATGCCATTAGAACAATGCTGTTATGTTTTTTATAATTAAAGTATTCCGATCCGTAGTTAGCAGGCGCTTGGATCATTATGTGTTTCCCATCCATAGCACCGCAACAATTTGGAAAATTCCAACGTCGTTCGAAATTGTCGGCAACCCTTGCCCATTCCTCGGGACTATTTGGAACCTTTAATAAAATTATATCTTATGTTACTAATGCTGTTGCAAATAACCTGCTGGATACTTACTTTTAAAAATTCATCCTTTAATGCCTCGTAAATACATCTACACGTCTCATTAACAATTTGACATATTGTTGTTTTCCCCATAAGAAAAAGGCTCATAAGGGTGGAATAACTATCGCCCGTTGCTAGGTACCGAATGGTTACGGCTAATCTTTCACCCACTGAAATAGATTTCCGAAATCGCGTGTCTTTTTTCTTTATATATGGAGTTAGCCGCTCCACCAGAATGTCAAAATCCTGCTCATTCATTCTTAAAAAATTTTTAAACCAACGCGGATCTCTCCTACGCAGCTTATTATGCAGCGTGGCATAAAACACATGGGTTGTTCTATCCCTCAATCCTGGCCTTATCCACCACTGCTTTTTATTTTTTTTTTTCTTCTCATTTTTCCAGGCCTTCAAAGCCGAAAATAAACACAGAGCAGCGCTGGTCACTGCAATTTTCTTTTTTTTGTTCATTTTATTCACTTGATTTTGTGTTAATTTATTTTTTGCTGCTAGCGAACTAAAACTTTAGCAGTTGTAAATAAAAAAAACACAGCTGTCAAACGATGACATTTCACAAGTAGCATCAAAAGTGAAAACAGTATGGCAATCAATTGACACATAAATTCAACGTCAGTCTTTGACATTCGATTTTATGTCAGTTTTTGGGTTTCAATGAAAACGCATTTGACGTCATATGGTCAAGATGAACACTGACATCAGTGATTGTTGTCATTGAAATTGACTTAGTGAAAACCAGGCTTAAAACGATAGTAGAAATTTTTGGTTTTTTTCTGCCGATTGTACAATATTGTACAACTATGTAAAATTACTGCTCAATTGTTAGGGCATCTAAAAGTTGCTTAGCTATTAGCCGGATATGTCCTGCTTGAGAGCTTGCAATTAATAATGTTGCTTTACAAGTTGGATCGTTCGAACGCTCAATCAAATAGTCCCATTAGTTTTCCATCTAACTTATCGTACAACATGTCGTCCAATATGGAAAGCCCATAAGAACATGTCAAATTTTTTCTTACCAGAGTTGCAAAATTAACAAGCATTAAGCTACATACTTAAGGGTGCTTTTAAACTGAAGTGGTGGGTTTGCAGTAGAAATTCTACATTTTGTTCTATCTTTTTGCCAACACAGAGAAAGAAAATGGTTATCCGCAAGCATGCTTATGAAGAAGAGAGAAAGAAGAGGAAAATATAAAATAAAAAAATATTATCGTTGTAAAAAAAACTGATATTTTGAATAACTTTTGAAGTTTTCTTTCTAAATTGTTTATCTATCTAAAAAAGTGAGGGGCAACTGCTCCCTTTTCCCCCCCGCTTCCGACGCCAATGCGATTGGAAATATCTGCTGCTTTTAATAACAAATTTACGACCTGTCCAGCTGCACAACAAAGAACATCAGCCCTAATCGTATTCATGCTGAAATGTATGTTTATATATTTTTATACATTTAAACACGTACAAACTAATTATCTTACATGTATTTCCGCTTTATTTTTGAAATAAGTTTCTTTAATTATTAACTTAAAAGCACGATAATTTTATTTCTAATTTTTTTCACGATATTAATTGAAAATGAAAAAAATTTGGAGACAATAAATTGTAGCCGTTAAAATTAGCTTGCAACATGCAGCTAAATTTTCACGCAACATATATATGGATGCTTAAATACGATGAAGCAGGTTCACTTTAATATATATCTAGCTTTTCTTTTCATACATTTTTATAACAATACCAAAAATTATTTAATTTAGAACACTGTAACGTCACCATTCATTGACAGATCGATCTGAAATTTTTGGTGTGTTCATGTTAATGCTGCCACCCGTCAAAAAGTCATGCATTTGAAAAGTTGTGGGTTCTTCACTTGGAGACCGGCAACATCTTGAACGCCCTTGAAAAACATAAAACGTAAATTTGAAAAACTGCCTATATCTGATTTGGATTTGTGAAGTGCCTATATCTGATTTGGACAATATAGGGACCAAACGACTCGTTCTTTAAGTACAAAGTGATAAGCTATGCAAGTTTTGCCACGCCCATTTTCAATTACTGTGAACTCTCAATTAATGTGAAAATCATAAAAATCCGAATAAACTGAAGAGGTTTGGTCAGAAACACATGCAATGATATTTTATAAAACAAAATATATTTAAAAAGTATAAAAAAACGGGAATGGCTCAGTCGATATAAAAAAAGGAATCAAATTGCTCTTTGTTACATTTTGATGAATAAAAACAACGAACATTTTTTAATAAAAAACCGGATTTGTATATTAGACCAGATCGCTTTTGTTTGGAGAAAAAAATAATCAGCCCTTCGCGTTCTCAAAATTTAAACAAATCGAAGAACATTTCCGGAGCCTTTTTTATTCTAATGAAGATAATTTTTGTTGAAACAAACATGTTCTTTGCTTGTAACTTTATTTTTTTACAGAATACACATCTAAATTTGCTAAAAAGCTAAATTACTTATTCATAACAACACTCCGGCATACAAAATTTTTACAATTGTATATTGTTGTAACTCTCACTGACATCCAAAAACTGAATTTTTTAATAACATATTTTGTTAAAACCGCTTTAAAAGACACATTTTTCAAAAGACACAAAAGGCAGGTTTACTTAAAATTTATCTTGTTGAAAAGGTATTAAGTTATACTTTCTTTTTATATGTATATCAGTTTCAAAGTTGGTCAAAACTGTCTGCGAAAAATTAAACTTGTTGCGTCTCAAGTGAAGAACAAAACACATACCTGATTACATGTAGGCGAGCGCCCTCCTGAATGCAGCCATGAACCGGCATATGCAAAGCCACTGCTGCAGATTCGAAGGCAAAAATCTGAAAAAAATAAAATAAATAGATTTTATTATCACGGCCACAGTGTTCGCAATAAATTTTTTTTTTATTTAGGGTCGGAAAAATAAAGGAAGGTCGCGGCACGAAACACAAATAAAAAAACTTATAAATTATATGTTGATAAACGAAGTGTGGTGGAGGGGCCCGAAAAATCCGCCTCTGACATCGAGCCCTTTAATTACTGCCGAGATGTTTTTAATTTTTTTTATTGATTGTTAATTCATTTAATTAACATATTAGTTAAATTTAATGTAAAACACTGGGTAGAAATCACTCGCGTTATATGTAAAAGAGCCACGATTTTATCACTTTTGTTGTCTGTCCAAAACGCACAGTTACCATTTAGAAAAATTTAGGTTATTTTGATTTTTCACGTTTGACATTTGGCACTATATCGCACTATATGCGCACCCGCTCAGACCTACTGAGTCATTGCGGTGATGTGGGTTGAGCTGCTCTAGCTGCTGCCATAATTATGAACACGGGAATAGCTGGATGAGAACAGTTGGTTGTGGGAATAGTTTTGGTCAAGTCTAGAAGAAAGGTGGGTGCACACACCCGCAGTGAGGGGGAGAACAGTTTTACCTAGGGTGCAGAGATGAGATTAGTCTTCATAATAAGATACACCGATATAGGGTAATGGGAGGTACATGCGGATGCTGAAAAATAAGCGAAGCCAAAAGTGAGAACAAAAGTAGGTGGTGGTGAAAAAAGTTAAGATCCACGGATATAGGGGACAGTAACCTATTCCGAAATATTCGGATATGACTGAAAGAGAAGAAAAAAGGAGAAAACAAGTAAGAAAAGAGTTGTACCAAGTAACACAACGGGAAGATGTGTGTTAATGATGACACTTAGATTGGAGCCACTAACTATGAGTTCTGATCGCCTGGTATGCCAGCCAAGTAAAAAAGGCTGGAAACGTCAGATTAATGGCCTTGACAGTTGGTAAGACGGGAAATTAGGCCATTGACCCCAATTACAGCAAATTAGTGCCAACTTATGTGTGTCAAGTAGTAAACAGTTTTAAAAAACAAACAGTTTAGACGCTAACCAAGATTGAATAAAATAGATATGTAGGAAATAGGTGGGCAATGACCCCAGAGCGGGATTATAAGTTGGTGGAAGTGCGAACAGGTGCGGTAAGTAGATAAGCAAGTCACAAGTAGACCAACGGAAAGCTGAGGCGACGGCTAGATATTCAGTTGAAAAACAGCCGCCGTAGCAAACTAGTCGCCAGGAAAATTTATAAAGAAAAAGTGCCGTGAAAGTTTAAAGAAAAATTTTTAAAAAAACCAAGAAACTTTTGGTGACGGTGTCCAGGACGGAAAGTGCACTTGGCGGTAATAAAAAAAAAGTAAAATAAAAAAAAAAATTTTAATTAGTTAGTGAAAAGTAAGGTTTAAAAAAAATATTTCCAAACAGCGAATAGTGAAGGAAACCGCCCAAAAAGGATTCGTGACGAGAGGAAATGGGAAAAGAGAATAGGATCAGGATAACTATTGGGTGTTTTTTCTGAAGAGCTTGGAAAGTTTGTTTTAGTCATCTATGCAAGGGACCTGGTGAGTAGTTTTTTTTTTTAAAGGTGTTTAGTCTAAAAGGGCATTATTCTAAAAGTTTTGTTTCACGATTAGAACTGAAGCAGAGAGAGAGGTCATAGAAAGGACGATTGCACGAAAGGAATTTATGCACGGTGGAGCAGAGAATTTTGGGAGCAACAGCGGATATCCGGTGCTCAACGGCTGTTAAAAGAAGAAAAAAGATTAGTGCAACTATATTTAATTTATGTCCTTGCTGATATTCGGTGTCCCTATTGAATATTAAGAAATGAAGATTAAGACATGAAGATTAAGGCAAGAAGATTCAGTTAAAGAATTAACTTAGTTTTATTCCAAAAAAAAAAAAATGCTTGTAAAGAAATTTTAAACATTGCATGTCCAAAAAGTGAGATATCTGCGAACAAAAGAAACATTTAAAATTATTGTTGGCCGAAAATTTTGAAATATTTGCATGGAAGCAAAAAAAAATACAAAAAATAATTGTATTCCAAAAAAAAAAGTAACAAATGGTATAGCCTTTCAAAATCGAACATTATTGCAAGTAAAAAAAAAGGAAACGAAAATAATAGCATATAGAAAACTTAAAATACCTACCTATTTAAAATTTAAAACGATTGAATTTCAAACAAATTAAAGTACTTACCTTCAAACAAAACTTAAAGATTGCATATCGAGTAATTAACATATTTGCTTTCCAAAACTCGAAATACTGAAAAAAAAATAATAATAATTTGCGAGGAAAAATTTTTTTTGGAAAAATTTCAGTCAATTTAAAATAAAAAAAACAGGCCTGTAAAGTAAATGAGATGTTTTCAATATTACTGTATTGTCGAATTTAAAATTAAGTCCTTTTTTTTGTGCGAGGCGATAAATGAGTTTTAATTTGCTTTGTGGTAAGAAAATGTCCTTCGGTATGTGTAAAATTTGCGCCGTGTTTCTGGTAGTTATGTACTAATGTTATATAGTCAACTTCGTCCTAAGCGAGCTCCCTTAGGTAGGAATAAAGGCAAAAATAAAAAAATATTAAATATATATGAAAAAAAAACCCAAAGTATTTTACCATATTCCAAAAACTCATTAACTGCCCCATTAAATAAAATCTTTGTTAATTGTTTTGGGATACATTTATTAGCCATAAATTGTGCTCTCTTTTAGTACATATTTGTTTGCTTAATTTAAATATTTTTTGTTCTCTTAAAATTTGTTTGCATATTTTACGTATATATATATATTATCTTATTTACAAATTATATATTAATTTATATTTGGTCATAAAGTGGTCGCTATACAATGTGAAACCATAATTACAGAAATTCATAATTTTTACAGTGGTATAAAAAAACGATTCTCTTTTTTTTTTTTTGCGTGATATATTAAATAATTATAATTTGACATTTTTTTTTATATAAACTAATTTTAACTTAAAAATTCAAAAAAATTTGTCTGGATAGATAAATGTTATTCTGAAAAGAGATAGAAGATAAGAGAGAAATTATTAAAATTGTGAATTAGGAAAAATTTGAATTAGTTGTTTTTTAGAACAAACATATTAAAATAAGCTATAAGAGAAGAAGCCACCAAGAGTTAATATGTGCAAAAATAATGTATAATTTAGGAATTCACCGATCCGTTATTGTAATTAATCATCTGTAAAGAAAATGAATTGAAGTTAAAAGTGTAAAGATAATATAATTTATTATCTACCGATTCCGTAATTGAGGTGATAATTAAATTAGATAACTGCTAAGCTGAAAAGAAAAGAATAAGGAAATTAAATTAAAACTATTGAAATAGAGTAAGATAGTAGATAACTGTAAAGCTGAAAAGTAAAAATATATTAGAAAGGTTATGAATAAAAATGTGAATTATTAATAAAATTATTATGGTCTGCTAAAATCATTATAAGTGTGGGCTTGAAGACAGGGGTGGTTCTGTGAGTACGATGGTTTGGTAAGATTTCGAAGGTTATTGGTTAGGCCTAAATGGGGTAATAAAAAATGGAAATTGATTGACGCTAATTGGTTACCAAGGTTGGGTGAGTACCGGGAGATAACATCCTCTCCTGTTTTGGTGTGTGACGTATGGGTGAGGCGTACGAATCAGTCTGGTGGTGATGAGTTAGGAGTTTTTGTTTTTTTAACGGTATTTATCTTTTGATATTTTATTGTTTGCTCCCTCGGCCTGGCATGACGGGTTGAGAACAGCGCCCGTAACACATGAGCTAGTCGGCGCAGTCATGCCAGGTTCGATACCCAGGGACACGTAACAAACTATAGAAATCGGCTAAAAAGATAAATTTCTCACTCATACAAACATTTTGGCATAAAAAAATTTAAAAATTATGTTTTATCTACAATTACTAGGGACCGAAAATAACAGTTATTTTAAAAATTTCTATGCAAAAAGTCAGATGAAAAGAATTAGTCTATTCGATATTTGAATATAGCAATGTGATGCTTGTTAGCTATGGAATAATAATCTTTAAGGCAGGCCGGTGGCTCAGCGCTCAAAAATTTAAAGGATTTTTAGGATTTTTTGAAGGTTAAAATATTGAACAACGACATTTAACGTTTAAGGTATATTCTAACACTCATTAATCAAAATAAAATGTACTTTTTTGGCTTTTGCGGTAAAAGATTTGCTTTTATTGAAAAAGTTTCGAATTCATTAAAAAGGCTCAGAGACTTTAACTTAAAAGTTTTGACATTTGCTGAAATCCCGAATATCATTTCGTAAGCAACAAATTCATTCGGATAAAACATCGCTTTAAGTTTCAGTTCGATCGTTTTTGTGTGTGGTTCAGTGAAGGAAGTTAATATTGAGAAGAAATTAAAACAAATAAAAAACTTATTTAAGAAAATGGCAGAAAGTGAAGAAAACAATTTGGAAATAGAAAGTGATTTATTTAATCTCTTTGAAGAATGGGAACTTTCAGTGGAGGCAATTAATGCAATTGCCGAATGTGATATTAAGAGCATGCATCTGTTGAAAATGATTACAACGGAGGACATAAATGGAATATATAATGAAACGAAGCTTCTTGGCGAGAAAATAAAATTCAGATATAAACTGCAAATGCGGCGTGAAGAAAATAAGGTAAGAAATAAATTACAAAACATGTGAAACTTTGTATGAACTGAAAAATGTGCAAACTGCCGTTAGATTTTGGTTTAGTTAATACGCTGTTGCTGTTTAAATAATTCTTTATAACCTCTTTTCAGTAATCTGCACTAACTTGCTGTCTAAGACCTCAGCAGGCGCGCAGGCTTCAAATGCGGCCTCATGGTCCAGTTAGCCTCGCATGGCACAGCAGCGCATGCAACGCAGATAAGCAGCTAGCACACAGCTAAATAAATGGTGATTATGCAAAGCATAGTCACATGGTCAAAATAAAACAATAAAAAAGAAGAATACAACGATTTTATTTTAATAAATTAACCGCACTTGATCAAACAATTTTACAACTTCACATCTGTTTTGCCAAAACGTCAAATGCATAGAAGAATACACAGATATTAAAATGAAATAGATCTTAAATGTTTATCTATGTAGTCAGAGATGCATTTCTGTTTTTATCTGAGCATTGCCATGCGTTGCCATGTTGTGCTTAATCAGATACACACAAATCCCACTAAGCAGATTTCGATGTGACGCTTGTTAAGCCATGCACTGCTATGCCATGCGAGGCTAACTGGACCATCAGACATTTCAATCTGGCTTCAGAAATCATCAATGTCATCAGGTTCGAACTTAGTGAACATTCAACAAACTCTATGCAGTTCTATAAGCGGTAAAGATGTTATTTGCTATTGTAAATAAGCAACTATTTTTAAACAGTATTAAGGATAAGTTAAACCCATCATTTTATGAGACTTATATATCGCAAGACATTAATGAAGGTTTGTCTCACAAAAGTGCTATATACAAAACTAATACACTACAATAATTTTCTATTTTCAGATTGCAGAATTTTTATCTTTTATCTTTTACATGCAGTGATATTACCACCGCGTTTGAATTCATCTCAAAAACCTTCAATCACGGATGCGCAGAAAGTTATGATTATTCATATTCGCAACATCAACAACTTGAAGCAAGTTGAGGACGAATTGAAAGCAGATTAATCACGGGAGAGACATCGAATACAACCCAAGGTGTTGGTGGTAGATGAATCTGTGGAAACCCTTAAAGAGTTTTATGTTCACTTAAATGGATTTTTATATAAAACACCGATGTTTTGTTTTCAATCTTGAATATTCACAAAAGAGGGAATATGTTTGGATGATTTTGCAACAGCAATTGTATAAAATTAAAATAGAAGACGAAATTTCTAAAATTTAAAATAGTATTAATAAATTAAACAATGCTTAAGAATTCTGAAAGTTGTACACACTATCACATTTGCTCATTTAGTGAAAAACCTTTCATTCACTCACTTAACTTAATTAATCATATGAAAACAAATCATAAACCTTCAATTACTTATCAATATGTATGCAAATTCCCCCAATGCAACAAAAACTTCCAAAATTTTTATAAATTTAAGCAACATACAGCAAAACATGATGTCCTAGAAGTAATAGAAATTCTAACAGGAACTTCTACATCAGATCCTCTGGATACAATACTCTGTAGTATCTCAGACAGCAATAATAGTATTGAGACTTTTAAAAACGAAATTACTGAATTTTTTGGTGTAAGTGACAGCATATTTATTAATGATATATTTTCAGTTTGTAAATTCGCATCTATTCACGCTTACGCCGACAACGTTTAAGTCTATCTATCGTGACCTACCGGACCCTAAGAAGACTTGACGTATAGACTGAACTATGATTTGACCTCGCTGAATAATTGGGCTAATACAAACTTGCTTCTTCTTAAACCCCTAAAATAAAGTCCTTCCTATTGCTAGGAGTGACTCATGCTTCAGTGATATCCCTCCCCTGTTGATTAGAGCTCAGCAACTTGAATTTGTGTTTAAAGCAAAAAATCAAGGATTCATAATCAACTCTAACCTTACTTGTATAGACCACATAAACAACACTATAGGGAAAATTTATGGGACTTTACGTTACTTACGCACTTCTTCAAACTTCACACCTCTTGAAACTCGTCGCAGACTTGTAGTACAATTAATAATACATAAACGCATATTACATTTTTTGACGTCGTATATAGTCAGCTTGATTCAAACTCACAGCATAAACTTCTTGTGGAATTTAATAACGCGGCTAGGTATGCATATGGAGTCAACCGATATAATCACATTTCTTTAAGAAGTAAAAACTTTCTTGGCTGTGGTTTATTTGAATATTTGAGCATTCGGAACACTATATTTTTAAATAAAATTGTCCACACCTATAGCCCTGAATATCTTTTTGTAAAACTCCAATTTTTTGAGGCTGAGCGGTCAACTAACCTAATTGTTTCTAGAATTTGTAATGCACTACCTAACTCTTTTAAACAAATAATCTCTCGAACCAGCTTTAAACATGCCATTTTTAATTATTACAAAACTTTAAATCAATAAACCTATGTGGTGCTCTGGTACATCACCACATAGAGTAAATCTCTACATTCTATTTTACCTTTTCGTTACATTGATACTTACCTTTAGTTACATTAATACTTACCTTTTGTTACATTAATACTTACCTTTTCGTTATATTGATACTTACCTTTAGTTACATTAATACTTACCTCTCCCGACGTTGATTTTTATCTTTACTTACATTTCACTTACCTTGATTTATCATTAATAACGTATTATATCATTTTAGCAATTATTGAAAATACTTACACTTGTCTATGCACTTGTCTTTGCAAAACTTCTTAAATACTCCTCCAAAGGCCTGTGACTTTGTTCTAACGAGCAGTTTGCTTGTGGGTGATATGGCGTTATATGTAATTTTTTTAATTCCAAGCTTTTTGCATATCTCCGAAAATAGCTTTGACACAAATTTTGATCCATTGTCAGTTATCAACACCTTGGGTGTATTGTGTCGTGTAAATATTTCGTCAAAGAATGCTTTTGCTACCGTGCCAGCTTCCGCATCTAGCATCTAGCAGTAAGCATGCCATGAACTTTGAGAAATCGTTTTGAAATGTCAAAATATACTTATTTCCCGACACTGTTTCTGGCATAATCCCTACCATGTTCATGTTCACTTTTTCAAGTGGTCGTTTTAGTGTCTCTGTTAATACCATTGGTATCTTCGTCAGTTTCGAACTTTTGTTCACTTGGCATTTTTTACAATTTGTTACGTAACTTTTTATTTGATTTTTCATACCCTTACACTTATATTCCGGCCTAATTCTCAAATATGTTTTAAGAGACCCTTGGTTTCTTATTATTGTTTCTATCTCCTTTGTGTCTGTCAGTTCTATTGCTACTGGTTTTCCGCTACCTATTACTTCTTCATCAACTTTGTTTACCTCTTCCTGAACTAATTCATTTTAAATTTCCTCTTCCTTTCATCAGACTTAAACAAACACTCTGATATTTTTTCCCTAATTAAATTCATACTGCTGTGTTCCACTGAACTTTGTGATACTGTATGGTTCTTTACAATCTGAAAATCTTGGATTCCCAACCTTTTACAAACATTCGAAAATAATTAAAGAGCAAAACTTGAATCGTTATAAGTTATTATTGTTCTAAGAATATTGAGATTCAATAAAGCGTTTCCAATTGTTATTTCTTCCGCATAAGGTATGGCACTACACTTCATATATTTCGAGAACTCGTCTTGAAGTTTCAAAATGTATTTATTCCCTAGACTCGTTTCGGGTAATATCAATATATAGACTGTTAAACGACCGCTCAACTTCTTTTGCTCTACCCTGAGTTTGCACTAGTGCGACTTCTTCGCTCCCATATGCTACTCTACTCAGAGCGTCGGCGCTAAGATTCTTTTTCCCTGGCTTATAAATTATCTCAAAGTCATAGTCTGATAATTTATGTCTAAATCTCGCTAATCTGGTTGTCTGATCTTTTAAATTTGCTGTTCCCCTTAACGGTTGAAGGTCTGTGTATATTTTAAAATTTCTACCTAATAAGTGCGATCTAAAATCGTTGCCCAAAACATTGCTGAAAACTCCTTCTGTATTGTGGAGTACCTTTTTTCTGCATCATTAAGTGCCTACTTGCAAATAAAATCGGCCTATCTTTTCCTTCCTCTCCTTGTGATAAAACTGCCCCGGGCGCTTCATTACTAGCATCCGTCGGTAGTATAAATGGCTAAGTAAAATCTGGGTATGCTAACACTAGAGGTGATATAACTGCCTCTTTTAATATTTCAAATGCTTTCTGACAACCGTCCGTCCATTTAAACTTCTCATCTTTTCTAAGTAACTTGTTTATCGGTAGTATTATTTTCGAGGCATCTGACATGAACTTCCTGTAATAGTTGATTAAACATATAAATGCTTGTACTTCTTTTCTATTTCGGGGTAACGGAATTCTTTTAACGCATTCTACCTTCCCTGGTTCTGGTAAGACTTCTAGTTCTGAACACTTATGTCTTTAATATACTACTTCTCTGCGTAAAAATTGGCATTTTCCTGTATTTAATTTTAATGTGTTTTCCCTTACCACGTTAAAAACCTTTGTAAGAATCTCTTCGTGCTCTCTTAAATTTTCCCATAAACTACTATATCGTCTTAATATATAAAACAGTCTAAGCCTTGTAATCCTGTTAGGATATGATTCATAATTCTTTGAAATGTTGCAGGGGAGCCCATTAGACCATACGGCATTGTATTAAATTTGTAATGTCCCATCCTTGTACTGAATGCTGTTTTCTCTTTGTTTTTATTATCTACCTAAACTTGGTGGTACCCACTGGCAAGATCTAGTGATGAAAAATACCTGCTATGTCCCAACCGATCCAATATTTCATCTTTCCGTCGAATTGGAAATACCTGCTTTATAGTAGCCTCATTTAATTTTCTAAAATCTATTACTAACTTCCATTTTTTTGTCCCTCTTTACTACTTTTCTTCGGTATTAGTAGCGAAAGAGAATTCCAATGCAATTTGCTTGGCGAAATTATCCCGTCTTCTAAAAGTTTGTTCACTTGTTTATTTATTTCTTCCCAATGAGTTTGTGGTAACCTATACTGCTTCTGATTAATTGATGCCTGTCCTGGTTTAGTCGGTATCTCATGCTTTGAAACTGGTGTAAATGATAATTCATCACCCTCTAACAAAAATATATCATTAAATGATATGCATAATCTCTCTATTGAAGATTTCTCCTCTTCATTTAAATTTGTATCCAGCTCAATGGTTGCTAATAATTTATCTATTCTTTTTATAGTATCCGTTGTTTGAAGATTATTAATTTTTCCACTACTTAGCTCCTTATATTTGTTGCAGTTTGAAAATTTTGGCTCAAAATTGGTCTTTAAAATAAAATCATTTTCTGTCGCATTTAAAATTGGAACGAAAACCCTGTTCCTCTTAAACTCTACTAATGCATCCCCCCAAATATACTCCTGGTTCTAACTCCTGTTTGTGAATAACTATTTCCGGTATCTTACTTTTCACCCGCATTGACACTTACGTTATGGTTCTTGTCCTAATCTTTTTATTTTCATTGTACAAAATGTTAATGTTGGCCTTTGTAGTCTAGTGGAGAGTGCGCTAGACTATCAACCCAGAGGTCCCTGGTTCAAATCTGGGTTCGGGCATGGTTCTTTTCACTTTCTTTGTTCTTTCCTACATTTAAGAATTATGAAAAACTAAATTTCCACAGCTAAATTGTGAAAAATGTGAAATTAAAGGACAGGAACAACTAAGGACTGGAAATGCTTGCCAAGATTAAGGCATAACACTAGCCTCGGTTAAAAGCAATTCAAATTGTCTTTCACGGTTGTTTCGCCTAATCAATAATTCTATCCCTTTTCTTTCAGGTCAAAGACCAAACCTCGTTTGTATAAGGCGCATGCCTTGGTTGTTTGATCTTTTTTAAAAAAAAATTTACTCTATTCGTCTACGGTTCTTAGTGGCAATGTAATTGGTTTGCCCTGATCCCGGCTAACAAATATCAACTTCTTATCCAACGCGTTTATTATTGAACGATTCCATAAATTGTCCCATCCTAGAATCCCGTCCACTGGAATACCTTGTTCCGTTTCTACAACCTGTAATGTGAAACACAATACTTCTACCAATGAATGGCTAACCTCAATTGGGCCCAAAGTGCTGACATATCCCCCGAATGCCCCGCTTAACTCTCTCGTGTCCCTCTTATTTACTTTAACACACGAATTTAGTGACTTTATCTTAATCAAACTCGTATCCGCTCAGGAATCTACAAGTAAAATGAGTTTTTCGTTTTTTGCTTCCTTGCAAGACATCTGTACGAACATATGCTGTAGTACCCTCTTTACACACATTTTTCTTCCCAAAAGTCCAATTTGATTGACGCCCGTTTGTCTTCAATCGGCTTAATGACACCTCCATTAGGTTCCATAATTCGGAATAGAACTTGGATAGCCCTGTCTTAACGCTTGACAATCCTGTTCTTGTCCCATGGACTACTTCTTTATTGTCGATTCTTCTTTATTTATAACTTCCAATACCTACCAATACCTACAAATTCATCACGCAAAGTATCATTATAATTAATTGTGCAAGTGAACTAACCACACTCTTGCACCCTTCCTTTTCCCTATTACATTCAAATTCTGGTTTTATAATATTTTGTGCTCCAGCACATTTTTTTCTTTTTCAACCCCCGATTGGTCGTCTTTGTCTTCTTATTCTTCCACCGTGCCCTCCCAGATGTAGTCTACCAATACTTGGAAGTTTCTCCGTTCCCTATTCTTATGTTTCTTCCCTGCTAGTTCCGGCCTGATGCTAGCAACTTCCCCTGCCTAAAAATAGATATTCATCTCATCTTCCCTCGATGCCAATAACAACAACAACGTATCAACTTCCATATCCGATGCCAACTTGCATTCCTCTTTATCCCAGTACCACTTATTTTTTAGCTGGTAATGACAACTGCTCTACACCCCCGTTTGACATATGATAGATATTCTTCCCGTTTCCTCTCGACGGCAATGACAACTCATTCATAGTCCTTTGGTTTGTAAGACAGATATTCATCCCGTTTTGTCTGTTTTTCGTCTTTCTATTGGAATTACAATCTATTGGCGTAGATTGGCCCTCCTGGAGTTTCCCTGCTTGTTCTCCATGTTCATTCTATTATAACAATCTTTCATGTAGTATCCCGGTTTTTTGCACCAATAACATGTTAACTGTTGTTGTTTGCTGATTGTGTTATTGGATCCCGTCACACCCGTGACATTGTCCCTGAATGGATTACTCTTTTGTTGATTATTATTAAATGGCCTACCTTCATCATTCTCTTGTACGTTTTTATCCCCCCGTAAGGCCAAGCACATTTCCACCCTTTATCGTGTCCATACTCATGACATTTATCACAGTAGAGCGTGTTATTCTTCGTTAGACACTCATCCTTTGTGTGCCTTTGCCTGTTACAAAATAAACACCTCATATTCATCTTATATTGTTCCTGTTTCCACCCACCCCCGCCTATTATTGAACCTCTCCAAATATTTCCTGGGCAATTAGGATCTGGAAAATCGCAGCAAAACTTCTAACGAATTAAACAGCAACCACAAGAAAAAAAAATAAATTTAATATGTGATTTGTTGTTTTATTTTCGAAGGTTTGTAGGTAACAAGGGATCTTACCAGTTGTACGTGACAATAAGGAGTAATTTATAATCTCTCGTCGGCCAGCCGACGGACATATTAAACAAAGGAATCTTCGGAGTCACTCAAACAACAGTGACTCGATATTATACAGAGAGCATTAGATACATATTAGACTAATGTAAATTAAATAGCAAATGTCATTTATTGAGTTGAAGTTGAGTATTAATGAGAGCGAAAGTGTTTTTAAGGGCTCTGCTAAAAATTTAATAAAATAATACTTTCGTGTATGATTGCGTTGATTCTGTTCGTTAAATATTTACTTAAAACAAACACCAGTGTTAAGTCTTGAAATAAAGTTTGATTAAAACAAATTAATAGATAAACAATTAAACTTCAACTTAAACAAAACTAAACACTATAAATAAATACATATTTAATTCAAAATGGCTTCAACTACTAGAGCTAAGGCAGCCAGTGCAAAAACACTTTTGATGACTCCAACGCAGACTAACTCTCCTCTTGCCGGTAACTCAAATACTGTCATCACACTCCAAATTCTGGATGATCGGCTTGCTAAGCAGAGTGAGTTGCTAATAAAAAATATGAGCAACGAACTAAACATCATACGGGAAGAGTTTAAGAGAGCTATTGATGATGTCGAAAAAAGCTGCGCTGCAAAGTTGGATGAAGTTAATGCTGCTCTTGCGTGTGCTATGGATCGCATAAGCACTCTAGAAGCTGGGTCAGATGCAGCTGAGGTGTCTGAACTCAAAACGGCTATGTGTGAGGCAAACAAACAAATATGTGCGTTAGAGCGACGAGAAGTTGCTTCAGATGATGTGTTGATGAGAGTTTCAAAGATTGATGATGAAAATCGAACGGTCATCTACAACAAGCTCTGTTTTTCCATCGGATGCAGACCACAGTCACTTAAGAGCATAATTCGAGTCAAAAATAATATGCTCAATAATGATTCATCTTCCGCTCCTATTATTATAAAATTCTCAACAGCTCATGAAAGAGACTTGGTTCTGCGTGCTGCATCGCTCTTTAGGAAGAATAATAAAAGAAATATTATGCTCAACGATGTCAGCATTGCTGTCAAGATGATGCGTGATAGAAAATTACGCTCTGTCTATGTAAGGAGAGGCATGATTGTTGTAAAAAGGTATGAAAGTGGCGAAAGCATAATGGTAGAAGATGTTGATGAGCTCAATAACATCTGTTCGAGTGAACATGAGGAAGATATTGAGTGCTTTCGTGACTAATAAGGGTTGCCAGCAGACAAAAATACAAATAATATATTTATAATTATCTTAAGATCACTGTTTCTTTTCAACTTCTATAATTTCTTCTGTTTTTACAATAGATAAAATCTTTATTTTCCTAATCTTTTTACTTCCTTTAATTTTTACTGGCTTTTTGTTGATTGTTTTGCGTATCAATGTGTTGGAATCATGTTTGATTTTTATATTTACTTTTTATATCTGTATTGTTATGTCACGTTCGAATAATAATTGTAACGGTGTTAATAATAAAACTCTTGTGGAAGAATTGTGTCAAAAACAACCGGGCTTGAAGGTTATTCATTTCAACGCTAGGAGCTTAAATTCAGTAAAAATGGACTATGTTTAGTATATTTTCGGGGATTCGTCTGCTGATGTTATTTGTGTTAGATTCTGTTTATAATATTAAAAATTATACGATTTTTAGAAACGATAGGCCCGGTAGGAGGGTAGGCGGGGTTGCAATATACGCCCGATGTAACTTATAGGCCAAAGTCATAAATAAATCTAATAATGCTAGTCCTATCGAGTACCTGAATATATGTATATCTGACAATAGTGTGAATGTATTCTTGTCCTGTGTATACAATCTGAATAAGTGCAATAGCTTTGGCTCCTATTTTTTAGAATTGTCAGATCATTCAATAGATTTTAATTATTTTGTTATATGTGGTGACTTTAATGTTTTATTGTTTGACCAATTTTACTTTCTATCGGACCATGATTTAATTTTTTGTACACTTGACATTAGTCTTTCTCGTTTTGCTACGTTCTGCTCTTTTACGTGACTTGTCTTTAATACCGTGGAATGATGTGTGGTTTTGTCCTAATATTGAAGACAAAGTAGCTTTATTTACAAGTGCAATAAATGAACATTTTGTTAATCGTGTTCCGTTAAATAATTCATGTCCGTGGTTTACCAATCGTGTGCATATTGTCATAAAAAAACGTAATAAGTTGCGCTCTGTATGGAGAAAGAACCCTACACCTGAGAAATGGGAAAAATTATAGGTGTGCAAGGAATGTTTCCATTGCTATAATAAGGCAATCTAAAATAAAATATTGCTCTTTTAAATTAAATACATCTCTTCCACCTAAGGTATTATGGAATAATTTAAAAAATTTCTGCATTGTTGATAAGCAGACACTTAACTGCCAAATTCATCCTGACTCTCTCAATGAATATTTTCTATCCAGCTTGAATGAAAATCAAAATAACACTCCTTACTTTTTTAATATTCCAGATTCTCCTGTTGAGCAAACATTTCAGGTTTCAACGGTATCGGAATATGAAGTAGCAAAAGCTGTTTTAAAAATTAAATCGAACGCAATTAGTGAAGATGGCATAAATCTTAAATTTAAAAAGATTATTTTAGCCCATGTTCTTAGCTCCCTAGCCCATGTTATAAATCCTAGTTTTACCACATCATATTTTCCTTGTTTGTGGAAATCTACTGTAGTAATGCCGGTAGCAAAGAAAACTGAAGCTTGCGAGCCAAAAGATTTCAGGCCTATAAGCATCTTGTCTTCACTATCCAAAGTGTGTGAATCCCTTATGGCAAACCAAATATCGTCTTTTCTAAGTCAAAATAATCTTTTGTCTCCATACCAATCAGGTTTTCGTGTTGGTCACAGTTGCTCTACTACAACGATTAAAGTATTGGATGACATAAGGTCCCCTTATGATGATGGCCAATTAACTTTATTGTGTCTTCTTGATTTTTCGAAAGCTTTCGACACTGTTTGTCATGAACTTCTCTGTCATTAATTAAAATATATGTATGGGTTCTGTGACAATGCCACTCGTCTTTTAAGTAGCTATTTGACAAATAGGAAACAAAGGGTAAAGGTTGGCACACATTTTTCTTAATACAAAGCTGTTTGCTGCGGTGTGCCCCAGGGATCGGTGCTTGGTCCTCTGCTCTTCTCTATGTTTGTAAATGAAATTTTTCACTGCTGCACCCATTCATCAATACACGCCTATGCTGATGGCGTTCAAATTTATTTGTCTGGTCAAACAAATCTTATGGAAGATCTAGATTGTAAACTTAATGAAGATCTTCACAGCATAAGTCTATGGGCTATGAAAAAAAGTTTCCATCTTAATGTTCTTAAGTCCTATGTGCTGCCTATCTCTAAACAAAAAATAAGTTTTAGCTCCATTCCAGATGTGTTAATGGATGATAATACAATAAAAATTGTCGATAGTGTTGTAAGTCTTGGGTTTCATGTAAATGCCTCCCTCACGTGCACAGATCACATCAACAGTGTAATCCGCAAAGTATATTACATTTTGCGAAATCTTAGAATGTCTGCTGAATACACTCCTAATGCTATAAGAGGTAAGCTTGTAATTCAGCTCATTGTTCCTGTCATAACTTATTATGAACTTGTGTATAGTAAACTAGACTCGCGGTCCCAACTTAAATTAGAAATTTCTTTTAATCATGCCACACGTTATGTCTATGGCTTACGTAGATTCGATCATTTAGCTGATTTTAGAAATTGTATACTTGGGTGTGACATAGTTAGTTATTTAAATATCAGAAATTATATTTTCCTACAGAAACTAATACATTTCAAAACACCTTTTTATCTGTTTGAATAACTGCAATTTAGTCGATCGCAAAGAAGCCAAACGCTAATTCTACCAAGTCTTAACTACCTTAACTCTACAAGACTATTTTTTATTAATACCGTTCGTTTATGGAATTCTTTACCAAGTCAATTAAAATTGATACAGTCAAAAACGATTTTCAAACATGCTATTCTAAGGCAGTTTTCGTCGCCTATTTCTTAGAAAAAGTCTGTTCTCTCTTTGCGCTCTATCTTCATCTTTTTCTTTATCTTTCTTTTCCAATCTTTTTCTTGCCAATCTATGTATTAATATAATGTTATTTGTTATTTATATAACTATTTCGTTCCTTATCTTAGTTTAAGTTAAATTATAAATTAATCATTTTATTAAAAACTATTCGTCATTGTACTTTAAAAGAACTAAGTTCTTAGTGTACTAATATAATAAAGGCACATAATAATAATAATACATTAAAGAAATAAAATACACAGGTTTCGGCGTACACATTGCTGCCCGCCTTGCAGCATCACTGCAAAAAAAAGGAAGATATTTCAAGGTTAATTTATATAACTACTTAGCAATAAATCATTAAAAATACGTAAGTATGAAAAAATTCCGTACAGCTCTTTTTCAGTGGTATGTAGTTTGAACATATAAAAAAATGTAATATTTATAAAGGCTATATCCCCGATAGCACATATTCAAATATTGTGCTCTGAGCACATAACTGACCAGCAGAGTGAGGAACAAGGCCTAGAAGAAAAATTTTCGAATAGACGTAGACACCTAGAATGAGATCTACTGGGCCGGACTTATAAAAATTTTTATCTGCCAACATTAGATTTGCATATTGATCTATGACCCTAGCATCCAGATTTTGAAGTGGCGTGACACACGTAAACCTGCGTTTCGTTCAGTTTGAACATACATGTCTTATCCGAACCCACCCGAGACGCGGTCCATCTTGCCCGACATCAACGACACGGACCGGCAAGGATCAATTAGCACCCGAACCATATGGTGTCGACCACCCGCAAAAATCTTCACGACAGCGGTGGGAGAAATAGTCACAGCGCGTTGTAGAAGGTGGGAAGACGCCTGTCTTCCTAGCATCGTGCGTGCGTCACCTTGAAATTGCCTTTTTGGCTCATAGCGTTCCATTTGAGAACGCCAATGTGGAGAGTGATTGTGATACTTGCGCTGCCGCTTGTTGCGCTTAACCAGCAGTGACGGACGTGGCCTCGGTTCAGAACGTAGTGATGGCCGATACGGATGGAGCTGGTCGTTGTGAGCGGGCGTCAGCCTAGACGGACTTGGCCTCGGTCCAAATCACTTTTCTTCGACAGACCCCTCCTTGGGTGCGTTATCCGCCGGAGACATCCGAGACAGACTGGGCCTCGGTCCATCTCCTTCAGACAATGAGGAGCTCTCCGAGGAGCTAGACTCCTTATTAGCCACACGCAGCCTAGACGGACGAGCTAGGTCCACGGCAGCGACGCTTTCCAAGGGGCCTGCTATCTTCTAGCTTCTCCGGGGTCAGCCCGTGAAGCAGGTTGTTGGGGTTCTTGTGGCAGTAGCAGCATCTCAGTTCGCTATAGCAGTTCTTCAGCGTATGGCTCTGAGAGAGGCAGTTAGAGCAATAACGATGAACTAACACTGCTCGTAGTTTTTCGGCGTGTGATTTCCCACGAAACACCGAACAAAAACGCAGAGGATGACGACCATCACACTTCCGGCATGCTCCCTCCGCAACTTCCTTCTTCATCCGTTGGTTGTTTTGACGAACGCCAACCATATTTGCTGAAAATGTTATGAGGAAAGAATTATCAGGAATAGGTTTTTAACAAGCTGGTAACACGACCAGCTTTACTATAGGTCGCGTAATCAACCCGCACTCGGTTCGAACTTCAGCGACACGCACCCTAGCCTCTTTTCCTAAATGAATTTCTCTATGTGACCTAATCACCATTCGTTCGGGGGCAAATTCTCATCTCTTACAACAGAAATATCATCTATTTCCACATCTTACTGAGGATATTTCCACTTAAAACGCATGTGGAGTTCTTTCGAATATTCCGATTTCCATCTGTTACGAAAGGTTTGATGCAAAGCTTTAAATTTTTGCCATCGATTTACTATAGAGATGGAATTCTCGCTTATTTCGGGTTCAATTAGAGATAAAATGGGGGTGCCTATTAAAAAATTACTTGCAGTTAAGGGGGTTTAATCATCCGGATTATCTGTCATCGGACTGAGAGGCCTCAAGTTAGGACATGCCTCAATACGTGGAAGCAATGTGGAAATCTCTTCAAATGTGTATTTCACTGCTCCCGCTACCTTTTTAAAATGTAATTTGAAGCTTTTAACTCCTGCTAAAATAAAATGCCAGACAAGATTTTGATGCGAATAATTATCAACAAGTCGAGTTGAATTTATAAAAGCTCTCGTTTAGAGATTTTCGAGGCTCCGACAAAATTAGTTCCGTTATCGGAATAGATATTTTCCGGACAACCTCGTCTTGAAGAAAAATGCGAAAAAGCTGCCATAAAAGTTGCAATGGGTAAGTCACTTGTCGCTTTCAGGTGGATCGCTTTTGCAGTAAAACACACAAACAGGCACACGTAGCCTTTCAAAATCAAACATGCGCTTTAATATCCAAAATTGCATCCTAAAGGGTCGCAATACCAATAGATTACCACCATGTAAAGAAATAAGATGGGTAAACTGGACCAACAGTCTCGAAAACAGGCAGTTATAGGGTAGTATGATTGGATGCATTTCATCGTATGAAGCAATAGAGAAAAGGATAAGCTCCCCCCTACTCTCACAACGCCATTTTTTATCTAAAAATGGATTAAGCGTTAGAATAGTTATTTTTTGCACTGAAGTGATATCCACAGACGTTCCCACACTTAATGCTGACATCGCTTAAAGCCATTCTCACACTTAACGCCGACAATACATTAAATACATATTTATGAAATAGCGCATTTATTTATTTAAGAAATTGCATCCTTAAGAGTCGCAATACCAATAGATGACCACCATGTAAAGAAATAAGATGGGTAAACTGGACCAACAGTCTCGAAAACAGGCAATTATAGGGTAGTATGATTGGATGCATTTCATCGTATGAAAGCAATGGAGAAAAGGATAAGCTCCCACCTACTCTCACAACGCCATTTTATCTCAAAATGGATTTAGCGTTAGAATAGTACTTTTCGCACTGAAGTGATATCCACAGACGTTCCCACACTAAATGCTGACATCGCTTAAAGCCAATATCACACTTAACGACGACAATGCATTAAATACATATTTATGAAATAGCGCATTTATTTATACGCGTGTGGCTCTCTCAAAGTTGCCTCTTTTCTTGTATACGTACTTGTAATTATGTTAATCCTCGGTAGCCCAATGGGCATAAGATACTTATAATTCAATTAATAAAGATAACTTAAACGAGCTTGACGTGTTATTATTTTCGATCGTGTGTACAAAAGAACTTTGCTGGTTTAGCTGAGGAAAACCTTTTATCATTATACAGGGTCCGCCAAATAACTTTTTTTTGAAAATTCTATTAAAAAAAACTACTAAATATTTTCTCAAATTTCTTTTTTTATTTGAAAGTACAATCCTTCCGGTTAATAAAGAAAAATTATTTCATTCAAATGGCTGCCTCGGCTGGCCATGCAGTAGCCTACACGATCGGTCCAATTTTTAAGCACATTATCGATTGTGTGCAGCTGTATTTCACCACTTGTCAATTGCTTCACGAATATTGTCCTTTAAAGCGTCAATTGTCTCTGGCTTGTCAGCGTAACACTTATCTTTGAGAGCACCCCACAAATAATAGTCCAACGGTGTCAAATTGCAGCTCCGAGGTGGCCAAACGATATCAGCTCTGTGGCTGATAATGCGATCTTCAAAAACAGGGCGCAAAACATCGAGTGTAGCTTCGGCTGTGTGGCACGCAGCGCCGTCCTGTTGAAACCAAATGTTGCCAATATCCTCCTCTTCAATTTTTGTGGACAAAAATTCGTTCAACATGGCCCGATAACGATCGCCATTGACTGCAACGGCCACTCCTTGCTCATTTTCGAAGAAAAATGGCCTAATTATGCCTCTGGACCAAAATCCGCACCAACCAGTGACTCGTTTTGGGTGCAGCGACTTTTCAATGTAAGCGTGCGAATTTTCTGTGCCCCAAATGCTACAATTTTGCTTGTTTACATACCCGCCAAGATCAAAATGAGCTTCATCTGAAAAGATGATATTTTTGGCAAAATCGGCATCATGATTTTCAAAGTAAGGTCGCAATATTTCCCAGCGTTGTTCAAGCGTATACACAACCATATTCGTTCAGCGGAAAGATAAAACTAATTATCTGTCAAATCAGACATGAGCTAAGTGTTACCATTCACGAAATAAGCACTAGTTGAAAAAAAAAACGTTAGATGGCGGACCCTGTAGTACTTATTGCAGTTTTTTCTTTCTGGCAAAGAACTATCAACCGATTTTTCACGAAGTCAATTTCTTTGCTTGTTAGTTGATTAGACGGAAACCGTAATTGTATATTATGAGATCTATGGACGAAACGAAAAACATAAGCGAGAACTCGTAGTGCTCGTGAAAATGATGAAAATCGATCCATAATGTCTTCATAGTTTTTAAAGAAGGAGAAATGCGACTGAACCAGTTTAATTTCCATTTCAGTTTCAAAGTGAGTTTGTTTACTTAGTTCTGGCCACTCAGAACGACTATTTATAAGCCACAAAGGGCCCTCCCACCAAAGAAGATTTTTCAATAAGATCCTAAGGCATTACTCCACGGCTTCCTAAATCAGCGGGATTTTCGTGGGAGTCCACGTGGAACCAATTGGTATTACCTAATTTCTCGATAATTGTTAAGGCACGATTTGCAACGAATGTTGTCCACGCGCATGGTGGTTTTCGAAGCCATGCGAGCAAAATAGTAGAATCCGTCCACATTTACAATAAATATTGCTCTATGTGGAGTTCAGGAATTAAGTTATCAACAATATTTGCCAATTTAAGCCTGGGAAGCGAAACTGTTTTTACTGGATCCACTTTTGTTTTAGAAGTGCGCAAGTGAGATGATACTCTACCATATGGATTTTCAATTCGTATTTATACCGCTGCAGCATATGTTTTTTCTGATGCATCACAAAATGCATGAAACTCGACCTTATGTACTGACCACGACTGCAACAGTGCGAAACAACATGAAGAAAGAAACAACAATCTGGAAGTATCATAAGATTGTTTCATTCACGTATACACAAACACTTATATTGCTCTGTTGTCGCACGTTAAACTAGAAACAATTCTAAACCGACGACAGCGACTTTGTTGTAATCACTCATTGTCGTTGCAACATTTTCACCACATTCACCTCCACAAGAAAAGCATGTAAAAAGAATTTGACATTTGATGCAATGTTGATGTCGTCGTCAATGTGTTCAGTACATAACTCCATGGAGTAAAATTTATCCATCGTGGAACTTTGATCTTACTAATGTGGTCATAATTTTGCAAAAACTTTTTCCATTTTTGAAGAGTTTGGCTAGTCAAGTCGTCATCCCAATCGATTTTTTTCTAACCAGATATGCTGCATTAGAATTTTCGAAGTGACAATCGCTGGACTTAACCAGCCAGCGGGGTCAAATAGTTTTGCAATTGACGACAAAACTTCTCTTTTGGTAAAAGTATGCTTTATTTCCAGCGGCTTTGCCAAACAGTCTTGACTTGCATTCCATCGAATGGCTAACGTTTTTGCAATACTAAAATCTTCCAGTTCTAAAAAGTCCTTATTTAATAAGTGCTATTTTGAAAGATCAGCAATGACATATTTGCAATTAGTTGTCCATTTGTGCAGAGCAAAACCAGCCGAACCTAAAGCTGAGATTTTATTGAGTTTTAATTGCTGTCTGAATGTCGTGGGCTCCTGCAAGTGCATCATCGACGTACATATGGTTTCGTAGAACCATCGAGGCTTAAGGAGAATCCTTTTCAACATCTTCAGCCAACTGAAAGAAGGTTCTTATTGTCAAAAACGGTGCACAATTGAGACCAAACGTTACAGTTTTGAGCTCAAAATCCTGGATTTAATCATTAGGAGAATTTCTAAATAGAATCCGTTGCAACGGAGTGTGTTTGGCAACTACCAAAATCTGGCGATAAATTTTTTCAATGTCACCATTGAAGACATATTTAAAAAACCTCCACTTTATGATCAAACGTGTTAAATCAGCTTGAAGCACTGGACCAGGGTAAAGAATATCATTCAAACTAGTTCCATTCGATGTCAGACATGAAGCGTTAAAAACTACTCTGACCTTCGTTGAAACGCTGTCTGGTTTTATTACCTCATGATGGGGCAAGTAATAGTTACTTGGAGATTGTTCAAATATTGGTACCGACACCTTTTCCATGTGATTTAAGCTTAAATATTTATTAATGGCATGATCATAAACCGTTTTTAGTTCCAGATTTTCAAAAGTGAAGCTTCGCTTCTAGAAAATTGCTTGTTGGCACAAAGACGAGACTGACCTAAACTGATTTTGTTTGGATAGTCACTTTTAAATGGTAGCTTAACTATATATCGACCATCTTTATTACGTCATGTTGATTTCACGTAATTTTCTTCACAAAATCTCTTGTCTTTTGTCTTATAGACGATTTTCTGAGTTTCCTCCAACTCCCAAAAACGTGAGATCTGCTGATCGAGCGATATTTCGTTAAAATATGAAACTATAGTTGACGACGTTGGTTGGTTTTCTCATGGCATTGGGTCAGTAAAAATCCAACCAAAAATTGTTTTTTTTTGCAATCAGCGATCCAAGAACATTCTTACCATCTAAAATCTAGCCATCTAAAATGGTTTTGGGAAAATATAGCCTCCGATTAAGATATCAATATGATTACTTTTGTAAAAGTTAACGTCTGCTGAAAGGATATCTGGCAGATTTGTAATCACGGAGCTATAAAGAAAATAGGTTGGAAGATTTTCTGTAAATTGGGGGAGCACAAGAGCGTTTATTTCGATTAGAAAACGTGAATTGCGAGGTCTACTTATAACTAATTTGCAGCTCTTTTGAACCCTAGCAGAAACACTCTTATTTAGTCCTGTAACTTGAGCATTTACGTTGTAAATGGGGAGATTCAGAAGTTTCTGTAAACGTTCTGAAATAAATGTTCCTTCGGACCCTGAATCGATAAGAACTCTGGCTGTATATACCGTGCCTCCGTGACATACGGTCACCATGGCAGTACTGAGAAGAACACTTTTCTGGCTTAATGTGAAACATGCCTGAACATTATCAGTTGGAGTTTCAGCAGTGGACAGTATCTGTGTAGCATGAGAGTGAGTTTGTTTATTTGGAGTTTGTGAGGGCATACAATTTCCAGTGTTCGGAGCGGAGCCCGTATTAATGCTCGGGTTTTACTGGAAATTACGATGTGTGATGACGTTTCTTACACGTTGCACAATTAAAGTTGCTCTTACAATCCTTGATTTCATGGGAGTTCCCAAGGCAATTGAGGCAGATATGGTGCTTTCTAACCATTGACGATCTATTGTGAAGGGCAAAGCTTGCAATTTGATCCGGTCAAATTCACGTGGTGTGAGTTAGCCCTCTTCGAAAAACTACTGCTTTTGTGACTATTTGTAGAAGGTTTTATTCAGCCGCAAGGCTTTTTTTGGCATACAAGTCACAAAGGCTATTTTCATTAAGCCGCAAAGGCTAATTTCAATTAAGCCACAAAGGCTAAGTTTTTGAATGAAAATAAATTTAATTAGAGCTCTTCGCCTCTTCCTTCCAAATTAAAATCTGTCTTTATTTTAAAAATATTTTAGTTTATATACAATTTTTACCAGCATTATTCTTAAACTAATTTTACTACTATTTCCAAGACTCCTCCTGTAATTCCAATGTTTTTTAGATTTACTTTGAAAAATCAATAATTGACCAATCACTTTTAGTTTATTAACCTTTCCAAATTTTCCCCACTAAATTAAAATTTTAAACATAATTTATTAGTCCGCTCGAATTCTTGGCCTTGACTTTAAAGTGTCATCGGCACTTATTCAACTTATCGCTTGTTGTTGTTGCTTTGTAGTTCTCTGTGCAATGCACTTGTAACACGAGTCCCACTGTCGCTGTCGCATTTCAGCTTGTGCGGTATCTAGCGGCACAAGCGTAAAGGGGTGGTAAATGCACTTCGTGAGAATTCGAGCTGCAATTAGTTGTGTTTACTTTATTCGGTGAAATTTGGAAATTTTGTCAACATTATGTTGATATATTTATTGTTAGCATATGTTAGACAATTAAAGTGAAGATCGTTTTGGTGGTTGTTTGTCTTGAATGTTTCTTGAAAAATTAAATACAATAATTTAAAAAAAGATACAAAGAAAAACTTTGCTGAGGACAAACGGCACACATATGTAACAGGTGGTGGACCAAAAGCAAAATCCGCTGTAACTGCTACCGACAGCAGCATAAAGCAACTATGCGACAGTGAGCAGATGATCGGCTTTGAAGCATTGTATGACGACGATGTTGTATTAATTAATTGATAATTATTTCAATCATGCTATGGACTGATTATTATATTTTATGTTGAACTCTTTTAGATGTGCTTTCCACCATAAATTGTGATGAAAATACAACCTCAATCCATGAACACGAAGCAGGTACTTTTATTTATACATAAAGTTAACTTTGATATCAAGACATTACACGTTTTTACATCTTTTACTTTAGTTGATAAAGAGAACAACGCAACATCCTGGGCTAAGTACACCCCTAACCTTTTAAGGACGCCAAGGCAAGGTGTTCTCAAACAAAAAAAGCAAAGGGGCACGCAAGATATTTGGGCTGACTTAGGCAGGAAAAAAGAAGATAAAATGAAAGTAGAAATTAACATTTCAAAGAGAGAAAGCCGTATAAAGATGAAGTTTTTAGAGAAGGAAAACGAATTGAAACTAAAAAAATTAAGCTTGGAGATTCAACTGCTACAAAAACAGCTTAACGCTTACTCATCCTAGTTCCATTATGCTATTATGGAATAGTGATAACTGATAGCAGTTATCAATAACATATCATAGCAATAACATATCACTGAACGCTGAACCAAACTGTGAATTGAATTATTTTTTGATCTCTTTCCAAGCCCTATTTTTTCCATTCTGGTTGCATTCAAATTTATTTTTAAAATTTGACACCAGCTCCAGCAATAATTATATTCTGTGTTTTTAATATGAAATATTGTTTTTTTAGTTTTATACCTGCTGGCAGCAATAATTATATTCTGTGTTTTTAATGTGAAATCTTGTTTTTTTTAGTTTTAAATTAATTTTTTGTTGAATACTTTTACTTATATATAAATATTATAATAAATAAAATATGATTGTGAAAAATCAAAAGATTTCGTCTAAAAAAGTTATAAAAAACAATAAAAATGAAAAATCAAATCGAGTTAAAATAAAATGGAAATATTTATTTTAATTTTCAAGTAAATTTTTAAAATATTCATTTGTTAATACACGTCGTTGAATATTACTGGAGTTTAATATGGCTGCTCCTAGCCCGATTGTTGGGTACCGATAGTAAAAAATCTATTGCGTCTGCAGATTCTACAGATAAGCTGGGCAGATCAGTTTCATTGTTAATGCAACAGATGTTGTGTAAGACTGCGCATGCTACCACAATTCTTTGAACTTTTGGAAAATTAAGGCAAATTCTAAGTGACAAAATTGGAAAACGTCTTTTCCAAAAACCATAACTTCTCTCTACGCAGCTGCGTGTTCTTATTTGAGACTCATTGTAGAGGTTTTCTTCAGCTGGTTCAATATTTGTTAGTGGAGTCATCAAATATTTTTTGATTGGATATCCACTATCGGCGACAATAATGCTGTCACCAAACTCTCCATTTTCAAGGCGGGCATATATTCTCGAGTTTCTTAAAATGTTTGCATCGTGCGCAGACCCCGGCCATCGTGCCACAATATTGATAATTTTCAAATCCGCATCGCATATTGTTTGGACGTTTATGGGAAAAAACCTTTCCGATTCCGAAAAAGTTCAGCATTGCTTCCACCTACATATTTAAAATTATTCACTATTAAGTACTTTAATAACATTTCATGAAGATTATATTTTACCTGGAGATATTATCTTAATATGAGTACAGTCGATGGCTCCTATAACTTTAGGGAATTTGGCAATTACATAAAACCGTTGCTTGTTTTCGAACAGATCTTCGGCAGTGGTTGGAAATATTATGAATTGCTCTCTTAGCTGAGCTATGCAATGTGAGACAATTGTGACCACTTTGGAAACTGTTGAAGTTGAAACTTTAAAAATATCGCATATGGATCTCAACATTCCTCCAGTTGCATATATCCTTAATGTTATCAGGAGCAATTCTTCAGCAGTTAAGGCATTATTCCTGTAACAAAAGTTGGAATTAAAAACGATATATAATAACAATCACTTATTTCATTGCAGCAATAAAAAATTTGTGAAAATATTATTTTTGCAATGCATTTCAAGTTAGGATACAATTTGGACTGAAAACAACTATTCTTATAGAATATTTGTGTGTTTGCCGAAGCAATGAAGTACTTAAGGAAATGATCTACTTACCAAGATGTTTTATTTTTAATTTTTAATATTAATAAGTTCCAGGACACAACAAGCGGACGCCTTTGAGAGTCGAAATCGATCGTAAAAACTTTTCTGTCCATACAAATTAAAGTAGTTCGGACGTAAATGAATAGTTTTAACTTTTTTTATTATTGTAATATTTAAAAGCTGATAAGTTTCAGCGCCACTTAGATCTTCCTGGTCCGATGATGAATACATTTTATTTCGAGTTGACTTCAATTTTCACTTTATTTAAGTAATTCTCTTGCCAGGAAATCATATGTCATATCAATCATATGTCAAACAGAAAGTTAACTAGAGCTTAACTCACCAACATTGGTAGTTTAAACTTCGATTAAAGTTCACTGAAAAACTAGATTCATGGTGTAAACTTAGTTTAAACTTCAAACAGAGTTAAACTAGCACTGAAAAACTGACCCTAAGTCTTATTTTTAATTCGTTTGCATAGTTTTCTAAATTGTAAATTGGTTTGTTTTCTTTTGTTAAGTCATTTGAAATGTTTGGTAAAATGGTAAAATACGAACCAAAAATAAGTTCGTATGGTGAGTACGATGTATCAACATGTTGTGTTGTATTATATGCGAATGCGTAATATGGAACCCATTCATAATCATCAGCAAAAGATAGAAGATACTCGTTAAGTACTCTGTGGTTTCTTTCAAGTGCTCCTAAAGTTTCATGATAATAGGGTGCTGAGAAAATTTGTTCTATTTTTAATAAGTTGCAATGTTTTTTAACAGTTAATTTGTAAATTCAGTTCCTCTGTTAGATTTAAAATTTTTGAAAAATCAGTACTTTAAGATCAATTGTTCTAAAAGTGTTTGGGCTACTGTTTTTGCGTCTTTTATCTCAATTGGATGTGCAATAACAAATTTTGTCAGTTCACCTTGCATGGTTAGTATGTACCTAAATTCAATTTGGTATTTTTAATGGTCCGACAGTGTCAATTGATATTGTTTCAAAACTTGTGTTTGGAGGGTCAGTTATTGTCATTTTTTCTTTTATGTGTTTAGTCTGTTTATTACGAGTGCAATATATACATTTTTTATGTAGTTTTTCACCATCTGGCGCACATAGCGTTGTTTTAGTTTAAGGATAGTCTTTCTAATACCTAAATGTCTTCCTTGTGGTGTGTCATGGTATTCTTGAATTATTTTGTGTTGCATGGATTTGTTTGTAATTCTTTTAGGGGGTTGAAATATCATAACTTTTAGCGATTCTTTGTTTTTTTTAATATTCTGCTGCAGCATATTATATATTTTTAAAATTCGTCTTTATGCATAATTTCAAATATAATATCGTTTTCATCTAGCGCTAGTTCTTTAATATTCAATTTTATCATTTTAGATACTAATTTCTTCAGAATCGACTCTAGAGTCGCAGAATTATCATTAGATCTTGCATGCATACTTTTATTATCTTTATTTATTCCTGATGATAGCTTCATCGAAGTCGAATCTGGATTCGTCGATTTATCGCTACATCGCACGTGCACAATATCATTTTATATATTTTCATTTTTAATCAATCAATTTCTATTTAATTTAAATCAGTTTTATTCATATTTTTATCGCTTACTTCAAATTTCAATTTACGTACGTTTTTTATATCGCTAATTGATGTGCAATCCCATATAAAGAGTTGATCAGACTCCAGCTTAGATGAATTTTTATCATTTGCAAATTTTTCTTGCTTTTTTTTATTTCCCCTTGTTATTACCATGGCTTTTTTAAGACTGATTGTTTCTTTTTCATTAACATTTTTTTTAAATATTTCGGATTCTTTTTTTACTCGCGATAGCGCGTCTGCATTTGTATTTATTTTACCTTGCTTAAATACTATTGTAAAATCATAATCAGAGAGTGGATTCTGAAAAACGCTAAAGCTAAATCTCCCCCGCTAAAGCTAAATTTATAGTTTTTAACGATATTGCTATTCTGAAAAACTCCATCGCTTATTTTCATGCTAAAAATTTAGAGACTGAACGAGCTTTTAACGAAGAATAAAATTAAAGCTGTCATAGCTAAATTTTTAGCGATTGCTGCGATTCTAAACTTTTTTTAGCGATTTACAGAAACTCTAATTTGATTTTTAGCTATAATTTTAGAGTCCAATATTTTGTTGCCGCTAAGTTAAAAATTAAAAGATTTTTCAATTAAAATCGTAATTTTTTATATACATATATTAAGAAAAATTAATGCTTTGTCTCTTTTGAATGTTTTCAAAGAAAAATATACCAATTTAAAGCACTTTTCCGAAAACTTGCTGTTTGTATATAGCAGTTGTATTACTATTAGGGGTATTCACGTTTCAGTGCACTTGCCTGTGCAGTTGAGGACTTCTGCAGTTGTGCAGTTAGGTTTTCCACTAACAAACCACTAACACTTTTTTCAAGCTGTCAAATTTTTCAATGCACACAAGTGCACAACTGCTCAAATCTTCAAGTTTTAGGCTGCAGTAGAAAAGCACTTGTGCAGATTTTTGATTTTGTAAAGTGCAGAAGTCCTCAACTGCACTGACAAGTACACTGAATCGTGAATACCCCTATTGTTATCATATAACATGCTTTTAGAAAAAGGTTTCATCTCTTAAAACTTTATAAAAATTTGTTAAATGAATTGGTAGTTTGCATAGAAGCTAAAATTGTTGTGACACACTCTTATGTGGTAATTTTGGATCACGAAAAAGCACACCAACGATAAGAAAAACACTTGAAGCAAAACAATTCTATATGGAAGAAAGTATTGCTTCTTGTGTCTTTCTTATCATTGGTGTGCTTCTACGTTATACGGAATAATGCAGATAGTTTGCAATTAAGTCATTAATTGACAAGAAATTTTGCACCTAACTTTTAATATGTAAAATGTACTCTGAGTGCAAAATTTTGAAGAATTGAATGAAACCTAAGCCTCCAATAAGCCACGACTGTTTTGGTATTTAAAGTTGAACCAGTCAAAATAAATACTTACTAGTTTTTACATAGTTTAATTTTATGATAACACCAAAATTAACCACAAATTTTTAAGTATGTTAACTTAAGTTAATTTAAAATTTTTTCAAATAACTGAATGTTTTTATTTTGCACTTTTTATTTAGATATTGCTGCATTTAGTAAACCATTTTAAAAATAAGAAACAAGCTTATTTTAATTATTATATTAATTTAATTAAGGTTCGAAAGAAACTTTAAAAAGTTTTCGAAAACTTTTCACTCGGATGATGAATTTTTGACAGTCGGAAGTAGAATTTTTGATATCAGTGAGGTGAGTTTTATTGTCAAAACTTCATGTAGCCCCGGGGACTAGTAGAAATTTTGACAACCGGCACAAGAATTTTTGAGTGAAGCAAAAGGGTTGTGCTTTACCCTTACAAAATTGATAGTATCAGTGTTTTGCTGTGTATTTTTGCTGAAAAAAGTAGTTTTATTTATGTTTCCGTATAAAAAAAGGATTGTGCTTTGCTTTTAATATTTAGAAAATATTTATTTTTAGGCTAAAAATGCAGGGTTGAGGAGCAATTAAAAAGCATGGAGTCACTTCAGTCGTCTTTAATTTATTTTAGTGTCAGTAAAAATTGCTACAATTCTTTTTTAAGAATTTTAAAACAGTCTTAGGAGCTAAAGAGCTTAAAATAAATATTTATGTTAAATTTGTAAGTTCATTACTTCTGATATACACAATGTAATAAGTTTTTTCTTTACTGCATTCAACTTGCAAAACTAATGCATTGAATATACTTTTTGAATATTTATAAATATGGCCGATAAGATCGACTGAGTATAAGTCAATATTTTATTTCGTATTACAGTCGATTGAGCTCGACAGTCGAATTTGGCAGTAAATGTATTTCGGGTAAGGCAACCTTTAGGTATAGTGCGATTTTTATCCTCGCGTATAGTTTAGGTTAAGGATTTTTAGGTCCAGTTGACAAGAAAACTTTAACACTGATATTTCAATTTATTCCATCTCTAAGCTAATGAGATAAAATACATACAACAAAAAAATCATGAATAAAAATTGTAATTTTTTACAAATTTTTAATGTTAACACAAATTTTGGTTTTATAAGTTATTTTACTTAAAACAGTTACTTTCCTTGTAGCTCATAATATCATTTTGAATACAAAAATTATTTGTAGTAGTAGTGGCAGTGAAATGCGTCTTAAAAAAACTCGTTCATTCGCTGAGAAGACGTCAACATTTCTGGATAACATTTTCAGGTTTCCTTTGCCACAGCAAAAAATGACAATTTAAATACAACAGATAGAAATTTTTTTCAACTCAACATTTTCTTTCCTATAGAACCAATAGTGAAAAGTTTCCAAATGTGTCATATTTCCTTACCTTTCAATTCTTTGAGGTTGGTGCTGCCTGTGGCTAGGTAGCCCTTGCATTGCACCACTGTCGTTCCTCTGGCAGCGCTGGTACGCTGGCGTATTGCGCGGCTAAGGCTCGCCGGATGGGGTGGTTTCCTTGCCAGTCTGGTCCGACAGCAGGAAACTACACATGAATAAAAGTCGTACCAGCTGTAACGAAAAAATTCCCATCGGCTGAAAGACCCAGATCAAATTTAAAACCATCGCTCCAGTCGATGGTAAAGATCACAAAGCCCCAAAAGACAAAAATACCGGAGCCCGTTGTTGCCACGTTGGCCTGTCGTTGGCCTGTCGATTTAAAAGGTGGAATTTAATCTGCCTTGGCATACCCTCCCCTTCTGGCCACAAAAGACCAGCCATGGTGACCCTTTTGCCTAGATTTAGGTCACCCCAAATACTCTTAACACTTACGCCTCTGTCTTACATTGCCTACGCCACCAGCCCGCTGTAATTTAACACCGCATAATCATATATCCTTTTCCTTTTTTTTTTGTTTTAGAAAATCAACGTTTATTACACATTCATTCGTTGGCTTAGTATCTAAACTTATAATAATGAGAATTAAATGTAATGCATAACTAACAATTCAATAATTAACAATAAAGTCGCCAAACTTATTTTAAGGTAGTTGCACTGTTTAACATGTTCCGAAAATGCTTTCTAAGCAGTTTAACCAGTTACTCATAACAAAACTTTCAAAAAAAATGTTCTGCTTAACTTGGTTGTTTTTTTTTTTTTTAAATCTAAATTAATTTTTATTTGAGGTAAGCCTATTATAATAGTAAAAAGTTAATTGCTTTAGAAGGATTCATATAATAATACCAAATGTAATATGTTCCTTGGTTTTTTTTTCTTTAAATTAAATAAAAATACAAATCGCACAGTATTTCCTCAAAAGTACTATAAAGTTATTTTCATCATTCGAAAATAAATTCAACGCTAAATTTTTGAACAAAAACTTGTAAGACTACTAGGCTTATATTTTATAAATCATGGATCAAGTTATGTTTTGAAATTTTTGCTACTAATATGTGATAATATAGGAGTTTGGCTATTAAATGCTGCTGCTGCAGAGTGAACGCTTAAAACTTTTGTTTGATAACTTTATAACTTGTTTCTTTTCTAAACCTGAAGCAAAACTACTTAATGGGTAACAAAAATTTTTTTTTTCTATATATTTCCGTTAGGGTTAAATTATATTAGTTTTATTTCAGTTAAATTTCTTTTATATTTGTTTTATTTTAGTTTGGTTTATTTTATCTTTATTTTGTTTTAGTTTAATGTTCGTTTTAGGTGAATGTATTTTTTCGATTAAATGGGTTTTAATTTACGCGCGTGTTCAGTTATATTAGTTTACTTTTAATTTTGTTTCAGTTTGATTTTTCCTTTTTTTTTTCTGTTACACCGGTGTGTGAAAAAGTTTATATATGTAGGTATATTTGTTATTTATATTTTTTGGAGTTAGTTGTGTTTTTAATATTATATTGTATTGTTTTACTTTCCCATAAGTCCTTAATTATTTTTAGTGATTTAAGCCTTTACCCTTTCTCTTTCACTTTATATCAGGGATAAGTTTTTAATTTTTCACAAAAATGCAGTGAAACTAAATATGTCTCGAAATTGACACACAAGAGCGTCACCACAAGTTTTTTTTTGAGGAGCAAATAAATGTTAAGCTTACTTCCAGATTGACATTAATTTGCTTCGAAACCTATAATAATAAAATATCTTTGGTAAAAAATTGTTAAGCGGTGCTTAAGCCTTTAAATAGTATTCATATATCATTGATACAGCGAAAGCTTTTCTTAAATCCTGGCGCGCACGCTCATAAATGGCATTATATACGGACCAAATAATTATTTTTAGTATGAATATAAAAAAAGAAACAATTTAAATATAATCCTAAAAATATAAAAACTATAAAACTCCTTTAGAAACAAATAGGCTTAGAAATAATTTTATAAAACAGCTTCATTACTGATGCCCTTTAAGGGTAATATTGAATAATGGTTGTAGTTTTTTTTTTTATATAGAAACATTTCTTGGCTACAAATTTACCGTTACTTTTTGGTTAAAAAAAAAAACAAGTAAGTATAGCTTGCTGTCAGTTACATTTACTGAGTTTTAATGTTTCTTGAAACCACGTTAAGAACTTATACTAATAATTCAAGGCTTGTCTTTGTGTTCCTAACGTTTTTTGCACTCTGGTGCATTTGGGCTTTAACTCAAAGTTGGTTCTGACAAAAAATTCAATGGAATGCCGTGGCATCCCGTAAAACGCATTGAGATTGCTACCAACAATGATACCGAACATGTTAGAAATTATTAAACTTTTTAACATTCTTCCACAGTTGAAAAGGCTATACAATCTTACTCATGATTTTGACACCTAAGATTTTAAAACGACCAAATATATCAGCATTCAAGAAACTATCGAAAAGTTTAAATACCTCTATAAAAAAACCCTTTTTCTAAAAGGCATATGTTGCGCTATTTATGCACAGTTTTTCACTTCTTAATAATAGCTATATTAAATACATATTAGTAAACACTACACTAATTTATAATATTATCATAGCCTACTACACTTTTAGAACATGTTTACGTGTTAAACCCATGGATTCATTTCAATACATGTATATGTTGAGGATGCTATGCTTATTTTGCTTTTTTCCCAAAGATTTCATAGACCCCTGTTTTTTTTTCTACTTTAAACATATACGCATATCCTTATGCAGCTGGATTATATACAACCACTACTGCTTAAAATTTTAATGCTACTTTTAGTGTTATAATTATGTACTTGTTTTTTTTTTTTTTTTTTCTTATAAACGCTTACCACCCCCAGGGACTATCTTCAACCTGGGAAGATTTTTATGGCTGACGGGCCTAGATGAAGACGGGATAGTAGAGATTGTGCTGTTGCTGGATCTGACGGAGGCGAAGTTGTAGATGCCGTTACTACTGGTTGTTGGCTGCTACTGTGGGTGGTGATATGCTGGTAGCTTGCTGGTTGTGCCGATGTTGCTCTCGCTGCTGGAGGTAATGACTATGGTGTTGTAGGTGCTGATGATGACGATGCGGTCTGTCGGAGGTATAAAGGTTAGCGTGGCCTTTAAAATACACTATGTCATGTGGACACCTGCTTACCTGTGTTTACTGCTAACCACTGCGAATGCTGCTGCTGGTGATGATGACGGTGGTTATGGCTGCTGCGTGGTGGTGCTAACGTGGCTGATGCGAGGTTGTTGTTGTAGTGTTTATATGATTTTCTCAAAGGTTTTCGATGTTTTTTTTTTTCGTCACTCGTTGATACGATGAAATATTGAGCTATTCGGAAAATGCGGCATTCCACGCATGCACGTCGCTCATATTGAAGCTGCTGTTTAGATGCCGCCGGTCCAGCGTCCGATCATAGTGTAATCAAGTTATATATATACTAGTCCCACATCAACCGCTATGCACCAGTTCAAGATTTCAAATTCCAACGAATTATTACAAAATGAAGTACTACGCTGTTCTGTGTTCACACTTCCTCTTTATTTCGTTTTTCTATTTTGTAACTTATCAAATTCCTTTACCCCTTCGTTGGTTTTTTCTTTTTAATTCAGAAAATTTGCACTTGCAACGCAAACCAATGGTGTATATATTATATTCTAATTTCTTTGCGAACTATAATATATCGCTTTGTACATAGATTTTCTAGATATTTAACTTTTTAACAGGTTAAAAATACGCCTGCAAAATTTATCACAAAACGAAGCAACGCGCCTATTCTAAGAATTTTAATTTTAAGTTGACTTTGTCAGCAGATTTTATTTTCCTTAGATTTCAATCACAGCGGTTTTTATATAAATATATTTATCATTTTTGGTTTAAAATCAATGAAATAAATTCACTTTTTTTTTAAAATATTGAAGAAAAATTTATTTCTAAAATATCTATCTATATATTATTTATTTGCAGAAAAAATACTTCACAAGGTATTTTAGAAATGTTCAACAATTGATTGGAATCTAGCAACTTCCGATTTTCTGCTGCAGCAACGTCTACCCTTAGTTGCATTTTTCTGCTCGATACGTAATTTAGGTACTTTGGCAGTGTTGCCACCTGTCATCGATTATGGTGAGTTCGTATGCCTTTTCACGGCGTTTACATGTGCAAACTACCGAGGTTTGTTCGACATTGTTCCTTTTTCGGTGGAACCGACCATAACCGATGGGAGTAGGTAATGGTTGGGTTGGACTTGCGGATGACACGTCGGCAAGATTCCGTTAACCGACGCTTGTTTCGGCATTCCGATTGGCTACCGATTCAAGCGCGTGTCGGATCACGCCATTTTCCCGAACGGTTTATGCCCGCTGAAACTAATGGTACAATTTTTGTTGGTATTTTTCCCTTTCAAGCCCGTGTATGGTCATTTTGTTTGCCCGACCGTTCTCGAACTTCACCGAGGTGCTACATCTAAATGCAAAAAAATTGTGTGCACTGACACACTAGAGGGCGCTTGACTCGATCTCGTGGGTATTCATGAATCTGAGTATTTTTGCAATTCAGGTGCCCATGACAAATGGCACACAGCCATAACCAAAAAAAAATTTTAGGCGATTTGAATTTCAGAATCCCATTTTAGCGAAATCGCTAAGGAAATGAACGAAGCATTTTTTTAGCATTGAAGCGATAGAGATTTAGCTTTAGCTAGGCGATTTTCAGAATCCGGCCTCAGATAGGTCTAGTCTGATTCTGGTTATTTTTGATGACGGATTATTGTGACGGATATTATTTGTAACAACTACAAATTTCTGTCCGTATAAATATGGTTTGAAAAAGTTTATCCCCCAATGAATGGCTAAAAGTTATTTATCTATTATTGGATTATTTATGTCATGTTTTTGTAGTGTCTTACTGGCATAAGATATTGGTTAGTCTTGTCCTATTTCACCTTGTGATAACACTGCTCCCAAAGCGTAATTTGAAGCATCTGTAGTTAGAATAAATGGTTTTGAAAAATCGTGATGTTGCAAAATAGGTGGTTCTATTAATTTCTGTTTCAGTGATTCAAAAGCTGTTTGACATTGCTCTGTCCAATTGAAAGTTTGGTTCTTTTTTAGTAAAGCATTTAGGCATTGTACAATTGTTGCAAAATCTTTTATGAATCGTCTATAATAATTGCAAAAGGCGACGAACTTACGCACTTATTCAGCATTTGAAGGAATTCGATAATTTTTTATTGTTTCATATTTTGCTGGATCAGTCTTAATACCATTTTGCGTAATTAAATGTCCTAAATAAACTACTTCTGGTAATTAAATGTCCTAAATAAACTACATTTACTAGCATTTCATTTAAGGTTGTATTTGGCTAATCTATCAAAAATTTTAATTAAATTCTTGTTGTGATGTTGGAAGCTACATCCAAAAACTATTATGTCATCTACATATAAAAATGTTTCTGAGCTTAAACCCGTAAGAGCTAATGTCAACATACGTTGAAAACTGTTTGAAGATATTTTTAGTCCAAATGGTAATCTTTTAAATTGATAATGACCGTCATTAGTAGAAAAAGCTGTTAGAGGTCTTGAGTTTTTGTCTAGAGGGATTTGGTGAAAAGAACTCGTCATGTCGAGTGTGGAAAAGTACTTTGCTCTACCGAGTTTATCTAAAACATCTTCTATTCTTGTCAATGGAAATTTGTCATTTACTATTTGATTATTTAATTTTCTGAAGTCAACTACTAAACGCCATTTCTTTGTGTCGTCAGCACTTTTCTTTGGTACAAGTAGAAGTGGTGAATTGTATGGGCTTGTGGATGGTTCAATTATATCATTATTTATTAGTTCTTCAACTTGTTCATGAATTTCTTTGTTTTGACTGCATGGTAACCTATAATTTTTTATATATGTTGGTGTATCATCTATTGTTGATAACTTTTGTGTATAGAAATTGTTTATTGTTAATTGTTCATCTTTTAAATTAAACATGTTTTGATATTGTCTGAATATATTTATAAGTGGATGCTTTGTCCCTACGTCTAATTCCTTCAAAACTTTTTGGAATGTAACTTCATCTTTATATGTGTCTTGTTTCAACTTTGGTTTTGGTTTGTTTATTATTATTTCTGTTTTTGTTGATGTTACTACGTCAGTGTTGCCTAGTATTATCAATAGTGTTTGTGTTTCATAGTCAATTTTACACATATATTTAGTTAAAAAGTCTCGTCTTATGATTTAGTCTGTTTAAATTGGGAAATCTTCTTCTACCGCATGAAAAAAATGTTCTACTACGTCACATTGAAAATCTAATTTTAATTGTACAGATCCTAGGGTTAAAGTTTATTCTTTTGTTATTCTTGTTAGTTTACATTTATGGTCTATATTAATGCTTGTGTCTTGCGCTATATTTTCTAGTTTACAGATCGAAATGTATGCTTCTGTGTCAAATAAAAATTTAAGGTTTTGCTTAGAATTTTAACATTTTGCGATAATATAATTTGTGTTTTTATCCGATATATTTGGGCAATTCACAGTTCATTGTAATGTTTTAATATATTAATATTTTAATGTACTAATTTCTTACAACTGTGAGCACAACTTTAGTGAGAAGTATTGATTTGCAGTTTCAAAACAGCGGTGGAATCTTTACTATGCAGCCCAGATGTTTTGGATTCTATTAAAAGTTAAATAACTCAATTTAATATTCAGTTTTATTGAAAACTTCATCAAAATTATTTACCAGGTTACTCTTTTTTATTCACGTAAAACACTTGTTCACGGAACAACACATTAACACTTTACAAAAACATGCCTTAGGGCATGTACAAAAGTGGCAACATTTAACACACCGGTTTAATTTGTGTTTACATGCAAAACAAAAACAAAAAATTAACAGGCAAAATAGCACATTTCAGAATTAGCACATTAAACTTTAATTAGCATGAACTGTGAATTGCCTAATTATAAATCTTTAATTTTTCTGTCCCGGAAGATCCTCTGTATTGATCTCCGAACATTCCTCGTTTCCCTGAATGTTGTTTTTCATGACATACATTCTGTTGTTGTTGTGTTGGAAATAATTATTTCTGCTATTGTTGTTGCCATTATGATTATTTTGGCTATTTGAATAAGCTGCTCGTTGCACGAATATGTGTATTGCCGTTTCTGTTATTTTGTTGTCGAGCGTTGCTGTTGTTGTTGTTACTATATCTGTTATATTGTTTTCTCGTGTTGTAGTTTTGATTATGCTGTTGTCTGTTGTTATAGGTATTTGATACATTGTGTCGTTGTCCCCTGTGTGAGTTGTTAAAACTGTTATTGTATTGTCTGTTATTTATTCTAAAAAACATTAATTTATTATTTGTGTTTACATTCTTTTCTAGTTCCAAAGCTAGATTTGTTGCCTCAATTAATGTTTTTGGTTGAGCTGCAAAAATTGTGTTCTTTAAGTCATCATTCAGTCCATTTTTAAAAATTGTTAAGGCGTAGCTTTCGTTCATTTTAATGATGACGTTTCTTTGTGCGTCAACGCTTGTTGTTTCTGCTATATGTAGATTGTTTAGTTCAGTGATAAGGTTTATTATTTTGTCTTTAAATTGTGTTACTGTGTTTTGTCTTTGTGTTATTATGGCTAACTGAGTGTATATTTGTGCTGTTGTTAGATTGCTCTTGTACACGTTTTGTAAAAGTGTCTATAGTTTGGGAAAAGTGTCAACATTTGCTGTGTAACCTAGAGTAGTTTTTACGTTCAAGCTAATTTAACGTTTATTACAAGATTTATTAATTTCTTTTGGTTGTCTGCTGAATAGGTATGAATTTGATAATGGTCAGAAAGCGTTTAAATCTTTATAATTCCCGGTAAAAATAGGGATACTTTTTAGAATTAACTCAAGATTGAAATCTGCCATGTTTGTGTTTACTTTATTTTCTTTTATATTACTTGTCATCTGCTCTAACAGTGACCTAGACTTATGTACTAATATGTAAAATTCTTCTGTCAGTGTTAGCAGTTCGTGAGTTTTTTCTAGTGTAAGTTTATGTTGGTCGAAGTCTTTTTTGTACTAGTCGATCAATTCTAATTTGCTTTTTATGGTCGATAGTGTGTATTTTCTTTTTATTGTTTTCTGTATATTAACTTTTATGTTTCTGACTTCTTTGTAAATTTCTGTTAATATTTCCATGTATAAATTCTTCTTTAGTATATTTTTGAAATTTTTATTTAAACATTCTGTACCCTTTTAATATGTTTTAAAACATAATTTTTGTAATAATTGAAATAATAATAATGAAATACATATCTTGACAATATAACGATGATTATTGTAATAACTGCTTTCGAAAAAATTGTTTTAATATCCGATGTTGTTACTGTTGATCCAACGTTGTTCTCAAAATTTTCGTTGATGGTAACGCTACCATCATTCTTGTTGTTCAGTATACTGAGATAATAGCATCAGTCAAATTGGGGAACATCTATTTCATTTATTATTCTGTAGAATTTCGTAATTTTATTTCTATAAAAAATTCGTAATATTTATATGAATATTGTTTTATACTTTTAGCTTTTTATTTAGAAAATTTAAATAGAAATTATAAAAATTCTCTTAAGTATCAATTAATTAATTTTTTTATTATTCACTCTAGGAAAAATCACTTACACACACTAATAAACACTTTTTATTATATAAAACCACAAAAAACCAGTAGAAATGATTTTGGCATCAATAGGTAATGTCCTTTACCAACTGGGTCGTAGACCTTACTTTTTTCCCACTGGCGTGTCGTGTTAAGTATGTGTGAGCTACCAATTGCGCTCTCACTTGGTGTTTGATTTAAAGTTTTTTCAACACACACTTTTGCACACACTATTTGTTGGCATGCTTTGGTTTTGATTTTATTTTTCACTTGGACACAATCACTTCAATTTTATTTTTTTTCCCCTGGTTTTTGCATTTATTAAATTTTATTGTTTTTTGCGTAATGCAACAGTGGAAAACTGAAACCTGCTTTACGAGAGGGGGAAACACGAAGGCAGTGACAAATTTTGTAATACCTTTTTTTCTCGTTCTGAGAGCAGCTTTGCTTATGTAGCGCACGGTGGGCAAGATGGTGGAGAATTTATATATGAACTTTTATATTTTCACTTTTTCCTTTTAGTTTGTTAAGATATATTTAAATTCGTTTGAACTGGGCCGAAAGTAATAAATTTAAATTTAAATTGATTCTCCACCACTTTAATTCACTGTTCACTAACTCACTTTTTTTTCTCACACACGAAAGGAGATAAAAAGACAAAAGCTTTGATAAGTTAAAAAACAATTGATTTTAATTTTACTGCAAAACGAATCTTTGTTTTTGCTTTTATTAACACGAATGAAAAAATGAAAATGGCAGAGATGAGATGCGCGGAGATTTAATCTTAATTTTTCCGAACTTTAATTTATAATTTGATTTGGTTTCTTTCCTTTACTTTAATTTCACACTGAACCACTGAATAATAAATAAAAAATTAACGAACCTATTTAGCGTCGATTTTGTAGTTAGAGTTAATGCTGTTGACGTTGTTGCAAATATGTTGCCAAAATTGATTAAGTTGCTGCTGCTGACTTTGTTGCAATTCGGTTTGTATGGACCAATAAATATTTCCTGGGCAATTAGGATGTCAAAAATCGCAACAAAACTTCCAACGAATTAAACAGCAACCACACGAAAAAGATATATTTAAAATATAATTAGTAATTTTATTTTCGAAGGTTTGTAGGTAACAAAGGATCTTACCAATTGTACGTGACAATAAGGAGGAATTTATAATCTTTCGTCGGCCAGCCGACGGACATATTAAACAAAGGAATCTTCGGAGTCACTCAAACAGCGACTCAATATTATAAAGAGAGCATTAGGTATATATTAGACTAATAGCAAAATAGACAAATATCAAATGTTAAATTAAAGGAATAAAATATATAGGGTTCGGCGTAAAAAATTGGTTCTTTACTTCAAATTTTTAACTCATGACCCCAACCTGTTGCTTAACGCTTGCACTTCATCTCTCTCCTGTACTGCGTATGTATGTCTCAAAGCACTTTTACCTGCCACATTTTTACTTCTATTATAGAGCATATATTCTATATCAGTAGCTCTTTTCAACACTTCCGCAAAATCGTTGCCTGGCTGTAATAAAACAACTGTTCGTATTCCTAAATCACTTAATCCTATTTTGAATCAGAACCGAACTACACAACTGCCTAAGGAGTGTCTTGTGCAAACGCACTTATTTTCTCGCCTGGCTCCTGTTCGCACTTAGACACTTTTGTTATAATTGTATCACACGTGGTTGCCCTCAAATAATTTGACTTGATTCATATCCTCAATTTCATCAAACCGTTTTGATCTGCATAGCTCAAACGCATCTCCGTGTAGTCGGAGCTTTATGCATTCTATAAAACTTGGCATATCCGCCTCCTTCATTGTCTTCGCTGCTAAATCACATCCCTGTATAAATCTATACACCTCCGCCGGTGACTCTGTAGCCGAAAACAAGAGCACGATATTATTCACCGTTTTCGCTATGTCGTTTGCATTCATAATCGTTCGTTTAAACAGTACAGTTTCCAAATCTAATCCTTGTCTACCTTCTGGCTGTATTTCTTTATTCATTCCAGACGTTCGGAATGACTGTTTTTGTTTCTTTATTCCGTTTTCATTATCCGGAATATTCTTTTTGTATTTCTTTATTCTTACGGTATATTCCAAACGCGTTCTTTTTATACTATCAGCTAAGGTAGAATAAAAAGAATATTCCTTGTGTGTGAGGTTATATTCGATTGTTTGAAGTAAAATGTCGCCAAATGAAAATAGAAAATTTTTTAATTTAAATGTTTTAGATTACTTTGTTGCATTTTTATTTTTTAAATTTTATCTGGTGTATTTGTTGTCTTTAATTAAAAACGAAAAATATGTTTCTGGTTTTAACAAATAAAAAATGTTCTTTCTTTTCCAATACTGTTTCTTTATTCATTCTGTTCTGGATAAACAACAATATATTCTATTCGTTCTCTGCTTTATCCGGAATGAATAAAGAAATACACCCTCTGTCTTACTTCCTGCAAATTTACTCTAACACTCCGTGTGATAGTTTTCAATAAAAATACAAATTCTCCTCCTGCCATGAAGTACAAGAACAAATACAAATTAAAAGCTTACAAAACACATTTTTATATTTTTTGTTTAATTCATTTTTATTTTAGATTTTTGCCATATATTAACCATACATTAGTCGGCTTTTGTAATACAAACATACTTAACTATATTTAAAAGATTATTCTTTTTATTTTCTATATTTTATAACAAATTTTAAAATTCCTGCCGCTTTGGATTTCCTGGACGCTGACTGGTTCTCTTCCCTGTTGATAAATCATCCACGGTGATTTAGGTCCTTTCCTATTTTCAAATAAAATCTACTTCCAGGTTTGGTTTGACAACATGGTCTTCAAAAATTCTACTGGTACAGTCCTCATGATTATCACACAGTGGATCCAAAAAACATTGTTGTTGACAATATTTGTTATCTAAAAAAATTTTTCCCAGAAATTGAATTCATAAAAAGGTTTCAAACGAAACATAAACCTTTATATACAAAAGAAAATATTCCTATCATTCTCTTTCCGAGAGGTGGTGGAAGATGGATCCGCCATCAATAATATATGTCTACCAGGACCCACGTCAGTCATACTGCCACAAAGATAAAAATCTCATAAAATTCTATCCCAAAACTAATATTTTGCCCAACAATTTTTTTAACATACCCTACATACCTACATACCCACAAGCACTCGAAAGCGAATTTTTGACACACTCAAAAATAAAGAAAAAAAACAACACATCTTTTTCCGTGACGTATTTAATTTGAGTGGTTGTACTTGCAACTTATTTCGTAAACACATAATTTTCGTAAAAATGCTTAAAAAACTTAAAAAATAACAAAATAATAAAAATAAAAAAAACTGAAGTGCTTGAGTTTGTGTTTGTGTGTGTGTGGGCCAACGATCTCCCGGTACATCAGCAAGTCCAGCAAAGTTAAATTGGCTTTCTTTTCTGGCGAATGTCCTCCAACTGCCACCACCAGCAGCACAAGCAAGAGCAGTACAAAATTTCTTGCTAGCCAACATCCTCCAAGTGCCATCACCAGCAGCAGAAGCAAATGAAGCGCAAATTCTCCGCTTTCGCCGAAGTATAATGGCAAAAATTTGCCTCTGCCCTTGAGACATGCTGAAATGGTGCTTCTGAAATATTGGAGAGTTGACCAGTCGATTGAATTGTTCTGCACTTTCTGGTGCTGCTCGTGGCGACTCTCGGAGAACGTTGGCAAGCGAAAGAATCAGAAAATTTGCGCTCCACTTGCTTGTGCTGCTGATGATGGCACTTGGAGGATGTTGGCTAGCAACAAATTTTCCACTGCACTTGCTGGTGGTGGCACTTGGAGGACGTTCGCCAACAAAGAAAGCCAATTTAACTTTGCTGCACTTGCTGATGCACCGGGAGATCGTTGGCTCACACACACAAACTCAAGCACTTTCCTTTTTTATTATTATTTTTTTATTACAAGTTTACGAAATAAGTTGCAAGTACAAGCACTCGAATTAAATATGTAGCAAATTTAATAAAATGCAAATTAAATAAAATGTTTGCGCTAAAACACGATTGAAATGTGAAACGTCAAAATTTGTAATTGTCAAAATTTCATCGTCCATTTGACACAGCAAAAAAGGGAAAATTTTTTTTCAGCACACAAAAATTTTATTCAATTTGATATTTTCTATCCTAACAAGACTGAAAAGTTTTCTTTTTGACACACAGCCTTATTAAGTTTTTCATAAGTTTAAAGTTTAGCTGCGTTCCATTCGCATCAAAATAATCCAGATTATTTTTTTTGTACATGCAAAGCAAAAACAAAAACAAAATAATCCTATAACAAATAGGATTATTTTTGCTATCCATATAAAATTGTGATATAGCCTTTAAAAAATTTGAAACACAGGTGCCTCTTCGCATATTTTTATGAACTGTCATTTCATTTTTTGAATTATTTGTTTGTTTGATACAATAGCTGCGTTCCTTTCGCCTTAATTTAATCGCGATAACAAATTTTCTCAAAGGAACGGCAAGAAAAACGACTCGTAGAGGGCACTACCATTGCAGTCAAAATTCTATTCAAACAAGCAATCATGATACAATAACTATTAGGTGTCATGAGAACGTGTGTCGCTCAAAACTGTTGTGAACTGTTGTGGTAGCGATTTCTTAGTAAACGATGTTTTTCTCTGAATCTGTTTTATTCTAAACGTCAGAAAATTTGTAAATTATTTCATTTAATTATTAATATTATGCAATTATATAAATAATTTAAGTGCAATTGTTGGCTTCGCTGAATGCGTCCAATGTGGAACGCAGTTTGCTTTGTTTTCTTTTGTTTAACATTCGATGGTAGCAGCTTGTGAGAAAATAGGTAGCTGTCATGGCTACCTTATAGTCATTGTATCAAACAAACAAAATATTAGGGCTATTCCCAGTTACGGGCAAATAGCTTTGCAAATGTATGCCCTACCAAATATTTGCCATCAACTGTGAGCACACTTTTTAGAACACTGTTGCAAACAAAACTCACAGCTGTTTTGGAGGGGGAAAAAAACAACACGAACAGTATTTGTGGTGTTTTTCATTATTATTTATCAAAGTGTATTATTTATCAAAGTGAGTTCCATATCAGAGTCTGTTAATTTTGTTTTATTAGCGGCGTTTGGTTAAAATGTGACAGCTGATTGATTGGCAAATAAGTTTTGCCCATGCTCGACTGTATGCAATGCGATTTTAGTGTTGCAAATTCGACACAGTCGGACAAATGCAAATCTGTACATTTTGTTGTTGTGTTGAAAATATTTGCCATTATATTTTGCAATGCCACGATGCCACGCTATTTGCCCGTAATCGGGAATAGCCCTATTCAAAAAATTAAATGACAACTCATAAAAATATACAGGTGCGGCACCTGTGTTTCAAATTTTTTAAAGTCTTTATCTCAATTTTATATGGATAGCAAAAATAATCCTATTTGTTATAGGATTATTGTTTTTGTTTTTGCTTTGAGTGTAAAAAAATAATCTGGATTATTTTGAAGCGAATGGAACGCAGCTAATGACTATTAGGTAGTCATGACAGCTACCTATTTTCTCACGAGACCATCAACCATCGAATGTTAAACAAAAGAAAACAAAACAAACCGCTTGTGACACTCACATTGGACTCATTCAGCGGAGCCAACAATCACACTTAAATTATTTATATAATTGCATAATATTAATAATAAATTTAATAATTTACAATTTTTCTGACTTAGAGTAAAACACATTCAGAGAAAAACATCGTCCACTAAGGTATCGCTACCATAAAAGTTCACAACAGTTTTGAACGACACACGTTCTCATGACACCTAATAGTTATTGTATCATGATTTCTTGTTTGAATTTAACTTGACTGCAACGGTAGTGCCCTCTACGAGTCGTTTTTCTTGCCGTTCTTTTGAGAAAATTTGTTATCGCGATTATATTAAGGCGAAAGGAATGCAGCTTTTGTAATACTCCAAACTTGTCACGTCTTACAAGAATTTTCACTAGCAACTAACTTACTGTTTTCAATTACTTACGCTTAACACCTCGGTTCAAAGTTACAACATCGATATTTGTGTAAGATTGTCTTCCGCATCTTACACCATAATTATTAAATTCTTAACCTAGTTTACAATTATATCTTCAGACTCAAGAATTTATTCTAGTTCTATTCAATTAATAATTCTTTAAAATATACAGACATTCTTAAAGTAAATATGATTATTTACTCTTAATTTCCACGCACATACTTATTTAATAGAATTTAATGCCTCCAGCAGTGATGTTACATCAAATTTGTCTGAATACTGTGCCGTACAGTAAATTTTACTTTTTTTATTGTACATTAAAAAAATAAAAACGCAAGTACTCATAAAAAAGCTTTATTTATACTTACACAAACAAAAATATTTTAATAAAGTTAAAAAGTAAAGTATCAAAAACAATAACAAAAAAGTAATCAACGTATTAAAAATTGGCGGCCGTATTCTAGTGGATAGAGTGCGTGCCCCTAAGCTAAAGAACCTCGGTAGCCCGGATTCAATTCCAGCTCAGACAGAAAGTTTTTTCAATTGAATTAATTTTTCTGTTCGGTCGTCACCTCTCTGTAGACAATGGCAAACCTCAGAGAGTAAAAATTGCTATGTAAAGCTTCTTGAGAACATAAGCTGTTCGGAGTCGGCATAAAAAACTTAGGTCCAGTTCTAGATCATTTGTGATCAAACATTTAATAACACGCACAACACAATTGATTAATAGAAGCTAGGTCAAAATCCTTCCAAGGGCTGAAATTGCCATTTTATTTTATATTATTAAAAAAAAAATAATTTAAAAAGTTACTATTAGGTTTGTGACATGGTGCAAGGAATCAAGGTGTAAGTGACGTCGACGTCGCTTGCTAGAACTGTCAAAATTGTGAATGAGTGAAAGAAACAGAAAAGTTGATTTAGTATAGTTTGACAACTTAAGTGCTGGATTTTTACAACAAAAATTAAAACTCGCTGTCCCCTTGTTTTCTCACACAATAGGTTTGTAACATACATAAGTTTTAAAGTCTTTAACACAGTCTTATTTTTTCAATCACATGTAGTTTCATTTTTCAGTTTGTATATGGTATATTTATTAACATATCCTATAGATTTATAAAAAATTTAATTTGAGGATTTTTTGTTGTTAAAATAATTTGCATTGTCTGGCGTTATTTGGTAACATTTTTTATAAGTTGGCATAAGAACATTCAAAGTTCATATAGATATTTTGAGGAAGTGTTGCTTTTTTAAGGAAATTTCGCAATCACTTTCTGTTGAGACAAATCAGAGTTCATTGCAATCACAACTGTTTTAAGTTAATAATTAAAGTTTGTGACTAATTAGTCACAACAATACGTAACATCGTGAATACCCCTAACATGAAATTGCTTCAATTTTAATATCTGACTGCTTGAACGTTTTTTAAATCTGCCAGTTGACAGATTCTTTAATGTGACTGCTGCGATTTTCATTTCGGATTTTTCTGACAGATTTTTAATCTGGCAGCTGCCATTTTATTTTCGGATTTAACACATTTTCGAAATTGCCAACTGACCCTTTTTCAAATGTGATAGCTGATGCATTTTCAAATTTGACAGCTGACATTTTTTTGTTCCAATCTGATCTAATTGCTTTTAAAGTCCTGCCATGGTATCTTTTGTCAGTTTAGTAGAATCATTGCGCTATTACACAGCCATGTCGTAGGACAGTGCAAAAAGTACCACGACGACTTGCACTGAATCCAAGAAAAATGCATGGTGTAAAAGGACATTGGTTAAAGAACTTCCGTTCTTTATTCTTTCCTTTTGACAACTGCTTTGGCGAGGCCTGAACATTTTTGATTGGCCTCTGCTAGGCACATCTGGGGTAGTCGCGCACATGTAACCACGTCAAATGAATATGCCACTAAAACCTCAGCAATAACCACAGCCACGACTTCGGCACAACGCAACCTACAGCAGCTGCACAAAATTACAGCTAGAATGCTATTGCTTCGAGTGGTTTAAGTAAGTATGCACACTTAAAGTTAGAGAGTTACTTTTAGTGTGTGCTCTAATCTGGTTTGTGTCTGCGAGCGACTAAATCATATGCGAAAGCATGCAACGACTAACATCTCGATTAGCGCTATGTAAATGTCCTTGAAAATGCGCTTGTTGTTACTGTTGTTGTACCTGTGTTTGTGCAATGATGTTGTTGGCAGTAATAATTGTGCTGTTGTTGCGGTTGATGATAACGTTAGTAGTGCGATTATTCTTGCTGCTATTGCCTGCAACTGTAGCTGTAGTTGTTATTTTACTTAGCGATTTGTTGATGTTAATGTTGGTGGTGCTGATTGTGAGTGGGTGAATCCGCGGCAGGAAAGTTAATGATAAAATGCTCAGCGGGATCGTCGAAGATTGGAGTTCGTGTTTGATAGTAAAGACGCTTGCCAGCGTATCCGTCGTCTTCGCTGGACGAAGATCTTGAACAGGGAAAATCACTGATCAAGGAGTTTGAGCGTGTTCTGAAGGCAACAGGAGTGCAACGCGGTAGTTCGTGGTATGCTGCCGAGGTAAAGTTATGCTCAGGTGAAATTTGTTGTATGGTATTGATGGCCCGTTGGTGTCAGAAGTGTGGTTTGACGTGCAGGATCGCCAGTTGTGGGCGATGTTCATTTTGTATGACAACGCTTATTTTTTATTTGATATATTTTTATTTAAATTTTATTTCTTTTTAACAATTTATTTTTGAGATCTTTATTAAAAGAATACAATGTTTATACTAAATTAATATACAAAATTTTTTCATTGATATATAATGACAATTTTTGAAATCTTAAATATGTGGTGTTATTTAGTCACCATATACATATATGTTCTTTACTACAGGATAAATAAATAATTCAAATTTTTCCAAAATTTATTTTCATTTATTAAACATAGCTTTGAATTGCATTTAGTTTTAACCAATACAAAAAATGAACAAGAACAACAAATTTATCACTTAAAATATCAAAAGAAAACTTTTTATGAAACAAAACAAATTTTTACATGAATTTAATTGTGAACTTTTAAGATCAAGTAAGTTTGAAGAAGGTAACAACAACAACAAATTTGTTTTTGAATAATTTTTTTTAGAAGATGAAATGCTTTAAAATAGTTTTGAAAAATATAAATGAAAAACCACATTTTTTCTCTATTACTGCATAAAAAGGAATTCTACGTCTATACTTACGATACTTTCTAAACTGTGTCTCTTTTTTTAATATGGTTTAAATCACCAACCTGCCGATGACGCATACACGTGATTATTTTTACGGCGAGGTACACGTGGACAGCCACAATACCCCACCCCGCATCTCGCCGAATTGCTAGTGATGGCAAATCAGCACATGCAGCCGTGGCCAACCTAGTGTCCGCGGGTCACTTGACCGGGGCGTTGATGCCACCTGTATGATGAGGCAGCACCTGCCAGTCTGGTTTAAGGAAGCCAGGGGTGCTCTAAACATGCGCCCTCAAAACTAAATACAGAGGACTGCAACCTCACAAGGTACCACCGCTTCAACGAAATTTAAAGGAAATTTTAAATAATTTTTGACATCGGTCAGTGCCCTGGGTAAAACGTCTCCCCGTTACATATCGTCTGAACCCCTCTTTTTAATACATGGTGAAGTAACGCATATCTTCTGCTAATGTTCATTAGGGGTATTCAATTTTCAGTGCACTTGCCTGTGCAGTTGAGGACTTCAGTCTATCAGCAATTGTGTATTTAGGTTTTCGTGAGCACACCACTATCACTTTTTCATAGCTTTAAAAATTTTCAATGAGCACAAGTGCATAACTGCGCAAGTCCTCAAGTTTAAAGGCGAATTTACACGATTCACTATCATCGTTCACTTTGGATGAATCATCTGATTTGTAAAATGTAAATTGAGTTTCATCTTTAAAATGAAGATGATTGTCATCCACATTGAACAGTGAAAGAAGTAGAAGGTCTTCCTACTTTTAATGAAAGTGAAAGCAAATCGAACTGATGTGTCATCCGTAGTGAAGCGCAATTGAAAGGTGTAAACATAACTTCAAGTTGAAAGTTTTTATTTGATGAATAATTTCTGAAGATAAATCATAAATTTTGGATTGCTGGATTTTTTTCGAATGCTATTATTATCAAAATGGTAAATACAACATAATTTACATAAAAACTATAATAAAAGCTTTTTATTTCAAAGTTTCAATGGAAGGAAGAATACATGCCTGCGTTTTTAGAGGCATATAGGAATTACGAATGCCTATGGAATAGCAAATCGGAGGAGTACCACAAAGTTAACAAAAGAGAATATGCCTACAAAGCCATATTAAGTGATCTTAATTTTCCTGGGCTGCAAGTTGGCGACGTAAAAGCCAAAATCAAGACCATTCGTACTCGCTACAGCTCGAAACTCGCGAAAGTTAAAAAGTCCGAAAAAAGTGGAGCCGGCATTGGTGATATTTACGTCCCTCGGTTAAGTTGGTTCAAAGAGGCTGATACATTTTTGCGTGCTGTCTGTACCCCAAGGGAAAGTTCAACAAACATGAAGGTTGGTTATTTATTCTTATATGAACATTAATATAGCAGCACTTATTGGGGTATTTCACCGATTTAGGCAGCCAAAATTATTTTATTAAAATTATTAAATATAGTTTGTATTCAAGTCTGTAATTAGATTTTAAGGTTTTACGACCATAGGGACATATTCAACATTGTTTTCAAATCAAAATTATTTTATTTATCTAATCGGTGTTTTGTAAACTTGATTTTTGGCAGCTAAAGTCGGTGAAATATCCCTATGTGTGCTGCTACAGTCATGTGAAAATAAATAGGGACACCTATATTTTTATATATGAAGCTGCATAAATTATATACAAGGTGCACCAGATATATCATTAATTCCCACGACTGGTGACTCTTATTGATAAGGCGAGTATAACACTTTATGGAGTTTCCTCCCACATTGTAAAATTTTCAAGATACAGGGTGTTTTACGGTTTTGGTACGTGTTTAGTATTATTGATATAGAATCTATACTACTCACCATAAAATAAAAAATAATATTTTCTATTTTAGAAAAAATATCAACTTATTCATCAGTATATCAACCACTTTCGTGTGATGTGCTGTAGCGGAGCTAAAATTTTGAGATTATCCAACGAAATACCAACAAATTTTGTATCTTTTCTTTTAGCGGAGCTGTTATCATCCAAAGTAAGAATTTAGAAAAGAACTGTTGATTAAGTGTATTTTAACATGAAACTTCAAAACAAAATTTGTTGATATTTCGTTGGATAATCTCAAAATTTTAGCTCCGCTACAGCACATCACACGAAAGTGGTTGATATACTGATGAATAAGTTGATATTTTTTCTAAAATAGAAAATATTATTTTTTATTTTATGGTGAGTAGTATAGATTCTATATCAATAATACTAAACACGTACCAAAACCGTAAAACACCCTGTATCTTGAAAATTTTACAATGTGGGAGGAAACTCCATAAAGTGTTATACTCGCCTTATCAATAAGAGTCACCAGCCGTGGGAATTAATGCTATATCTGGTGCACCTTGTATGTAATTCATGCAGCTTTATATATAAAAATACAGGTGTCCCTATTTATTTTCACATGACTGTATATTAATGTTCATAAACGTTCTCCTGTAAAATTTGGTTTTTGGCACATACAATTTTGCACAATTAAATTTACGAAAACTTGAATACTTTATTCATGAATACTTTATTTCTTGTCAACAACAGCTTTAGTTCATCTGCTTCTGCATAAATTCAATCTTTACGTATTTTCTTCCGTGAAACAATCTTGAATTTCAATTCCAATTTTATAGTAGTTGAAGCACTACTTTGCTAAGGCCCTTATTAAACTGCTGAGAGTTGATTGCATTGCATAAAACTTTTGTGCATTTTTTTTCAAAATAACTTAACCAAAATTTTACAAACAATCTTTCAATCTATAGTAATAAAACTCATTTTCTGTTTGTTTGGCCTTTATACAAATCCAAACGGCTCAACGGATTTCACTCAAACTAGGTATACATATTAAGTGCATGCCAACTTAAAATGTTACATACTTAGTTTTTGCCACGCCCCCTCCGAAATTTTTCAACTAACGGTAATTTTGTTATTTTAATCTTTTTTAGTATCGAAGTTTTTTGTGTATTTAATACTAAAAAGTTTCTGTTATTTTGACTTAAAAACATTCACATATATTCAAAATTGTAGAAATTTTCAGTACAGACTTTTTCATAAAACATCGTTACCTAAGCATGAGAAAAAACGACATGAAAATCAAAGTTTGGTCTTTCGATGCAAATATCTCCGCTGTCTATTAATATATTTAATTCAAATTTTTTTTTGTCAAAAGTTCAATAAAAGCACTTCACAAAAATAGTTTGAGCTGTACCGTTAAGTCAGTGAAACTGTGTTTTATAATGATGTCAAAAATGGTCAAAAATATTGACTTTTTACTCAAAAAATGACTCAAAAATTGTTGTTGTTGTAAAAATGAAATCAATTAAAAATTGCACATCTGGCTACCTTTCATATGACATAGCATTTATTTGTAAAAGTTCTTCCAGATAAGCGCAAAAATTATTTTACTGTTTTTGTCATCAAAACAACCAGGGTACCCCCTTTGGTTTTTTTCGCGAAATTTATTTTTTTCAAAATGTTTTTATATTTTGTTTATCGATATACAATCAAAAATAAAAAAATGTAAATACATGTGTTTTGGCAGGAAGCCGATCTAAGCTCGGTCGCCCAGGTACTTTTTATTAAAAGAACCAATAGTCTCCAACCAATAGAATGCAATGTGTTAGTATCAACAAGTCCATCGTTTCTAAATGAGCGCCATCTTCCTTTTAAAATTTTTCCCTGATTCCAATCTTCAGTGTCCAGCAGATCACACTCAACATACGGGTTGGTTTTGGTTGACGTCTTCCTCAGCCAATTATGTAAAGCACAAGTAGTTTTAACTATTTGCTCGGCTGTAGAAATTTTAAGCGGAATTGGTTTTTCAAAAACCCTAAACCTGGAAACTAGTATTCCAAAACTATTCTTCACAACTCTACGTGCTCTTGATTGTCTATAGTTAAAAACTAATTGAGTATCATTTAGTGCGCTACATCTGGAGTATGGTTTAAGGAGGCTATGCCGAAGTGGAAAAGCATCATCTCCTAGAAAAACACCTCTTGCTGGAATATTTAATTCATTTTGCTGCAAAGCTTTGTTAAATTCTGATTTTGAAAATACTGCTGCATCATTTGCCCTGCCGTTTGTGCCTACATCAATGTATAAAAAATTGTAGTTGGCATCAACCACAGCATAAAGAATAATACTGAAATCCTTCTTGTAATTATAATATTCAGAACCGGTTTTTGGTGGACAACGAACAACTACATGTTTTCCATCCATTGAGCCACAGCAATTAGGAAAATTCCAAGTGATGTAATAATCCTCCATTATTTTTTCCCACTCTTCTGCTGTTTCGGGTACCTAAATTGCACAACAATTTTATTAAAACATTTCGATAATTTATATTTTGCTAAATCGTCATTCTTCTACACTCTTGGTGTATACCCGAACTGTATGAAATTTAAATATTTTTTTAAACTATTGTTTAACCATTATTGGAACAAGAAATAAAAAATATGACTTTAAATAGATCTTGATTTACTCCGAACAATGGCATCAAAAAGTTAATTAAAAAATATGTATGGAGATACACCAAGTGTGCACATGAACGACATAATTTTAGATAAATATTAAAAATGTTAATGACGAATGCAAAGTTTTTTTAATTTAACCAATGTTAAAAAATAATATTTTCTATAAAATTATATTTTACAGGCTTCGTTGATGAAAAAGGAGAACCTAGCTGATGTAACACAAGAAATTGAAATAATAGATGAAGTTGAGAGTGAAGATGAAAACGTAGACAACATATCAGTAGCTAAAAAGTATCCAAAACAAACTGAAGTTTCATATACTAAAATCACAAAAAAAGGACGTACAGCAATTTGGAATCAATTCAAGGAGCAATTGAAAAGCTTTCAAAAATTTCGGAAGACAATAACAACAATCAACCACATAGTGAACCCTTGAATGAATTTGACCACTTTTGCAACAGCCTGGCAATACAGCTAAAAAAATGCCAATTAAGCGCGCGCTGATATGCCAACAAAAACTACAAGCAATAATAACACAGGTGCGTTTATCAGCAATTCACGAAGAAGAATATGCAACATCAACTCCATCACCTGAAGTTCAATTCTTGGATGAAAAGTCGCCATCACCGAACTTTTATTATGAAAGTATTGAAAGTTATGAAAATAATAATACATTCTAACCTTAACATTTTGTGAAAGTGACTTCAGGTGACGTGTATTATATTCTTGTGAGTTGCTGATAAACCTTCTTGTGTTATTATTTATAATATCAAATATAAGAAATCTCAATATAAATATTTCAATACAAACTGAACTAATTTAGCTTTACTAGTTATAAAACGGACTAAGAATTTAGTTTTATTATTATTATAAACATGTATTATATGAATTTAGATAAACGTTAATTCGCTATTATTTATAATTTCAATACAAACTGAACTAATTTTGCTTTACTAGTTATAAAACGGACTAATAATTTAGTTTTATTATTATTATAAACATGTGTTATATGAATTTAGATAAACGTTCCCTCGCTATTATTTATAATTTCAATACAAACCGAACTAATTTTGCTTTATTCAGGCAGATTTTGCATTTCACTTCCGAGTGAAAGTGAAATTGAATCATAATTTAATTCGATATTTGGTGGTCAAGATATCACTTTTTCGTTAATACAATTAATTATATTAATAAACTAAATAAATAAATTAATACGAATTCAATCATGATTCAATTTTACTTTTACTCGGAAGTCAAATGCAGAACCTGTTTGATTAATTATTAAATAAACCGTCATAATTTAGTTTTATTATTATAAAACATGTATTGTAACAATTCAGAACACAAATAAAATGAATTTCTCTAAAAATGCTTTATTACCAAAAATATACCATCAAATGTTTACGGAGTGTTATAATACACTGAAAATATCTGAGAAAATGGGCTGTTTAATTTCTGCTTAATATGAATGGGCACACATGGTTCAACGCTAAGAGAAACTAGTAAAGAATTATTTTCGAATGAGTCAAAGTTATTTTCTAAGTTATGAATTTTCTAAGTTATTTCAAAAGTTTGATGACTTCACTTCGGTATATTTGAGACATTGAAAACATATCAAGTTATTACGAAATTATTTTTATGGCATTTTAAGGTATTTTGCCGTGTTGATAAAGTCACGCAGTATTGTTGTGATAAAGTAACTTTGTATGGGAGATAGGCGTGGTTTTAATTTTATTGTCTCATTCATTTTTCGTTTTTTTAATATAAGCGCATATAAAAAATTTCTATACGATAGCTTTAAAATTGTAGCTGTAATCGTGTCGACAAACAGACATTCCGACAGACGGACACAGCTAAATCGACTCAGGAGCTTATGCTGATTTAAAATATATATACTTTTCTATACATGCCACGCCTCATTGTCAGCGTTACAAACGGAGTGACAAACCTAATATACCCCTTACTGCGCATGGGAGTATAAAAATGAACTGGTAAAAACGTATAATATATCTTCTAATAAAATTGCAGTAAATTGTTTATGAGATAACCACCATATATATTTTCTATAAAGTTTGGATTTGGTAAACCCATTAAATTACCGACCGTAAAATATTAAATAGAATCTATAGTATACTAATTTGTATTTGAATGATTTTACCTGAATAAAATCATTTAAAACTTCATAAATTGCTGTGCACACTTCCGGAATCATCAATGATATGCTGCATGTTGGAACTCTGTAGAGTGCACTTAAAGTTCGAAAGCATGTCCCTGTAGCAAGATATTGGAGGGTGATTTCTAATTTGAGTTTTGCAGTTAGAGCTGGTCTCATACACGTGTTCGCCCTCTGAATAAGTGAACTGACTTTTCCCAAAAGAAAGTTGAATTGATATTCATTCATTCTAATATGATTGCGGAAGCTCTCAGGGTCTTCAGCAGCAATTTCCGTCAATAATTGTGCAGATGCTCCTAATTGTGGTCGACGTTCAATCCAGGGTCGCACCCACCATCGTCGAGACTTTCGCTTCATTTTTTTTTTTAATTTCTTTATGTAATTCTTGCAACAATCCTTGCAACAATCTTATAACTATTATTTTAATTCCGTTTTTTATAATTTTAGACGGCATTGCTATTATTTTGTAAATGTCAGTGAAATAAATCAACGAACGCATAAATTTTGACATTCAACATCGAATCATCCATCAAATTTCAAATTTACACTTTGAATAATGTAAATTAAACATTGATTCACTGTCATCGTTCAACGTTCACTATCATCGATTTGAGTGAAATGTGTAAATTCGCCTTAAGGCTTTAGTAAAAAAGTACTTTTGTAGATTTTACACCTACGTCAAAATGTTGTCATAATGTGCTCAAGTACTCAGTTGCACTGGCAAGTGACAGTTTTTAATGCATAATTTCAGTCTCTAATTTCCCCGTTCGAACTTTTTGACAGTTTTAGCAACTTTGCTAATTAAGCGCTGGTTAAAAAGAATTAGTTTTTAAAATGATGGCATTCCAACTCCCTGATGGTTTCTGTGAATTAGACACACAAGTAGCTGGCCATGTTCTACAACTCAGTTGCTGTAATTTAGGACTTATTAAAGACATTGAATCTGGATGTGTATTAAAATCACTTGGAAAACCTTATTGTGGAGAACGCGAACTGAATTTTTATTCGTCTGTAAAAATGTCTACTAACTCTGTGTTAAGAAGTGTTCAAACATTGGTTCCCTTTTTTCATGCCTTGGTGAAGATAAATATATGCAGCCAAGAGGTATGTTTTGTTTATCGTAGTTGGTAGTTTTATAAGAAGTTATAGGGTATTTAATGTGGCATAATTTTGTCACTTTTGTCTTTGACACGTTTGATTTTCATTTAATTAGTTAAATATTTTCCCTAACTTTAGCTTATTAAATTGTGAGTATTAATACTCATTTATTTAAGACATTAATGTGTGTCTTTCTTACTTCATATAATGTTTCACAAAGGACTTCGCCCAAGATAAGGCATCATCTTGGTTCTCCGTGCCTCAATTCGTTGTCCCTGGCTAGTCCCTATCGTCTAGTCCAATTACCAACGAGATGGTTTCATTAAAGGCTGTGGCCGGGGTAGAGTGAGGTTAGGCCCTCTTTTGCTCTCCCGACTCGTCCGACTCGTCCGACTCGTCCGAAAATCCTTATCCTCGCGTTCCCGAGACTGAGTGCGGGGTATCGGCGCCTAAGATGAGGTTAGGCCCACTTTAGCTCGGCTCCAATCGAGATACGTGAGTAATCGAATTCGAGTAGGTTAGCGCCACTTTGGCTCGACTCCGACAGAAGCAACGTGAATTATCAAATCCGAGTAGGTAAAGCCCATTTTAGCTCGGCTATGATCAAAACTCAGAAAGGGTGGCTAACCTTAATCCCAAGCTGGGAGTTTGCAGCCCAAAGTAGGTTGAGGTTAGGCCCTCTGTTTAGCCCGCCTTTGGCTCAAATTCTAAGTCAGGGAAACTCAAAACACGACTAGTTCGACCTAGGTTCAAACGTCACTGGATAATTGAAAATCTCTCAATAGGAGCCATTTACTTTTAAGAAGTTTATCGACGTCCTTGCTTGGTGAGTCCCGATCCAGACACGAAAAATCTCGGTAGAGAGCGTGGTAATCTTAGTATAATCAAATAAACTGCACCGAACCGCGATAACGTGAGAAAGCACATGGAATTTAATGTCACAAAAATATTATATAAGCGAGAAATTTAACACGCTAATTTAAAAAATAATTTTAAACTTCAGTTTTCAAATTATATACGACTAGCAGGCCACTGTTCGCTGACCGTCCACGGCCACAGACTTTTTTATCAATCTCCTTAACGGTTTAAAGACGGGACAATTTTTTCACCTATGGGCTAATTTTGACCTAATTTGATTTTAACTTACTTTTATGTGATACGGTTGGTTTTGCGACATCCGACTTAGTGATGCCATATGGCATCATCTTCCTTATTGGGTTAAGCCAATACATATCAAAGAAATAAAAAATTGTCTTTTTTGCTACTGTTTTGTTTTTTTTTTTGGAGCGCCGCTGTGCATTTATATATATCTAACTTTTCGCTTTACTCGAGGCAGTGTTGCCATGAACAAAATTTTAATATCGTAACTTTTGTACGCAGCTCATCGAACTCTCGTCGGATTTGTGAAACTCTGAAAAACAATAACAACGTCGATTATGCTTGCAATAACGATCGGTTGTGTTCGGTCTAAAATATCGACTACCAAAAAATAAGATGTCAGCAAAAAAGATTAAATGGAAAAATATTATTTATTGAGTCAAATATACATTGCTCTAATAAAAAAATATATTCAAAATCGGACATCGGATTTATTTTTCCTGAAATCGTAACATATTGACCAAATAAATAAATAAATAAATAAATATCGGATCATTGGATTCAAGTCTGGAAAATAACAAATCTGATATATTGGACTATATGGCAACACTGCTCATCAGTTTTTTTTGTTGCGCTGTGCTAGCTGAGGACGAAGTGAAAGAGAAAAATAGAGTTTATTGAAACTCTCGAGACACAAACGTGTCAAAAGACAACGAATAAGCAATTCGTGGCAGCTGGGATGATTTCTTAAAAAACTTAATACCTTATTTAAATATACTTATTATTAAGATTTTGAAAGAAAAATACTTCTATATAAATCTGTAGCACAAATATGATATATAAAATTTTTTTTCATAAAAATCCGCCTAGTTCTTTTGGAGTAAAGTAGTAACGTTAAATTGCACTTGAATTTTATATAATCGTATAGATAAGTTACCTGAACAGCTCATAAAAAGCATTTGAATTGTTCCTCTCCGGGATAAATTTATATATAATTTATAACGAAAAAAAAAAGGTTATTATGTCCTAACTTCTATCTATTGTCTCCAATCTATACTACTCATCAAACCGATGAGTGTTTAAATATTAAAGTTAAGTTAATGAATCCGCTGCTCTGTTGTGGTAGCAGTCGATGCTCTGTTGCATTCAATGTTCTGCCACAGTCGATATTTCGCTAGTGTAGATGAGGTTCTGCCACGGTCACTGCACTCCCACAGTCGTTATTTTGTAGCTGCAGTCGATGTTCTGTTGCGGTCGCTGTTGTCGCTGTCCTACCGCAGTCGATGTTTCTGCCTCAGTCGCTGTTTGAGTTGTCGTCGACGGTTAATACAGGCAGAGCTACTTCTGCCACCAACGACACTTTCGCAAATTCCGCTCAGACTGGCACGTCCGTATCACTTCACTGTTTGATCAAAAATTCCCAGATTTTTGCTAAGTTTTCCTCCTCTCCGTGGTAGGTTGCTGTATCGATCTTGTTGGTTGGTTCTCTCTTCGATTCTTCTAGAATATTATCGCGTGATGTTGCCGTTATTGGCCAGCTGCATGTTTATTTGCTTGGAGCCGTTACGTCAGTCATTCATGGAAAGAGAAATAAAAAAACATGTTAACATGAGTGGATTATCCCTGTAGGAAACTCAAAGACAATTCAGACTTAGGTAGTCAAGGCGCCTATAGCCGTGTGTTGCTGGTTGTTTAAATTTATTTGCGGGGTTGATTAAAACCCCCAGTGGTAAAGGTAACTTATATTACCTTATAATATTATAGGTAAATCTTATATTATAGTTTTTCTCAACTATGTCTTTGATTAAATTAAAAATATTTAATTATATACCTTAGTGTCTCGGCACTTGGACTCCTTCAGAAAGTCCACTCGAGAAACTAAGCATCGATTATAGCCAACCACTGCGTTGGCTCTGGGTGTTGATACAACACCATTAAATGGATCAAATTGAGTATACAACTTTGGGTTCCTTAACGTTGGTCTTCACCGCGTGAATCAGGTTATATTTTGAAAAGGTAACAACCCAATTTGAATTCAAATCACGTAAGTGTATTTATTTATTTAATGTTTGTATTCAACCATGGCAAAAATAATTGCAAAAATTAATAAAAGGGAACAAATATATACATTATTATTTACAGGCGATTAATTTCACTGGTTATTCAAGTTACTTTAGTTAGATTGCACTTAGTCATGCCTGCGGTGTTGACTCGGCCATCTCTACCACCGAACCAATGTAAACCCTACTGGGATTTCATGTGCTCTCGCTAACCGGTGTTTGACCCAGTCGTGAACTGAGGGACCACTGAAACAGAAAAGAAAAAGTAAGGAATCATGTGGAGATAAAATTATATAGAAATTTTAATCCTTAAATTAGTTTCATTTTTCGATGCGCAGTGAGTATATAAATTATTTCATTCTTTATTGAAACTCAAACTTAAACTAAACTTTAACATACCAAAAATCTTACTTCTAACTTAGTTATACCGACTGCGCTGTTCGAAGCTAATGTTTTTCCATCTTTGTGTGGGTGCTGTTGCAGTACTTAATTCCGCCGACTGCGCTGCGCTGCTGTTGCAGTCGCCAGATGTTCATTTTTCAGCGTCAGCACATTTGTGTTCCCACGATTTATGGGAATCGCTGAGAAGCTGACGATAACTCCTCCCCCGCCAAGTGGGGGCCGTCCTCGGTCCTTCCTAATGCTCTGTTTATAGCCATTTTTAGCACTTTTTCGGACTGCTGCTTTCGTTTTTGCTTAAGTTTCCAAAAAAATGCGTAAACAATTCCGCCAATACAGACAATGATAACAATACTACTTATTGTTATAGTTGATCGTGTTTCAAGATTTGCGTATAGGCTTTTGATGAGCTGCCTATTCTGAGTACCGTGATGTTGTAAGTATGGTAAGCTGATCAAGTCTTTGTATCCGCTTAAATCTATTTTTACATTTAGCGGTGTTTCAGCTTTTCTCGTGGGCGAAGCATTTTCGTTGAAATATTCAGACCCATTTAGGCTTATTTTATTGCTGAATGTTATAACAAAGTGCCTTGAGAAAGATTGGTGGTTCGGTTCTCTTCTTTTACTGATAAAGGTACGTCGTTAACAATGACTAGGCCGTCATTAACTTCGTTGATGGGGAGCAAATGGCTGAATGTTGTTTTACATTGAGCTTTGGAGCCGGACGTTAATTGTTGTAAACAGCGAGTTTTTGATGACAGTTTACAGAACTGCTTTGTAGTTCCAACACAGTCATTAATTGAATATGAAGTTTTTCCGCAAAAAGCTACTGAATTCTCTTCCAAAAATAGCATCGATTTATTATGCGCCACCGGGAAGATAAGAAGTTTCTTACACACTAATTTTGGCTTAGGATACTTAATAAGAAAAATTATTAAATCATTATTTTGTAACACATTAAACTTAGAAACTAACATTAAATCGGAAATCGTTATGTTTGTGAGTTGCTCATTTTCTATTAATGAATCTATTTCATAGTGGTCAAGCAATAGAGGATTCAAAATACCTATCTTTGCCAGAGTGATTGAGAGAATAATGTTATCCAATTGAGTGATTATGGCTCTATTGCGTGCAACTATCATTTCAAAAAGATGTCCGGTATCAATTTTTTCTTTTTTTGTTTCTTTTATAATTCTATTAACTACATTTGTTATATTATAAATCTGCTCTTGCACTTGAGAATTTAGTTGAACCTGCTGTTTGTTTGCGTCTATTAACTCCTCTGTTTTATTTATTTATTTATTTATTTATTTATTCATGTAATATAAAGAAGCCTTGTTGGCCAAAAATAAATATTACAGTGGTTGTATTAGAGTACTTAGAACTACTATACAATTTTTTTAGTGTATGCTTTAAAACTACAAAATTAAAAAAATTAAAGAAGAAAAAGAAAAAAATTAAAAAAGAGAAAGAAAATTATACTATCTTTTACCAGTTTCAATAACAGCTTTCCAATTTCCAACATATGTAAAATTATACATTATTTTTACAGTTAAAGTATAAGAAGATAAGAAAATAAGAAAAATAAGACCCTTAGCGCAGCGACATATGTATTTAATAGTTATGAGTTATGAGTTCTTAAATCACATTGTTATAAGCATATTGTGTAAGTTTTGCTCTAAAAGTGTGAGGTTGTGCCGCAAAGTTTTTTAACGAGATTGGTAATTTGTTCCAACCACGTGCAGAACGTATGAGAAAAGAACGTTCGAAAACAGACGATACAATTTTAGGAATACGTATCTGTGGATTTCTTGTCGAGCGTGAAAACAAAAATCTACTCACTAGATAGTCTGGAAACCCCTTTTTAATTAATTTATAGAAAAAAAGTAATATTCTTATTTTAATGAAATCTCGAAAGGAACAATTTAAAAACTTAGACACGTAAGTTGAGACATGATCACGCCATCGAATACCATAAACAAATCGAACAATTTTATTAAAAATAATTTCAAGCTTTTTGACATTGTAACCAACGGTTCCAGAATAGACTTCGATACAATAAGACAAACAAGACATAAGAAGAGAATGAGCAATATTATACTTCACGTGTAAAGGTAGATATAAATTTAGACTATATAGTTTTCTTAACGTCAAGCCAATTCTAAAACCGAGTGCATCAATGTGGTGCTCAAAGCTCAATTTACTATCGAGGAGAACGCTAAGACATTTCATCCTGTCAACAAATTCAATCTTATTATTCAAGATGCTAATTTCGATTGAAGGAGTGTTAGACCTTGAAGGGTTAAATTTCATTGCTTTCGATTTATTAGGGTTTAAAACTAACATATTAGCAGACATCCACATTGACAAGTTGGACAGATTGTAATTAATAACATTTTCAAGCACGTCATAAAACTGGCTTTCACCAGAAAACAGAATTTGAATGTCATCAGCAAAAACAAACATCTTACAAACATCATGATCCACAACACTAACCACATCATTTAAATACATCATAAAAAGAATAGGGCCAAGAACAGAACCTTGCGGGACACCAGATATATTGTTCAGTGAACTCGATTCATACCCATTATAAGACACATACTGTTCACGATCACTTAGATACGATAACACTAACTTACAAGCAGAGTTCGAGAAGTTAAAGTGAAATTTAAGTTTATTTATTAAGTTAAAATAGTTAATCGTATCAAATGCTTTCGTTATGTCCAGAGAGACAAGAATGCTAATTTTGTTTTTATTTATATTATCTCTTATGGAGTCAGTAAGCCCAAGGAGAAGCGATGTAGTGCTGTAACCGTCTCTAAATCCAGATTGAACGTCATCTATTAGAGAGAATTGATTTGTATATTGCAAAATCTGTGACTTCATAATACTTTCCACAACTTTCGAAAGTGCTGGCAGTATACTTACTGGCCTAAGATTATTGATAGAAGTGGATGAAGGGTTTTTTGGTATAGGCACAACTCTAGCCTTTTTCCATGAACGCGGATAATGAGATCTAGCAAGAATACTATTAATCAAATGAAGAAGGTGATTCTGGATAAAAGGAAAAATCAGTTTTACAAATCTGATAGGAATATTATCACAGCCCATAGAATTAGATTTAATACCAAAAAGGGCTTTTTCAAGGTCATCCAAATAAATATTTTTAAAAGAAAAACAGTTTACCACATCTTGGTTTGCGTCGAAGTCAAATATATCAGAATAATTTGAACTCTGGTGATTAAGAAAATGAAGGTTTATGGAGTCTGCATCATAATCTTCTATAATATTTGGTGAATTTAGGCAACCATTGTTTCTAAGCGTGTTCCACATTTGCTTGCTCTCTAGACCATCGAAAACACGAGTTCCAAATTGTCTCTTAGCTTTACGAATAGCTGAATTTGCGCGATTTCTATACTTGCAAAAAATGTTCCAATTTGTCGCAGTTTTTTCTTGCAAGTAAGCTTTAAAGGCAAGATCGCGTAAAGACTTTGCGTAACTAATTGCCTTTGACTTAAGGTAATTATTTTGATATTTTTTAATTGAAAATTTAGTGATCGGAACAAAAGAAAAAGCTTCAGTCATAAATGCATTTAGAATTGAAAGTTGTTCATCCACATCGCTTGTTAAGTATAAATCACTGAAATCAAAACTATTAAGAAACAAGGATAAATCATGGAAGTTAATATTATTATAGTTTCGATATTCAATGATTTCATATTCGCGAGACACAGGAAAGTCAATCGAAGCATATATTATCGCATGATGTGAAATAGCAGGCGAAAACATTTGTCCTGAAAGTTTTAATGCACTAATATCACTGATTAAAAAATAATCAATAAGTGATGTGGTTTTATTATGAACATCATAGTGACTAGGCATAGAATTATGTACCGAATGCAAATTACACCGTTGACACAAGGAATGCAGACACGCAGCTTTGGAAACATCAAAAACATTATGATTAAAGTCGCCTACAACAACAACATTCGAGTATCGCACAAATAAATCTGACATCAAGTCCTCAAAACAAACAATGTTCCCATATGGAAGATAGACAACTCCAACTAAAATTTTATCAGTGTTATTGGAAATTTCAATGAATAATGATTCGCACACATTGTAGTCTGAAGACTTAAATATAACTTTAAATTTCAACTGTTTAGAAACGTAAAGACCAACACCGCCCCCTCTTCTATCTGGTCGATCATTTCTACAAAACTCGTATCCCTGAATATCAACAGTCTGTGTAGAAATGTTCGGTTTTAACCATGTCTCAGACACTCCAACTATGTCTAGAAAGCCTCCACTTAAAATACACTTTATTTCTTCAAGTTTAGTTGATGGTGAAGAAGGTTTAAGACTTTGTGAGTTAAAGTGACCAATATTTAAATAATTTTTATGAGATGAGAGATTAAACTTTAACTCAGAATTGTCGCTCACAATGGGCCCTAAATTACTGTCAAACGACATCATAAGAAAAAGAGGAAAAAGAAAACTGTACTAAAACTGGTAAAAAAATCATGACTTAATATCTAAGAAAGCTATATAATTCAAAATAAAAGAAACAAAATATGCAAAAAAAAAAAATTTCAGATTTATCCAATTATGCAATTAACAGTCGATCAAGATTAATAGGATAAAAATTATTTGCTGAGTATTTCAAAAAGCAAAAATATAAGTTTCAAAGAAAAAATAAAAATTTAAAGAAGAATTAGAATCAAAGTATATAGTAAAAAAGAAAATATAAATATGGCTATAAATACGGCTGTGCAATTATTGTCCTGGTGAGGAGGGGCCTGAGACAGCGACAGGTGAGCTTGGAGCAGCACGGGTAGGCAAAAATTCAGCACTGGTAAACATTGATGAGCACTGCTGCATATTGCAAATTTCTTCATTGCCATTTAGCGTGGTAATCCTCGATTTAGGCGTATCAGAATTTATTAGTTGGAATTTTTTTATTTTGCCCTCTTTTAATAGTTTTCGGCAGATGTAATTTAGTTTGCTCGCAGTCGGAGTATAGTGCTCATTTAAGTAGACCCTAGAGCGTATGTCACCTCCCATAACTTCACAAAGCATTAGTTTTTTGTGCTTAAAATATTGGGACAATATATTACCACGTAGTCGTACATTATTCAGCTTGACGAGTATTGCCGTTTGATGGTTGATGTAGACACATTGATTGATGTCATTCTCGGTAACGTCGACTTTAAGAAACTTAGACAATTGCAGCACCGGCTGATATAAGTCTGTCATACCAGATGGCAAGCCATTAATGACGATATCAGCGCGATTCATCCTGCGATGAAGAACGTTGTTCTCAGTTTCCAGGTCTTTAATTTTTCCCTTTACCTCAGTATCTAATATTTTTATAAGATTGTTAGAATGCACGATGTCCGATTTGACCTCCATTAGTTTTGTTGACCACTCTGCTTGTATTTTATCAATAGCTGAAACGAACCATTGCTTCATGTCCGCGAAGCTTTCGCGGAATTAGGTACGAAGAGCTACTATACCATCATCGCGAGCCGGAGGGTTTTCAGTGCAGGCTTTGCATGTAAAGGAAAACATACGATTTTTTAATAGAAACCCGTACTGCTCCTGAGTAACATCGACGCATGATGTATGGAACCAGTTACCGCAGACTCCACATCCAACGCTAGGCATTTGCTTTCCGACATTTTTGTTGCATTCTTTGCAATTGTAAGATTTAGGAGCCATTTTAAGCGCGCAGCAAACAAAGACAACCAAACCACCAAACGCAAACAGCAACAACAGCAACAGCGATAATAACCGTAAACTCAAGTTTTTTCCTTTTTACTTTTGTGTTCAGAGCGAGGCAAACTTTATTTTACAAATAAAGGCTAGTTATGTGTTATAAATTTAAGAACTTTTAATATCCACGAAACCACCAATTCTTTATTAACAATGTTTTGATAATATCAGAATTGTTTTACTTTTTTAAATATAGTTAAAGAGACTTGATCGACGGCTAACAATTTCACGTTCTACTCTAACATAGCGTTGCCAGATTCTAACGGTTATTTTCTGGAAATCATCAAAGTCTCGTGTCCCGGCTATTACTTTGAGTGCTGTTCCTATGAAATTTATGCTACGAGTCTTTCTTTGTCGAATGTTTATTATTTTTAGCAAATTTTGAATATGGTTAAAGTCAGCTTCTACTAGTTTTGTTATTGGCGATGTTAAAATGCCTGAAAATTTCCTTGATTCTTCTGATAGAAAGGAGTACTCGGTAAGATTTATTACGTGTTTTAGATGACCATAAGTTTTCCATAGTACGATTTCGCCATCGGAAATTGGGATGTAGTCCGAATGGGTGTAGTCAATTATTTCAGCAGTTGCGAGTGTGCCAAAGATGATCAGAGTTAACATCAACCTAGAAACAAATGCACCAGTTATGAATCATGTTTACTATTTCTGAGATTGTCCTTATGGACCACCCTCCCTTTAATAAGGACAGTCGTGCCCATATCTTTTCTACAACTTGTTCTGAATATAGTGGCGTTCATTTATTGCCTAACCTTCTATTTGATTTGACAAGAACCTTGTCACCTACGTTATATGATTTTGGGGATCTTTCTTTATTATGATGGTGAAGCATATGCTGCTGAGCTCTTTTTAAGTGATCTGTCACTTCATTATAGTGAAATGGAGTTGTGGAATGAAAAATGCTAAGCGGAGTTTTATTGGTAACCGAATGTATTGTTTTGTTATATTCTATTGTAGCTAGAAGAATCAGTTCAGTAGTGTCTTCAATTTGTTTTTCAGCTTTTAATCATCGAGCTATCTCTGCTAAAGTACTATGAAATATCTCTACTTGTCCATTGGATGTGCTATGGAGTGGTGGAGAATTTGCAATTTCAATATTAAAATAGTTAGAAAGCATTGATTTTATTGTATGTGAATTAAATGAACGCTCGTTATCGCAGAAATGGTTTTTGTCGTGGGAAAAAAATTCAGAATTTGAAGCAATTTCGGTTTAACATCGGCGATGGTTCGTAATTCGATTTGTTGCACTATTGCAAACTTGGAAAATTTATCAATACAGGTTAAATAATGCTTAGAATCTGTGGAATAAATGTCGATGTGCAGAATTTCACCGAGATCAGTAGGAATTGGAGTCTCTGCAATTGGATGTTTTACTGGATGTCTATTATATTTTGCTGTCGAGCATATTTTGCAGTTAAGTGTAACTTCCTTCGCAAGTTTACTCATTTTTGAAAAAAAATAGTCATTTAATATTTGTTTGATATTTTCTTGGTAAGCCCTATGGGCTCTGTTATGTTCAGTTACAATAATTTCTTTTTGTTCAACCTGATCAACTACACCAATTACAAAGTTTTTTGCATAAAGGAATTTGGTTGCTGGGAATGTTTCTATGAGCTTATGTTGAATATGGGCAAGAATAGGTAATTCGCAGTGTATTGCATTCACAACATCTACATTTACTACATCCTGAAGTATTTCCAATAAATTATTTTTATTTACTATGTTTATTATGTGCCTGGTTTTCTTTCCAAACATTATCAAACGTACGTTTTGAAGGACATTCGTCCTCCGCAATTATTATTTGGTTTCTATAACAGTTTACTGGCTTATCAGTGGATTCTATGGTGTAGGTCAAAGATTCTTCGCTATGTATGGTTGCACAGTCTGAAGTCGCATCTTCTTCTAATGCATTGACATGCTGACGTGACAAAGCGTCTGCTACATAGTTCTCTTTCCCTGGCTTATAGTGAAGCTTCGCATTGTGTTCATCAATGAAGGCCTTCCACCGTTTAATTTTTGCATTAGTGTTTTTATCTGACACAGCGAAAGTCAATGGCTGGTGGTCAGTAATATATATTTAAATTTTTTACCCATATAAAAAGATCCTAAGATTTTTCAATGCCCATACAATGGCCAGTAATTCTTTTTCATTAGCCGCAAAGCTAAGCTCCCTGTCTTTTAGAGTTCTCGATATGTTATGGGTTTTCCCTCTTGAGAGAGAACTGCGCCTAAATCGTAGGCTGAGGCATCTGTCGTGAGATCAAATGCTTTATTAAAATTGGGGTATGCTAACATTACATCCTTTGAAATGTGAAAGCGTGAATTTGTTTTGAATCGAACTGTATTTGTATTTTTTTTGACTGTGTTGCCTTAATTTTGCCATTATCACCTTTGAGTAAGTTTGTTAATGGTCTCGCTATACTAGCAAAGTCCTTAATAAAGCATCTGTAATAGCTTGCTTACCCAAGAAACGACCTAAGGGCAAATAAATTAGTGGGTTGTCGATAGTTCTTAATTGCTTCTATCTTTTCTGGGCACGTTCTTATATCATTTCTTGACACTAAGAAACCTAAATATTCAACCTCTGTTTTAAAAAATTTGGATTTTTCTATGGATACTCTCATATTTGCATCACAAAGGGCACGTAATACCCACTGAATATCTTGAACATGTTCCTTTGTTTTTGAAAAAATAATGACGTCATCCACATAGACATGACAGGTTTTGCCAATTTTCTCCCTAAGCACGTCATCAATTGCCCTTTGGAAAATGCTGGGAGCATTTTTGAGCCCAAAAGGCAACCGGCAAAACTCATATTTGCCATTATTTACAGCAAATGCGGTTTTTCTCTGTCACCCTCTTTCAGTTCTATCTGATGAAACCCTGATTTAAGATCGAGGGTTGTAAAATATTGTGCTTGATCCATATTTAATAATATCACCATAACGTTAGGAATGGGATATTTATCGTCAATAGTTTTAGCGTTAAGCTTTCGAAAATCTAAAACAAGCCGTTTCTTTTTATTACCACTTTCGTCAGTGCCTTTTTTATCAACAACCCATATTGGATTATTGTAAGGGGATCTAGATGGTCTAATTATCCCGTCGATTAGAAGTTGCTTTATTTCGTCATTCACAAAGTTTGCTACTCCCATGGGGTATAGGTATAATTTAGAATAGACCGGGTCGTGGTCTGAAGTTCGAATTGTAGCAACGATGTTTGTGTTAAAAGGAAGAATTTTCCTTGGATCAGCAAATGCTTTCTTTTCTTTTTCGATCATTTTCATAAATTGTTCTCTGTTTCTGGAATTTCTTCCCTCTGAATGTTAAGCACATTCACATTTTCGCATTCTAAAAATAAAATTTCCTCTTTTCCCGAGTTATGCTTAATTATTTTTTTCTTAAGATCTATTTTAGCATTGACTTTTGTTAAAAGATCAAGCCCTATAATTCCATCAAAAGTTGTTAAATTTGGTAGAATGAAGAATTCTGAATCGATTCCCAAAACATTAATTTTACATTTTTCATTTATTTTATTGAAACCATGAATTGATTTCACTATAAAAAGGGTAGACACTGGTGTAATGCCTTTTAATTTAACCAATTTTTTAATATAATTTTTAGCGGCTCCAGTGTCCACTAATAGTTTAATTTGTCTTTTTTCTCTGCCTATGGTTCTGCTGATCCACGGGAGAGCTGACTTTTCTCTAAAAAATTAACCTGATTTTCCCCTCAATATTTGAAACTTCGCTTTGCGCTTCATTGTTATAATTTTGCTAAAATAAATACTCTGATTGGCCTAAATGATTTATTCTTTGAAACTTCGGTCCAGTATGCCGATCCGAGGCACTTGTCGCTTTTGAATTTGATTATTTATTGGAAATTGTTGCCAATTATTTTGGAAATTAGTGTAATTCGTGGGTTGTCTCCAGCAAGACGAAGTTGGATCCACGTCCATTGGTTCTGGACGTGACTGTGCTTCCCGATTGAAGCTTTGGTGGTTTTGTCCGCTAAAATTCCCTTGACGGAAACTTCCAAAATTTTTTCCTTGTCGGAACTGATTGTTTCCACTATTTGGTGGGATAAACTGTTTAATATAATGGGGATTTTTTTGTTGAAAAGAGTTATTAGGCTTGCCACCTAAATTTGGTCGGAAAAGGTTTTCGCTTCTGTTCGCGAAGGTTGTCGCAAATAAGTATCGCGCTTGATTTGAATCAACTTCTTGCGCCAACGCAAGTGCTGATGGTAAATCATTAGGCCGAGAAGCAAACAAGATGTCGCAGAGTGGTTTTTTTAAACCTGAGATAAAAACGCGAAGAGCATCAGCTCTGTATTTTTCGTTTATTGTCGAGGCTAAACTACGGTCATATGTCATGACAGTTTTATTTGTTAACAAAGTAAGCTTTTTCTCTACTTCATCAAAGAACTTTAAGACAGATAAGTTACCCTGTTGTAGAGTAGACATCTCTTGTTCAATAATATAAATCGGACGTTTGTCCGAGTAAGTAAAATCTAGACGTGCAATTATTGCCTTAAAATTTAACACAGTGCCAAATGATGCTAACACTCCGTCAGCAGGGCCTCTTATTTTATTTCTAATTATACTCAAGGCTTGGTAGTGCTTTGAACTACCATCGAAATCTTGAAAAAGCCTATAGGCCGTGTGCGCCGCTTGACGCCAAGAAACATAATTATTTTGTTGCCCATCGAACTCGGGCAACGACTTTACCACATCCAGTGACTCCTCGCATTTTATGCTAGCTACAATGCGAGCCTCAGTAAAAGTTTCTACCGGGATCACAGAGTTTACTTGTGAGATTTGTTTCCCTAAATTTTCAATTTGTAATTCAAATTCTTTTTTCTGTTCGTGTAGTGCTGCCGACACTGCAGACTGGATAACACTACCTAATTGTTCAGCATTCATATCGCTTTTTAAGTTATTTGCACAAAGACTATTATTTAAGTTATTTGCACAAAGAGCCAATCTCCCAAAAATAGATTCGAAATCCTCGTCACTCATAGGCAAAAAAAGGGTTAAATTTTTCTTAATTTTTTTTTTAAAAATTTTAATTACTTAACTTTTTTTTAAAAATTCACTTCAAGCAGTTTTTTTAAAAATTTTTAAAAATTTGTATTATTACACTGAAAACATGAGCACATCACTTACATTTCTATTTGTTGGTTAATATTTTTTATTTTATAAATATTCTCCCAGTATGTTGCTCGGCAATTTCTTCACAGTATGTTGACTGAATTTCCAGTATGTTGAATGTTGAAAATATTCCTCTCAATATGTTGATTGATAATTTATTTTTAAATAATTTTTGTGTTGATTATAATTTAATGTTGCTGGTAATGCTTACAATATTCATGCCCCACGTTGGGCGCCAATTATTTCATCCTTTATTGAAACTCAAACTTAAACTAAACTTTAACATACCAAAAATCTTACTTCTAACTTAGTTGTACCGACTGCGCTGTTCGAAGCTTATGTTTTTCCATCTTTGTGTGGGTGCTGTTGCAGTACTTAATTCCGCCGATTGCGCTGCGCTGCTGTTGCAGTCGCCAGATGTTCATTTTTCAGCGTCAGCACATTTGTGTTCCCACGATTTATGGGAATCGCTGAGAAGCTGACGATAACTTATATGCCCAAAACTCAATAGTGCGTTAGGTCGGTCGGCCGTTGATCGTACAAGGGTCTGCGTTACAAGTGTAAAAACGGACTACCTCAAACTGTGCAAAACTTAATTTTGCGTTGACAGATCGTGCCTCTGCCATTTCGGCGCTGCCAATAGAAGCAGTTATTAAAAAAAAACCGCCAAAACTACCCTTTTTCCTAAATCATGCCATTTTTAAAGGATGTGACTTTAATTTTAATAAATCAATGAAAAATAAATAATTATTGTAATAATTAATTTAATTAATTAATTAAAAATATTGTTGGCAACGCGATGCGCAAGTAAGCAAAATTTGCTGGTCGGTTAGAAATATCGCTAAAGTAATTAAATAAAAGGCACAACAACTATTAAATGTGAAATTATATATTATTAGATTAATAAACATCATAAGTTCCAGAAAAGTTTCTAAAATATCCTTGTAAACTTTATTACATTATCTAATTTGCTAATTTTCTGTCTAAGCGTGGTTAACATAACCTCACTATTTATGTGCCGTGCGTTCTATTACAGAATAAACTATAGTGAAGAAAAACTATTTCTCATAAAACTCTGCTTCAGCCTAAATAAAACTTAATACACTAGTCTGCTTCATATCGCTGTGGTTCCTGTTCATGATTATTGCAGTGCTAAATTCTAAAAATCTTAAAATTTCTTGACATCTCAATGTGGGTGTCAACATAACCTCGCTGTCTTTGTCTGCTTACCAGTGTTAAGTTACACTGCTTTACTTTGCTGTTGCTGTGGTTCCCGCTCGCTGCTATTTCTGTGCTGTTGTATCGGTTGTTCCTGCTCCTGCTCCCTAGCTACTTTTCTTGGTGCTGTCATATTGCCCGCTACGTTTAATTGACCTGTTCAAGATGTCATCTAAATCTGGTAGTCACTGCATTTGCAAAAAAAATATATCAAGAGGGCAAGCGAGTGTTGGTTGCATACTATGTGGACAATGGTTTCATTCTTCCTGTGCTGAAGTAGGTGCTGAAGAAATGAGTTTTTTGATTAAAAGTAAAGGCTCATTCGGATTTACTTGCAAAACCTGTATTAGTGACCCCCCAAAAAAAGCTACTAATGAGGAATTGAGTTTTCGAGAGGAGTTGCGCTTGGGCATGGCCAATGTACAAACAAAATGTGACCAAATCATTGAACAGCTTAAGAGTGATTTGTCAAAACAACTAAATGAAGTTAAGAATGAAATCCTTAATTGTACCAAAATGGTAAAGCTGGTTGACGAATCAACTTCTAATAAGATTTCAACCCTGGAAGCTGAGAACGAGACACTACATAAAAGACTCAATCGAGGAGACATCATAATATCTGGTCTGCCAATTCCTCTGACTGACCTAAATAATTGTGTAATTAATGTTGGAAAAGCTTTGGGAGTAAACCTAACAGAATATGATATTAATCATTGCTGCTTTATTAACAACAAAAAATCGCTCCTAGTAAAATTTAACTCAGTGTATAAAAGGGATGCGCTTATGAGAAGTTACTTCAAAAATCGCAACCTTAAGTTGGATGATGTAATGGAGACTGATATTCAGTCAAGGCTTTATTTGAATGACCACCTTACACCGGATACTAGCAAGCTTAACTTTTTTTGCCGGAACTTACGTAAGGTTAAGAAAATTATCAGATTCAGGTTGATGAACTCGGATAGGCCTAGAGTTAGGATTCTTTTGAGTGACAACATGGAGAGGGTTTTTACTTTATCGGAATGCATAGCGCACTTTGATGACCATGCTCCTAACATCAATCAATTATAAGATTGATTGTTGTTGGGAGTATGATCATCGTGGTGCGATGTGAGTTCTGGCAGAGTGAACGTTTTCTCCGTGTTGTTGTTCAGGAGGGTTTTGGCATTGGGTTTGTCGGGGTTCATCGGTCTGAGTCTGATAATTTAACTTATAATTTTATAAACTCATAATCGCTACCTTAAATAGTTTTGAATTAATTATTTATTTCCTCTTTAACTTTGTTTTGCTACTCATATTTGCTATGTATAATTAATAATTTTAAATTGTCATTACTTTACAATATTTTAAATTTCTTTATATTTGCACTGTTATTTATGTACATGCTTTAGATGGTTATTAATTCACATTACTTTAAATTGTGTAAATTACATCCATTGCTTTTCTATACTTTCTAACCGACTGTTAACATTAATGTTACTTTTGAATTTTGAAATTAAATCGAAGTTGTAAATTTGAATTGAATTGAATTCTTTGTTTGACATTGTAATTGAACAATAAATTTTTTTTTTTTTTTTTTCCTATTAACTTAATTATTTCTGTATTCTTACTGTATCACAGTATTACAGCATTCATTAACAGTAACACTAAATATAAGTATTTTATTAATAGTTAATTTACTTATCTTTCTTCATTTCTAAAACATGTTCCCAATAATTATAAGCTTAGTTTTTCTCAGGACATCCTCTTTTCCTTTTAATGTCAATTAACTATAATCTTGGACCTGTTGTTAGCGACAATTCACAGCTGCGTTTAAGCTTATTAAGTAGAAAACAAAATTTGAACATTGGACATATAAATGCACAAAGTTTGAGACCCTCTGTCCGTTCGTCTAAATTTAATGAAATAAGAAATGTTTTGAAGGACTCATGCTTAGATGTGTTTGGAGTATCTGAAACTTGGCTAAAACCCTATATTTCGAATACAGCTGTTAAGATTCCAGGGTTTAACTTTTTCAGAAATGATCGCTTGAACATGAGAGGTGGTGGTGTTGGAATATATGTAGCTAATAATATTAAAACTAGAATCATACATGAGATTTCAGTTAGTGGAACTATTGAGGGTATTTTTGTTGAAATTAACTTAAGGTGTGCACGTATTCTTGTTGGCTGCATATATCTACCACACGGCAATTTTTCAAATCTAAGAGACATCCTGTGTGATTTATGCTGCAGATACGAAAATATTATTTGCATGGGTGATTTTAATTGTAACCTTTTTAATTCCTCTGCAGTAAGTACAATGAGAGAGGTGCTTTCCTGTGCAAACTTGTCTTATGCTCACAATAACCTACCAACACATTTTGATTACCATTGGAATTCAGTATCGCTTATTGACTTCTTTTTACTAAATGACATTAGCAAGCTTAAGTACTCTGGTCAATTTCAATGTCCTAATATATCGCGGCATGCTTTTATCTACATAAGCGTTGATTTCCTTGCCGAAAACAAACAAAGATTTATTGAATATCGTGATTATAATGCTATAAATTTCCAACAACTAGAACGTCGAATAAATAATACTATCTTGAACTACATTTTTGAAACAAATAGCGTAAATGAGCAACTGCAATGCCTTAATGACGTAATATCTGACTCTTTTTCTATGGTACCTATCCGTAAAAAAACTCTGAAAACCGGAGATATGGACCCCTTCATGAAAAGACCTGATGTAGTCTATGCTATTAGTTTGCGTGATTTGGCTTATAAATCTTTTATTGAAAATAACTGCGAAAGTAACTGGAAGATTTTTTCAAAATATAGGAACAAAGCGAAGTCTATAATTCGTAAAGCAAAAATCCAGTATGGAACTGCACGTTTCCAAAACGTAAATGGAAAGCAACTTTGGAATATGCTGAGAGGAGATGGATGTGTGAATGAAAATAGCTTCTCTGATGATGTTGATCCAGATATGCTAAACTCTTTTTTTGTCTCTTCTCAGGTACGCTCCAATAATGCATATAGTGATTTTGACGCTGATTCAAGCACAGGATTTATGTTTAGAAACATCACTCTTAATGAGCTCTACTTAGCTACATATCGAATAAAGTCGAACTCCATTGGTTCTGATAATATTCCCATAAAATTTATTAAGATAATATACCCGTTTATTGAGCAGTATTTATTACACTTTATTAATACAATAATTACTACGTCAACATTTCCCACTGCTTGGAAAACAGCAAGAGTGGTTCCGATTAAAAAGAAAGGAAATTCCTGTGCTTTTGAAAACTTTCGGCCTATAAGCATTCTTCCATCACTCTCAAAAATTGTGGAGAGTATTCTCAATGCCCAAATATATGATAATCTGAGCGATTTAAGTAAACTCAGTCAATGTCAATCTGGATTCCGCAATGGATATAACACAACTTCTATGGTACTAGGACTAACTGAAAAGATACGTCACAACTCCAATCAGAACAAGCTCAGTGTACTACTTTCTCTTGACCTGTCTAAGGCATTTGACTTAGTTGACCATAATATCTTAATCCATAAGCTTGCACAAGATTTTCTTTTTTCCAGCTCTGCATGCTCCCTTATTAAGTCCTTTCTAACTGGTCGAAGACAATTTGTCTCTTGTGGCAATCGGTTGTCAAATACTTTAGATGTGCTGAGTGGAGTCCCTCAGGGCTCTGTATTGGGACCCCTATTATTTATGATTTATATTAACAGTCTTGTAGATCAAATAGGTATAGATAGCTCTAATATCTATCTGTATGCTGATGACATATACCTGCTCTTCTCTTCCAACTTTGACTTTGTTGACTCGCTACAAGCTTGCATTAATTACACAACTGATCAGATATTATATTGGATGGATGTGAATAAATTAGTTATCAACTATAGCAAAACAAAAGCTATTATATTTAATATGCCTTATAATAATGATGAAATACCTATTTCAATTTCTATAAATAACATTGAAATTGAATTCGTAGAACACTTAAGATGTTTAGGCATTATAATTGACTCCAACCTCAACTATAAGGCTCATATAAACAAGTTAAGTAATAAGATCAATTTTATGTTACATAAATTATATAGCATGAATACCTACATGCCAACTCCAGTTAAACTTAGTGTTGCACAAGCACTACTTATGCCCCATATCATATATCGGTTAGAGATTTATTCTTGTACTAATCTGTGCAACATTAACCAACTGCGTCGCATCTTTAATAGGATTATTCGGTTTGCTTTCAACATCCAAGTTCGTGATCATGTTTCGGAACATGTTCTTATGTTTCTTCATTGCAATTTTATTAACTATATTGAAATGAGACAAATTTTGCTATTTTACAAAGTTATTAAAACTAAAACTCCAATTTATCTTTGGAATTTATTTAGTTTTACTAGGTCTCGAAGAAACACACAAATATTAATTCCTCGTATCTACAAATCTATTTTTGAGCGGTCATTTCTTATCAAGGTTGCACGTGTATGGAACCTTTTACCTAGTAGCTTTAAGCAATTTTCAGACTCATTAAATACTTTCAAACGTAAATATTTGCAACACGTTAGTGAATTGGCTTAATCGTAACAGCAGGTCTTATTTCGTCTGATATAGGGGTTGTCTTGTGAAAAATTAAATAATTAGGGATTTTAGATTTAGGGTTTCCACAATTTATTATTTGTATTGAAATTGAAAAATAAATATACTATATCATATTGAACTTTAAACTATAATAGAAATTTATAAACATCTTTAATGTAAAATATAAACTTAGACTTACTTGTACAATTATTTACTTGTAATCATATTGGCCTTAATTGGCTTCGATTATACACATGAAATAAATAAATAAAAAAAATAAATAAATAATATCATAAGACGGCTTACTCTAAAAAGTTAAAGTATTTTTAATGCATGTTTAATGTAACAAGGGTATTCTTGCAAGGTGGTAATATCATAATTTAAGCAATTAGGTATATTTATCAGGCAGGGTATACGAACAGACCATCAAGTTGATTTTACATTCATATGCTGCATATGGTATCAATAAGTTTTTTAGTTGTAATTTTCAAAATTATTTATGAAATATCGACTCTCAGTATGTTGTATACATACCGTAGAGATAGAGTGCTAGAACCAGGTGTGTCGAGGGGTGGAGGCATTTTAGTAGCAGTATCTTCACTTTTCTCCAGCAGACAGATTCAGCTTCCACGTAATGCGGCAATTATTGAACAATTATGTGTTGCAGTAAAATGAAATTATTCTAATTTTGAGCTATATTCCTCCATCTAGTTGCTTGGATATATATAACGATCACTTATTCAATATTGACTACATTGTGCGTTCTTGGTGATTTTAACCTTGGATCCATTAGTTGGTGGTACTGCTCTGAAGAGAAGATTTTATTACCGTTTTATGTAAAGAGTTCCATTGAATCCACACTGTGCGACACAATTTATTCCTTAAATCTTTTTCAAATAAATGATATTTGTAACGATATCTTCAGAACTTTAGACCTTATTTTTATTAATAATGACTTAAAATATAAAATTTTTAAATGTGACTCACTAATGACTGTTCACCATAAGGCGCTTATTTTAAATTTTGCAGTACTTAATTCCGCCGATTGCGCTGCGCTGCTGTTGCAGTCGCCAGATGTTCATTTTTCAGCGTCAGCACATTTGTGTTCCCACGATTTATGGGAATCGCTGAGAAGCTGACGATAACTTATATGCCCAAAACTCAATAGTGCGTTAGGTCGGTCGGCCGTTGATCGTACAAGGGTCTGCGTTACAAGTGTCAAAACGGACTACCTCAAACTGTGCAAAACTTAATTTTGCGTTGACAGATCGTGCCTCTGCCATTTCGGCGCTGCCAATAGAAGCAGTTATTAAAAAAAAAACCGCCAAAACTACCCTTTTTCCTAAATCATGCCATTTTTAAAGGATGTGACTTTAATTTTAATAAATCAATGAAAAATAAATAATTATTGTAATAATATCATAAGACGGCTTACTCTAAAAAGTTAAAGTATTTTTAATGCAAGGTGGTAATATCATAATTTAAGCAATTAGGTATATTTATCAGGCAGGGTATACGAACAGACCATCAAGTTGATTTTACATTCATATGCTGCATATGGTATCAATAAGTTTTTTAGTTGTAATTTTCAAAATTATTTATGAAATATCGACTCTCAGTATGTTGTATACATACCGTAGAGATAGAGTGCTAGAACCAGGTGTGTCGAGGGGTGGAGGCATTTTAGTAGCAGTATCTTCACTTTTCTCCAGCAGACAGATTCAGCTTCCACGTAATGCGGCAATTATTGAACAATTATGTGTTGCAGTAAAATGAAATTATTCTAATTTTGAGCTATATTCCTCCATCTAGTTGCTTGGATATATATAACGATCACTTATTCAATATTGACTACATTGTGCGTTCTTGGTGATTTTAACCTTGGATCCATTAGTTGGTGGTACTGCTCTGAAGAGAAGATTTTATTACCGTTTTATGTAAAGAGTTCCATTGAATCCACACTGTGCGACACAATTTATTCCTTAAATCTTTTTCAAATAAATGATATTTGTAACGATATCTTCAGAACTTTAGACCTTATTTTTATTAATAATGACTTAAAATATAAAATTTTTAAATGTGACTCACTAATGACTCTGTTCACCATAAGGCGCTTATTTTAAATTTTAACTTTTGTGTTCTCGAGAACCCACAGCAAGCACAACTAAGTTTATCTTACGACTTCAGAAAAGCGAACTACAATGCCCTGAACAATTTTTTCGATTCGGTTAATTGGGATTTAGTATTTGGGTCGAAAGATCTTCATAATATGTACCTCACATTTAAAAAGGTTGTCCATGAAGGTCTCTATTTATATGTACCCATTAAGTCTAGGAAAATTAGTTACAAACACCCATGGTATAATAGAAGACTTATCAACTTAAAGAATCTTAGAAATAAAGCCCATTTAAAATTTAAACAAACAGGTCTCTCGGTAGATAAAAAACTCTTTAATCTTCGAAGGTGCGAGTACGAATTTCTTTCCACCTTTTTATATAAAAAATACATCTCTTCTATTGAAAGTGATATTAAATCCAACTCAAAATCATTTTGGCTGTTTTTTAATTCTAAAAGAAAGACAAATGGCTTACCTAAATCTTTGGAGTTAAAATGGGTCGTCGCCAATAATCCGCTTGAAATAAGCGAATTGTTTGCCGACTTTTTCGGGTCAGTTTTCACATATAAAAATTCAGTCATATCCAGATGATTTTTCTAATATAAGCCAGTTGCTTAATATTGGCGTCTTTAGAATATCTGATGAAGAGGTATACGAATCTCTCATTGCTCTAGATTGCAATAAAGGCGCTGACTATGATTTGCTTCCACCAATATTTTTGAAAAAGTGTGCTCTCCCTTTGCATACTGCTTTGAGCAAGATTTTCAATAAATCGCTTTTGGATGGCAATTTTCTCCAGGAATGGAAAGCTGCTTACATTTCACCGATTTTTAAATCTGGGCAAAGACATCTAATCATTAATTACAGACCCATAATTAAACTGTCAGTTATACCTAAGCTCTTTGATAAAATCGTGAATAAAAGGTTTTTTACTTTAGCACGAAACAGTATTTCAATCATCAACATGAGTTTTTTGTAGGGCGTTTAAAACTATTGAATCTGGTACACAAGTTGACGTTTTGTATACCGACCTTTCTAAAGCCTTTGACAGTCTTCAGCATGATATATTGCTAACAAAGCTCCAAAAATTGGGGGTCCATTCGCAATTATTGAAGTGGATCGGATCTTATTTAATAGACAGAGTACTTTTTGTAAAGGTCAACGATAGTTACTCGAAACCTATATCTGCTAAATCTGGAGTACCCAAGGGGAGTCATCTGGGTCCTCTTCTATTTATTTTATTCATAAATGATTTGGCGCAAATTTTTCAGTATTGCAAGAGCCTACTGTACGCAGATGATTTGAACATTTTTCACAGCATAAATACTTTTGATGACTGTCTCCACACTGCAAGAAGATATAAATAAACTTTTAAATTGGTGCAAATTAAACAGATTAGAACTGAATTTTCCCAAATGTATTACTCTAACGATCTCCCGTAAATATTTCCCAATCAAATACGATTATAGTTATGATAGCAGTAGAACTTTTTCAAGAGGAAACCAATTTAAAGATCTTGGAGTATACTTTGACTCTAAGTTTAGTTTTGAAACACAGCTAGAGTACGTCACATCAAAGCAAACTCTCAATTCGGTTTTTTAAAACGAAACTGTATGGAATTTTCGGATCCATTTACGTGTAAAACAATATTTTTGAGTTTAGTTAGATGTCTTTTATAATTCGGTGGTACAATTTGGGATCCATTTTACAAAAGCTCAATAAACAGAATCGAAAACATTCAAAAACGTTTTACAAGGTTCGCTTTAAGGCGAATTTACTCATGGGAAGATATGCCCAGTTACGCGGTACGCTGTCGATTACTTGACATGCAAAGTCTGGCCCAAAGGTGAGTAATGGCCAACATTCTGTTCATAAAAGACATCATTGATGGCAGAATCACTCCAGAACTGTTGGCCCTTATTCCCTTTCACCTTCCAGCTAGTTCTCTCAGTGGAAATCAATTATTCCACATTGACCACCACAGGACAAACTACGGTCTTAATGAACCGATTATCAGGTGTCTATCACAAAACAACTCAATCGCTAATCAGGTTGATTTTTTTGTAGACAGATATGTATTCAAGAAACAGCTGGTGGATATTCTAATTATGAAATCTATGAATTAATTTTAAAAATTTTCTGCTTAGTAAAATATTTACCATTGTTACCATTTTTGTTTTAGTATTAAGTAATATAATCTGTAAGGATAATAGCCCGGTAGATTGAAATAAATAAATAAAAGAATTAAATATTTGTTGCTCTTGTTCCAATCCACAAATTGCTTTTCCAAACCTCTCATTGCTTTTTTGCCGACTTCTGAGAAGAAATTAATTAACTTTCGAAAAACTAACACAGTTTCTTAAGTTTGCCACCTCATTTACTGACCTTAATCAAAGAAGAAATATATCTGGTTTGTTCAAAGGCTTCTCCATACAAATTTATAAGGCTGATAAACTTATACGCTTTAAACTATTTATAAGGGTATTGTACATTTGCATGAATCCCCATATGTTAAATAATAGAGGTATTCATGATCCAGTGCATTTGAGTTTGATCAAAATATTCAAACTTTTTTACACTGTTGTGACTCACAACGAGGTATTCTCCAAAAGATTGTTTATTTATTAATGGCAAAGTGCTGTCAATGAAAGTTGATACACCGCAACAACAAAGCGGGCGATCTACGCTCATTGCCAAGGCAAGTAGATTAAACGAGTAAAATAAAGTAAAGCAAAAATAACACAATAAAATAAACACTGATTTTATTTAAAGACAAGACGAGTTTTCATTTTATTTAAAAACAATATTTTACAAGCCAACAATTTACTTCTGTACAGCCGGCACGAGGCAAACAAAGCAGTAATATGGTTCGCAAACTAGTTCGTTCAATGACCTAGTTCTTAAGGCCATGCTAGATAGAAAAGTTTCGCTTTGTGTGACATTTCAAACTTTGTCAGCAAAAAGATGAATTGTATGAAAATGTACAAAGCATGCCAGATAGAACGCAACGCAATGCTTAGGCGCAACGCAAAGCAGAAAGTTGGGCAACTTTTTTTTCAGCTGACGTAAATTATTATTTTATGCAAAGTTAAACAGTTGTGCTATTTTAAAAGAAACAAGGTAAATATTAAATTTAACAACAATTAGTGAAATATTCAATAGATTTTCACTTTCAGAAATGAAAGAGCTATTAATTGAAAGCATTAAAATGCAGCCATGTCTATATGACAAAAGTTCGAATTTGATTCGAAACAAATTAATCAAGGAGCGAGCATGGCAAACAGTTGCTGCTTCTACCGGAGTTTCTGGTAAATTATTTTTGATAACTAATTCTCTATATGAGAATGATTGCTTTTTTTTGCTTTATAATAGAGGACCACTGTAAAGTTAGATGGAAGTCACTGATGGACAGGTTTGTCAGGGAGATGGCAGGCGATAAGCAAAGATCGGGAGTTGCAGCTGAAGAGGGAACCGACTGGCGCTTTTTTTAGTCATTGCAGTTTCTAACAAAGCACGTTGCACCAAGAATGTAAGTCACCCAGGTTAGGTTAGGTTAAAGTGGCGGCCCACTTAAACCGATGATCAATTGAATTTTTCTCTTATAGAACCGTGTCAAATTTTCAATGGGATGACCAACTGTCTAGCAGTGACTCCCCTTAAACACCGCAAACAACACACTCGGAAAATGAAGAGGTGTTGGAGATGGTTGAGAAGTGCGTAGAAGAGACTCCAAATCCAAGTCCAGTCACACTTGGATGCTCAAAAAATGTTAAACGCAGACGCGTGGAGCATGAGTCGCATGAGCGATTTGATCGCCTCTGCGGCACCATTGAAACGGTTCTGACGAAAAAGGCGGAGCAACCAGAACCGAAGAACAGCGGATTTTTAAAAATGATGGACGAATGCTTGTAAAAAAAGCCTGAGCATGTGCAAGAGAGGCTTAAAATAGAACTTATCACACATTTTCATAATGCCAACTAAAGTAAGTTATTTTTTCTCAGTTAAAATTAAATTTTATGATATGGTTTTTTTATATTATTGTAGGTTGTAACAACTTCGATGAACAGCCTCAAAGCCAAAACCAAAGGCTAGTTTTTGAGATATCATAAAAAAAGTTTTTGGCACCTTATTCAGTTTTTATTTATTTACTTTTATTTATACCACGATCCACAAAAATAGTAGGGGTTGGAATTAATTTTAAAGGTTTTTTTTCGGTTTTTGAGCATTTATTTAGAAACAACGGTACAATGTATATTATTCAAAGTATTGTCCATCGTTAGCTACAACATTTTCCCATCTTTCTGGCAGCATATGGATTCCGCGCCGGAAGAACGATTCGTCTTTTGAGGCAATCCACGAATCGACCCATTTTTTGGTATCCTCGTAAGAAGTGAAGAGCTGCTCAGCCAAGCCATGCGTCATCGATCTGAATAGGTGGTAGTCGGAAGGGGCTATGTCTGGGCTATAAGGCGGGTGGGGTAGCACATCCCAATTCAGCGCCTCCAACGTTTCCTTGACGGTTCTTGCAACATGTGGCCGTGCGTTGTCATGTTGAAAAACCACTTTGTCGTGTCTTTTGGCATATTCCGGCCGTTTGACCTTTAATGCTCGGCTCAATTGCATCAATTGTTGTTGGTAGCGTTCCCCAGTGATGGTTTCGTTAGGTTTTAGCAGCTCATAGTACACGACACCCTTCTGATCCCACCAAATACACAGCATAAGCTTGGCGCCATGAATATTCGGCTTGGCCCTCGATGTTGATGCATGGCCGGGTGGTCCCCACGATTTTTTTTCGCTTAGGATTATCGTAATGGATCCACTTTTCATCGCCAGTGACAATACGATGCAAAAAACTCTTCCTTTTATGCCGTTGAAGCAGTTGTTCGCACATGCAAAATCGCCGTTCAACGTCTCTCGGCTTCAACTGGTACGGCACCCAATTTCCTTGCTTTTGAATCATTCCCATGGCCTTCAAGCGTTTGCCGACCGTTGATAAGTCGACTCCCAATGATTCTGACAATTCTTGAAGGGTTTGACACGGGTCTTCATCGAGCAAAGCCTCCAATTCCTCATCTTCAAACTTTTTCGGCTGGCCCGGACGCTCTTTGTCTTCCGTATCAAAATCACCACTTTTAAACCGACGGAACCAGTACTCACAAGTAGAAATCGATGGAGCATAGTCCGCGTAAGCCTCAGTAATCGTGCGTTGTGCTTCAACCGCTTTTTTCTTCAAATGGAAGCACAAAAGTAAACCTTCCCGCAAATTGCGTTTTGTTGGAACGAAAGTCGACATGTTCACAGAGAAAAAATATATGTTGTTTACACTTCAGTGGAATGACACATACTGAAAAATGAAGGTTAGACAATGTGCTTTGAAATGAATATAGTCACAGGTGTGCCCGATGCGATCTATTGATAGTTACGCCATCTCTTAGAAAACCTTTAAAACTAATTCCAACCCCAATATTTCGTCTGATTTCTAATCGTATGCTATTTTCAAATATATATTTTATACATAAATAGGTTACAATTTGATTAAGGTTTAAGCCACCAAAGTTCAATAATATTTACATTTTCTCATTTTTAAAAAAATTCATATGTTAAAAAATCCCCAAAAATTTTTAAAATTTTAAAGAAAAGAATTATTTTTGGAAAAATAGAATATATTCCTTTGCGGAAGTAGAGTGAAAAATGTATAAGTTATAAGCAAATTTATCAATCAAGATAATTTGAAGATGCTTTTTTCATAAATTTTCTGTATTTCTTAGATGCAGTAAAATTTTTAAATTTTTGTTGAAAAAAATATATGAGAAATAGAGAATATAGGAGGTATCTTGGTGCAGTTATTTGTTGATAACTTCTACAATTTTTACTCGATTTCTGCAAATGACTACTTTATTTTTTACTACAAAAAACCAGGTTTTTGATGATATCTCGAAAACTAGCCTTAATCCTTAAGCCGAAAAAAATTGTTTACATTTTCGGAATCTACGCATCAAAATACAAAATAAAAAATATTAAGTAATTTAGAAAGAACAAATAAGAAAAGAAGAAAAATGATCCCCAAATCTGATGACTACCGCAAACGAAAAACTGATCATGATTTACGGATATGCACCTGGAATGTCCTAATCCTTAATTGGGAAGGTTCCTCTATCCAACTGACTGACGCCTTGGAAAGATACAAAGCTGATATCACTGCTATCCAAGAAATGCGATGGAAGGGACAGGGTTGCATTCGGCATGCACCCTGTGATATCTACTACAGCGGCCTTGCGGAGAAGCACGAGTTTGGATGCGGATTTGTAGTTGGCAAGAGAATACGGCCCACGTCCTGCGATTCACACCTGTGAACGAACGACTTGCCATAATCCGCATCAAGGTTAAATTTTTTAATATAAGCCCAATATATGCGCACGCTCCGACAAAAGACAAGGACGATGAGATCAAGGAAATTTTCTACGAGCGCCTTGAAAATGCTTACGAGCGCTGCCCCCGTCACGACATAAAAATCGTGCTTGGTGACTTCAACGCTAAGGTGGGCAAGGAAAATATTTTTGGTCCAACAGTCGAAAAGTTCAGCCTCCACGACAATACCTCCGATAACGGAATGAGGCTGATTGACTTCGCCGCAGCACGAAACATGGTCGTAAGTAGCACTAGATTCAAGCATCTCAATATTCAGAAAGCCACCTGGATGTCCCCGATCAAAAAACTAAGAATCAAATTGATCACGTTTTGATCGACGGAAGGCACCTTTCCAGTGTATTGGATGTACGCACGATCCGTGGTGCAAACATTGACTCGGATTACTATCTTGTTGCAGCCAAGATCCGTACACGTCTGTGTGCAGCTAAGAATACACGCAACCCTACACAGAAAAAGCTAGACGTCGACAAGCTGCAATCGAAACAGACAGCCGATGCTTTCGCCACTCGACTCTCACTCCTGCTCCAAAGCACTCCTCCAATCGATGATATATGCGTGCAGTGGACACACATTTCCAACTCCATGCGTGCGGCTGCTGAAGAGGTGATTGGCTACCAACGCCCTTACCGAAACCAGCGGTACAACCAGGAGTGTCGCGACGCCACTGCAGAGAAAGACGCTGCCTACAAAGCCACCCTGCAGTCGGTTGTAACGCGCGCTGCTAAGGAGCAATACAAAGAAAAGAGGAGGGAAGAGAGACATCTTTTCAGGCGGAAAAAAAGAGAGGCAGAAAAGCGCGAGCAGGAGAAGATTGAGATATATGGTGACAGGAATGAGGCCCGAAAATTTTTCGAAATAATAAGACGCCTTGCCGATGGTTTTAAAACCGGGGCCTCTTCCTGCAAGGATGAAAACGGGAATCTAGTGACAGATGTCCAGAGTACACTGACGTTATGGAGGGAACACTTCTCTAAGCTTCTAAATGGCGACGCTGACAACAATCCCGCCAATAGAGATGATATTCCGGAAACCCCAATTTTGGATGACAGCGTTGAGGTTCCGCTGCCCGACTATGATGAAGTTCTGACAGCTATAGCTCGGCTTAAAAATAACAAAGCCGCGGGAGCTGATGGCTTACCTGCTAAGCTGTTTAAGAACGGAGGCGAAGCTCTACTTAAATGCATTCACGAGCTTCTATGCAGAATATGGTCGGAAGAATGCATTCCGAACGATTGGAATCTCAGTGTGCTCTGCCCAATCCACAAGAAAGGCGATACCACTATCTGTGCCAATTATCGTGGGATAAGCCTTCTTAATATCGCATATAAGGTCCTGTCGAGCGTTTTATGTGAAAGATTGAAGCCCATTGTAAACGAACTGATCGGACCTTATCAGTGTGGCTTCAGACCTGGAAAGTCCACCATCGACCAGATTTTCACGCTACGACAAATCTTGGAAAAGACTCAAGAAAAACAAGTCGACACCCACCATCTTTTTGTCGACTACAAAGTCGCCTTCGACAGCCCAATAAGGAAGCACCTGTACTCCACCATGTTTGAATTTGGTATTCCTGCAAAACTAATACGACTTTGCAGGATGACACTGAGCAATACCAGCAGCGCAGTTAAAATCGGGAAGGACCTCTCCCCACCATTTATTACCAAACGAGGGCTCAGACAAGGTGATTCCTTATCGTGCGACTTTTTCAACCTAATGATGGAAAAGATCATCCGAGCTGCTGATCTGAGACGTAGTGGCACAATATTCTATAAGAGTGTTATGCTGCTTGCGTATGCTGATGACATCGATATCATTGGCCATAATACGCGCGAAGTCAGTGCAGCATTTTCCAGATTAGAAAGAGAGTCAAGTCGAATGGGTCTGGCAGTGAATATATAAGACGAAATACTTAGTGTCAACAAACAAACAGTCCCAGCGTCTTGGAACCCACGTTACCGTTGACAATACCTCCTTCGAGGTTGTGAAGAACTTTGTTTATCTGGGATCCAGCATAAACTCAACCAACGACATCAGCATTGAGATCAAACGAAGAATAACTCTTGCCAACAGGTGTTACTTTGGGCTCATTAGGCAATTGAGCAGCAGAGCCCTCTCTCGACGAACGAAAATCACGCTCTATAAATCGCTCATCATGCCCATCCTACTTTATGCATCACAAACCTGGACGCTGAGCAGTTTAGATGAAAAGACTTTAGGAGCATTCGAGAGAAAGATTATTCGTAAGATCTACGGACCAACCTCAATGGCGAGTACCGAATACAGTGGAATTATGAGCTGTACGCTGACATCGACATAGTCAAGCGCATTAAAATCGAGCGGCTTCGCTGGCTTGGTCATGTTCAGCGCATGAAAGACGATGCTCCAGTGAAGAAAACATTCGATTCGGTACCCAGCGGCGGTCAACGCAGAAGAGGACGACCGCATCTACGTTGGAAAGACCAAGTAGAGGACAACCTGACGAAGCTTGGAATTTCCAACTGGCGCCAGCAAGCGAAAGAGAGAAATGGCTGGCGCAAATTCTTAGATGAGGCCAAGACCGACATACGGTTGTAGCGCCAACTAAAGCCTGGTTTTCACTAGGTCAGTTTTCAATGACAAATGTTGTCAATCTAATGGAAACGTATTGTCATTTACATTTGTTGTCATATATGACCACTGATTGTCATATAAAATCACAAACAAGTGAAAACAGATAGAATTTTGCTAGTCAATCAAAATATCGTTGTATGACAAGAAAAATTGAAATGCCAACATGTTGGCATTTTGTGTCAGTTGTTGCCTACAAAAAAAAAATTTTGTTTTCATTTTTTTTTCACTGCTGGCAAAGTTTTTTAAGGGCCGCTTTCTCTATGTCCGGTTAAGCACTAATCAGAACTTTAACCAGCACTTAGAAAAAAAGCCCTTTCTCAATGTTCGGTTAAGGTTGAACTGTCAGTTAAGTGCAGATTAAGTTAACGGCAAGTTGTGGTTTCGGTTAGCGCCATTTTAGGGTAAATGATTTCGAAGATGCTGTCAAACTTTAAAATTTAATATGACGGATAGAGTTGCCACCTAGATTTTTTTATTTTTGCGAATTCTTGTAATTTTGAAATTCTGACAACGGATTTGATTTCGAATATAATGTCACAGTTTTAAAATTTAAGATGGAGGTTAGGGTTGCCACATAAATTTTTACCACAGTATTGCCACCTAATAATATGTATTTTTAAGAGTTTTAAACATCATTTATCAGTGTTAAGGGGTCGCTGATTTTGAATCTAAAGTCCGAATTTTAAAATTCAAGATGGTGGATAGGGTTGCCACCTTAATTTTTTTTAGTTTTATAAATTCGGGGCCGGCAAAAAAAATGATACACCAAATATGGGTCGCTGAATCCGAATCCGTTGTCAGAATTTTAAAATTATAAAATTTTGTAATAATAGGGTTGCCACCTAATAATATATATTTTCACGAGTTTTAAACGACATTTATTAGTGTCATTTATAAAGTCAGAATTTTAAACTTTGCCAGCCCCGAATTTATAAAACTAAAAAAAATTAAGTCGGCAGCCCTATCCACCATCTTGAAGTTTAAAATTCTGACCTTAAATTCGGAATCAGCAACCCCTTAACACTGATAAATGACGTTTAAAACTACTGAAAAGACATATAATTAGGTGGCAACCCTATTATTTCAAAATTTTATAATTTTGAAATTCTGACGACGGATTCGGATTCAGCGACCCATTTTTGGTGTACCATTTTTTTTTGCCAGCCCCGAATTCATAACACTACAAAAAATTAAGTTGGCAACCCTATCCACCATCTTGAAGTTTTAAATTCTGACCTTAAATTCGGAATCAGCAACCCCTTAACACTGATAAATGACGTTTAAAACTACTGAAAAGACATATAATTAGGTGGCAAACCTATTATTTCAAAATTTTATAATTTTGAAATTCTGACAACGGATTCGGATTCAGCGACCCATATTTGGTGTATCATTTTTTTTGCCGGCCCCGAATTTATAAAACTAAAAAAAATTAAGGTGGCAACCCTATCCACCATCTTGAATTTTAAAATTCGGACTTTAGATTCAAAATCAGCGACCCCTTAACACTGATAAATGATGTTTAAAACTCTTAAAAATACATATTATTAGGTGGCAATACTGTGGTAAAAATTTATGTGGCAACCCTAACCTCCATCTTAAATTTTAAAACTGTGACATTATATTCGAAATCAAATCCGTTGTCAGAATTTCAAAATTACAAGAATTCGCAAAAATAAAAAAATCTAGGTGGCAACTCTATCGTCATCTTAAATTTTAAAGTTTGACAGCATCTTCGAAATCATTTACCCTAAAATGGCGCTAGCCGAAACCACAACTTGCCGTTAACTTAATCAGCACTTAACTGACAGTTCAACCTTAACCGAAGATTGATTAAGGGCTTTTTTGCTAACTGCTGGTTAAAGTTCTGATAAGTGCTTAGCCGGACTTTGAGAAAGCGGCCCTTAATCTAATAAAATTAACAGTATTTTATAAATTTCACCAAAAAGAAACATTTTCTAACAATATCAAATATAAAACATCAGCTGTTGATGAAAAAAGCACAACTGAACAAACCGATGGCATTTCACAAATAGCATCGAAAGTGAAAACAGTATGGCAATCAGTTGACACATAAATTCAACGTCAGTCTTTGACATTCGATTTTATGTCAGTTTTTGGGTTTCAATGAAAACGCATTTGACGTCATATGGTCAAGATGAATACTGACATCAGTGATTGTTGTCATTGAAATTGACTTAGTGAAAACCAGGCTTAAGTAAGTAAGTAAGTAATTTAGAAAGAGTAGCTCTTGATCTCACGAGTTCTTGTTTATTTTTTTATGTTTTGTTTCTTTACCTGAATATTTTTTGTCATATGTGCCTTAGTTATTACTTATACTTTCTTTAGTTTGTAATCTAGTCTTTATATTTTTCCAAAAACTGAATTAAATTCTTTAGTTTGTATTCTAGTCTTAAGATTTTTTCAAAGAATGAATTAATTTAAATTATTCTATTTAGTATATGTGGGAATTTTTTAGTAGTACTATCCCTAACGTTAACCCTAATGTTTTAAAAAAGCAATTCTGACAGAGACAAGAACAAATTTTAAAAACTTAACCGAACGAACAGAAACAAAAGAAGGAGGACAGTTGAAAAAAGACGCATGACCCATGACCGTGAAGACGTGAATTTTTAAGTCGACTCAATAATTTTCATTTTATTATTAATTATTCAAGTTTTCTTTCTTAAAACCACTTATTTAAAACAAAATAAATAATCTTCAAAATAAAACAGTTTAAAAGTATTTTTTAAAAAACTAAAACTACAAATTTGGGGGCTCAACCGGGATTCACCTAAAGTGATTTATAGACCGCGTTTATAAAGAATAAAAAGAAAAAGTGTTTAATAAAGTTTTTCATAAAAAGAGCGACACTCAATAATTATAAAATTACTAAAAAGCTAAGTGAAAATAGTGAAAAATTTTGCAAGTCTCAAAGTACAGTTAAACAGTTCGGGAAAAGAAGCTTTGCCTTTGTCCTTGAAATCGTAACCATGGCAAGTCTCGAGAGTTTTCTCGAAATCGCTCGTTTTTTAGAACGAGGTAAAAAAGAGGTAATCTTCGCGCTTCATAAGTTTGCATTTGAGCGAGAAGGTGACAGACTTAATCGAACGCGTTTGCGTAGTTTTCAAGGCTTTTCTTTCGATGAAGAAAGCGAATCGTTCGCACAAAAAATGACGTACGTTAGTGAAAACTTAAGCACAGCTGACTTGGTGGCAATTTGCAGCGCTATGCAAATTAGTTACAATGTCGAAAATGTTAAACTTCATATATTCAAAAATTTGCGCAAAGGAAATTTGTTAGGCGCAAATCAGGATGACGACGAAGCAGCAAACGACGGCAACGACGAAGAAAACGAAGTAGCAGCATACGACGACGATGAAGCTAACGACGAAGCTTCAGCACGCAGATATGAAAGAGGTAGCAATAGTTTTTTGTCTATCAATAACGACGATAGTGAAAGTGAATTAAATAGACAATTCGGTACAGTGACGGCGAAGAAAAAGTTGCCATTGCAAATGCCGCGATTTGCAATTAATTTTCGAGACATTGAGGATTCAATAAGAACATTTGACGGCAGCGAAAAATTACCAGTTCAAGTGTGGGTGAGCGAGTTTGAAGAAACCGCTGCTCTTATGGGTTGGGATGAATTTCAAAAGTTTGTTTTTGCAAAGAAATCGCTAACTGGACTGGCGAAGCTATTTGTGTTAAGTGAGAGGGGCATAACAACGTGGTTTAAATTGAAAAAAGTTTTAGTTGAAGAATTTGAAAACACAACGAACAGTGCTCAACTTCACAAGCAACTTTCTGAACGAAAAATAAAAAAGAAGAAGGTGTTCAAGAATATTTTCAAAAAATGAAAGAATTAGCTTCACGCGGAAATATTGAAGAAAACGCTTTAATTCAATATGTCATTGACGGCATCAAAGACATAAATGTAAACAAAACATTGCTATATGGTGCAAGAAATTTAAAAGAATTTAAAGAAAAATTGCGTAGCTATGAGATCTATTCTGAAAAATCTAAACAAACAACTGATACGCGTAAATTTGAAAAAAACAATTTGTCTGTGTTTAAAAGTGAAAAACGAATTGATTTACAATGTTATAACTGTGGAGATAAAGGACATAAGTCCATAAACTGTACAAATAAAGATAAAGGTACAAAGTGTTTTGAGTGCAACAAATTTGGGCATCTTGCTAGAGTTTGTCAAAACAGAAAAAATGAAACAAAAAGTAATTTAAGAGTGCTTGGCTACGTAAATGACATAACAATTAAAGAAATTATTATTTTAAATAAAAAATTTCATGCTTTATTCGATACCGGAAGTAAATTTAATGTTATTACGTACAAAATATATGAGCTTTTAGAAAAACCAAAGCTTTGTGCATCAAAATTGTATCTCGTGGGGTTTGGTCAAAAAAAAAGTGAGAACAAAATAAAACCGATTGGTTACTTTAAGCAACAAGTGCAAATTGACAGTGATACATTTGAACTCGATTTTCATGTTGTTCCCTCCGATTCCATGGACGTCGAAATAGTCATCGGAAAAGACCTTTGTATGCAAGCAGAATTAATTATAAACGCGAATGGTATTCGAGTACAAAAATATAAAACAAATGAACCTGACGATGTTCACATGTTAATGAGCATTGACGAAGCTAGTGTAGATGAAAATGTCGACGTAGGAACAGATGCCAGTCATAATGCAAGACAAAGAGTAGAATCTCTTGTGCGCACGTATCATCCAGAAAAAAACAAAACTACCAACATCGAGAAGAATATAATTTTAAATGACGAATCACCAATCTATTGCAGGCCTCGTAGAGTTCCAATTAGTGAAAAGTTTTTAGTCGAAGAGCAAATTGAGCAGTGGCTGAACGGTCCTGTTGTCCTTGTTAAAAAACGTGATGGTACGCCAAGACTTTGCATCGATTAAAGGCGAATTAATAAGGTAATTATTAAAGATAGATTTCCTTTACCTATTATTGAAGACCAGCTCGATCGACTGCAAGATGCTAAGATTTTTAGCACAATCGATTAAAAAAACGGATTCTTTCATGTCGAAGTAAACAAAAGCAGCCGAAAATATACATCCTTTGTGACACACAGCGGTCAATACCAATTTTGTAAAGTTCCTTTTGGGTTATCAAACTCTCCCGGCGTTTTTCAGAGATATGTCAACTTCATATTTCGAGACTTAACAAATAAAGGTATTGCACTACCATATATCGACGATATAATTATTCCTGCAAAAGATGAAAATGAAGCTCTAATACGACTTGAACAAGTATTTAATTTATGCCGCGACTATGGCTTAGAAATCAATCGAAAGAAATGTAATTTCTTACAAAGACGCATAGAGTTTTTAGGACATATTATTGAAAATAATCAAGTTTCTCTTTCACCAGTAAAAATTGAAGCTATGGTGAAATATCCTCTACCTAAAAATTTAAAACAACTTCAGAGTTTTCTTGGCCTCGCTGGCTATTTTCGAAAGTTTATACCTAATTTTGCACTGATTGCAAAACCGCTATCAGATTTGAAAAAACAAAATTGCAAATTCGAAATAAAAGACGAACATATTGATTCTTTCAACACACTTAAAACGAAGCTTAGTACAAGACCAGTTTTTAACATTTTTAATAAAAATTACGAAACCGAGGTGCACACTGATGCATCCATGGATGGTTACGGTGCTGTTATGTTGCAAAGTCACCTGAAGATGGCCAATGGCATCCCGTTTACTATATGAGTAAGAAAATGACAGATCAAGAGCGAAAATATACTAGCTACGAACTTGAAATTTTGGCTGTTATCGAAGCGTTGAAGAAATTCAGGGTATATTTACTTGGTATGCATTTTAAAATCTTAACCGACTGCAACGCCTTTGCTAAGACCTTAGACAAGAAAGATTTATGTACCAGAGTGGCTCGATGGATATTATTTTTACAGGAATATGATTATGTCGTGGAGCATCGAACTGGCTCAAGCATGAGACACGTAGATGCTCTTAGCAGATATCCGATAATGATGGTTAACGAAGAGAGTATGCTTTCAAAAATTCAACGAGCGCAATCGCAAGATGAGGACCTCAAAGCCGTTTTCAAGATTTTACAAGCGAAACAAACATAAGACAATTATTTTTTGAAGAGTGACGTGCTGTACAAATTAACAGATGACCGAGAACTTCTAGTTATACCAAAAAGAATGCAGTATGAAATTATCCGATACACCCACGAAAAAGGACATTTTGCTGTAAATAAAACCAAACAAATAATAGCTAGAGAGTATTTTATACCAAAGTTAGAAGAAAAGGTAAAAAAACATATAGCTAACTGTATTCCATGCATCGTCACTAACCGGAAACGAGGTAAGCAGGAAGGTGAACTCCACACTCTTCACAAAGTAGACACGCCGTTACATACCTACCACATAGATCATCTCGGACCATTAGAATGGACAAGCAAAATGTATAATCATATCTTTGCCGTTATAGACGCTTTCACCAAATTTTCACGGCTTTATCCAACGAAGTCCCCTTCAGCTAAAGAAGTTATAGCAAAACTGGAACTTCAAAGTGTGATTTTCGGAAACCCGATGCAAATTATCTCGGATCGTGGATCAGCTTTCACTTCAGACGATTTCAGAAACTATTGCGAAGCAGAAAACATAAAACATATCAAGATTACGACCGGACTACCACGTGCCAACGGGCAGATTGAGAGGTTAAACAGCACCATTATCTCTGTTATATCAAAATTAAGTATCGAAGATCCGAAGAAGTGGTATAAATATGTAAACAAAGTACAGCAAATCATCAACTCTACTTTTCATCGTAGTACAAATATGACACCATTTGAGATGCTGATTGGAACACGTATGTGCATAAAAGAGGATCTACACATCAAAGAACGTGTAGAGTTAGAAATGGTTCAAAACTTCGATAAAGCCAGAGATGAAATTCGAAAGGAAGCTAAGCAACAAATCCTTAAAGTTCAAGCCGAGAACAGAAAAACGTATAATCTACGACGCAAACCAGCTAGACGATATCAAGTGGGCGACACCGTTGCCATAAAGCGGACACAGCTAGGAGGAGGTCTGAAACTAAAAGCAAAGTTTCTTGGTCCTTATCAAGTGACCAACATAAAGCAGAACGACACATACGACGTTGTTAAAATTGGCAGCAGTGAAGGACCCAAACAGACAAGTACATGTGCCGAGTATATGAAGCCGTGGTCTACTTCCAATGTTGATGACTACGAAGAATGCGAGCTGTTCGAGACGAACGCATAGCAGGATGGCCGATATGTGGGAATTTTTTAGTAGTACTATCCCTAACGTTAACCCTAATGTTTTAAAAAAGCAACTCTGACAGAGACAAGAACAAATTTTAAAAACTTAACCGAACGAACAGAAACAAAAGAAGGAGGACAGTTGAAAAAAGACGCATGACCGTGAAGACGTGAATTTTTAAGTCGACTCAACAATTTTAATTTTATTATTAATTATTCAAGTTTTCTTTCTTAAAACCACTTATTTAAAACAAAATAAATAATCTTCAAAATAAAACAGTTTAAAAGTATTTTTTAAAAAACTAAAACTACATATATAATAAACCAATGAGACCAAATATGGAACTGAATGACCTGAATACATTAGTTTTATAAGAAAAATTAAAAAATGCAATGCGTTTTTTTATATGTGGGATTTATTTGTGGTTATTTATCAAATTGGGTTTGACACAATGTAATGTTTCAATTGGTTTCTCAAGCCAAATACACCTTTTGATGCATTATTGCAACCCATGCGACCAGTTTTTTTCAGCGGCATTCTTATTTCTGTTCTATAATATCATCACCATGATAAGTCGGTTTCTAATCGTGAAAACAACCTGACGCGTTTCTATCATGCAGTGCATAAAGTGTTTAAAGCCTTTTGGGTGATCTGCATATGTCGTGCATATCATGTAAAAGCATGCATCATAAATTTTGTGCTAACTTTGATGACAAACAATTTGAACTTGTAAACTTTCATCCAAACATCGTGTTTTTGTGTGATAATTGTCTTTTGTTACAAAATAATATTGTATCTGCACTTGGACTTTTAACAAGTGAAGTAAATTGCCTTAAAAAATGTTCGTAGAATTCTCTCAAAAAGATGTCGTTGACCCTCCCACTAATGTTGTGTCTAACTTTCGTACGGTTGAGTCTCTTGATGCACCTCGCTTGCGCCCACGTAAGGCATCACCCATTGCTAGTGATGCTCTCTCTCGCTTGCGCCCGCGTAAACATATTACTGTCGCTGCCCCTCTTCTAGGTTATCGTCTGCTGCTGTGCCTGCTGAAGTTTCTGTTGTTATTCCAGTGCTCTCTGATGTTGTTGCCTTAAATAATTCTGCTGCACCTGCTATTTCGTCGGCTAGCGGCAATTTGAATGCAACAATTTGAATGACTTTTGCTGATGTGTGCTCAATGGATCCATTGCTCTCTGCTGATCGTGCTAATCCATCTTCTTCTATTATTGCTCCTACTTCGTATGCAAATATTTGCTCTGCTGATACATCGCTTTTGAATGGTTGCGCTTTGTCTTCGGTTGCTGCGCCGGCACCTGTAAGTCTTTTGAATGCAGATTTGCCGACTGTTTCGCCTAATAACTTACAATCTGAGTGGAAACATAAAAAAAAATAAGCGCTCCCGAGTTGCTGTTGTTGGTAATAATCAGTACACTGATTTGGAAGTTTTTGCCTCAATGGAGTATGTTCATTTATCTTCGTTTAAACCAACAGTGAGTGAAGATGATATTATTACTTATGTACAGAAGTATGCTGGAGTTAAGAGAGAAGATGTTAAGTGTTTTAAGCTAATAAAAAATGATGTCTCTTTGAGCAGCTTAAAATATGTCAACTTTAAACTTGGAATTGCTGCTAATTATTATGATTTGTTATTTAGACCTACGTTTTGGCAATCTAATATTAAACTCCGTCCTTTTCGGCCTGTTCCAAGACCAGCAGGCCCAAACCTTCGGTAATAAATGCCTCTGAAGTTTCTTATAACGTTCATGCTGTTCTTGATGGAAATAAATTAAAAAATTTTAGCTCTCTTAAAATTTATTTTCAAAATATTTCTGGTATGAGGACGAAAGGCGATGTTGTTTTTGCTGCTGCTGCTGCTTATGATTTGGATATTATTGTTCTTGTTGAAACTTAGCTCAACAACGATTTCAGAGATGAAGAATACTTCGATCCTAATATTTATATTGTGTATCGAAAAGATAGAGATAGCTCAAGAACTGGATACTCTCGAGGTGGCGGCGTTCTAATTGCTGTCAAGCTCCTTTTAAGATCGTCGGTTTTCAACTTGCTGAATAAAGATACTCTTCTGGACCAGTTGTGCGTATCTATTACTGGGGCGTATTTTATCTGTGTCTCATATATTCCTCCAAACAGTGCTGATGAACTTTATGCTGCGCATGTCAACAATATTGTCGACCTTGCATCAAGTATGAATCAAGATAGTCATTTATGTATTTTGGGTGATTTTAACTTATTTGCAGTAAAGTGGTCTTTTTTGTCGAATGATATTTATCTGACTCCCAGTAATATTAATCATTCATATGAAATTTGTTTGGTGTATTCTTTTATGAGTGTAGATTTGTCGCAAATTAATTCGTTTGCTAATAAACTTAATAGAATTCTTGATCTTATTTTTGTTAGCGGGGACATTAAATTTGATTTAGATGTCAGTGCTTTTCCGATTTCGCCCTCGGATATGCATCATCTACCGCTAGTTTTGACTATTGAATTTATTCAATTCTTAGAACACAGACCTCTGGTTTCTGATGTAAAATTTAATTATAATCTGTGTAATTTTGACATCCTCAATGGCATGATTACTGGTTTTGACTGGATTAATGCGTTTGACAATAAAGATGCGACTTTCTGCTATAATCTCTTTATTAATAAGCTGTATGATATTTTGTATCATAACGTTCCTATTTTGAAGAATAAAATTCATAGACTTCCGTGGTCTATTTAAGGAATAAATTTTATAAACTCTTCAAATCCACAAACAATGATCAGCACAAAGATAAATACTTACATTTTTCTCGTGAATTTAATTTCTTAAATAAACTTTTATACAAACAGCATATTCTGAGTATTGAGCAAAACATCAAAAGTAACCCTAAAGTTTTTTGGCGTTTTGTATAGTCCAAGAATAATAGCTCTTTTATACCATCATCTTTATTTTGGGGTGATAAAGTTTCTGATAACATTCTTGATTCCGTGAATCTTTGGAGTTTTTTTAAATCTAACTATTTCATTGATTCTAACTTAAATGATTTGAGAGTCCTTGATGGAATAGAGTCTTTTTTAACTTTAGGCACCTATCTCCCAATGAAGGGGATGTTTTAAATGGGATTTTTTTTGTCTGTCTGCTTTTTGCCTAAAGAAATGTGCAATATCTGTTGTCAAGCCTTTGTGTCTTATTTTCAATAAATCTCTTTTTTCTGAATATTTTATAAGCAAATGGAAAGTTGCGGCGCGATTACACCAGTCTTCAAATCTGGAAGAAAAAATTGTGTTTCAAACTACCGTTCGATCTCTAAACTTTCTAACACATCAAAACTGTTTGAATATATAGTGAAACCTAAACTTGATTCTTCTTTGAAATTGATAATTACACCTTCACCGCATGGTTTTGTTCATGGGCGGTCAACAACAACAAATTTAGCCGTTTTTACCAACTTTTGTATGTCATCTTTTTCTGATGGCTGCCAAGTTGACACTATTTACACGGATTTTGCCAAGGCTTTTGACAAAGTCTCCCATAATATATTAGTTGCTAAGCTTTCTAAAATAGGTTTTCACTCAAACTTTTTAAATTGGATCAAAAGCTATTTAACTGACAGGCTTTGCTTCGTTGAAGTTGATAACATTAAATCTCCCTCTTTTATAGAATCATCTGGCGTCCCACAGGGTAGTATTTTAGGCCCTCTTCTTTTCATTATATTTATTAATGATATTAGTAGCTGTTTTTCCTGGACAGGAAAACCTCAAACTTTTTATTATATGCAGATGATCTTAAAATTTATAATGTTGTTCGCAACAGTATTGAGATGGCTGCTCTCCAACGTGATCTAAATGCACTTTTTGAATGGTGTAATCGTAACCGATTATATCTTAATATTAATAAATGTTTTCATGTTTCGTATGCCAAAATTATAAATGTTTTCCAAAGTTACTTTTATATCGGCAACGCAAATTTATTGCGTGTTCATGAAATTTTAGATTTGGGAGTTTGTTTTGATGCAAGCTTTTCATTTATTCGACACTTGTCATGCACGCTTTCTAAATCATATTCAATGTATGCTTTTTTAAGGAGGAATTGTTCTAACTTTTCTGATCCTTATACTTTGAAGTGTCTTTTTGTATCGTTTGTGAGATCTCGTGTAGAATACGCCTCTTTTATATGGAATCCCTACTACTCTGTACATACACTTAGGCTTAAACGAATACAGAAAAAATTATAAAATTTGCACTGCGATCGTTTAACTTTGTCGAACCTTTACCATCATATAATGCTCGTTGTATGTTATTAAATTTAAAATCGCTTGAATCGAGGCGTATTATTCAGTTCTTAATATTTCTTTTTGACATTGTTTGTGGTAACATTGATTGTCCATATTTGTTAAGTGCAATTAATTTCAATGTTCCCGTGAGAAATGTACATCATTTTGATTATTTTAAAATTAACTTCTGTAGAGCAAATTATTTATTGTATGCACCTTTGAATATAAGTCTAAAAGAATATAATTTTCTTAGTTCTAAAATTAATATTGATTTCAGTGATAATAAAAATATGTTTATAAATGCTTTAAATTGTTATTATTCTTAAGTTATTGTATTATATTTATAACTTTATTCTTAAGTGCTAATGTCTGTAATTTCTATACTCATTTGCTTGTCTGAGAAAATTTAAAATTTATAGACAATAAACTAAACTGAACATGATACTGATCGATATAATCAGGTGGACAGTAGCTCCCATCGTGGAATTTATCAAAATTGTGTAGCACCAACGTCGCCTTAACAACTCGTTCTGCTGTACGTGGGTGCATAAATAAAGGTGCAAGTAAAACCCTCCAGCGAGCGCATAAAATACAGAAAGCGTTTTCGATCACTCTACGCGCTCGGGATAACCGTTTGTTAAAAGTTATCCGATCAAGTAGCAAATGTGTACCTAAATACAAAAATAAAAATGTATATTATACATTTGCCTACATACATAGATATAATAAAGATGGTAATCACAAACCAGGATATGGCCGCATGATACAATTCTTAAGAGTAAATTCAGCGTCTCCAACCATAAAATAAGGGAATTTGATCCGTGTCCGGTAAATCAAGATTACCATTCAACAGCCGTTGCCCAAACTCAGAGTGCGATACAACTCCTCCGTCACTTTGGGAACCATATGCTCCGATATAGACAGTTGTGAAAGTATAGTTGGCATCACAAGTCGCCAAGAGAACGATGGAGTTATTTCCTTTGTAATTGTTATACAAAGAACCGGAATTAGGGGGGGCAGGATATTGTTATGTGCTTTCCGTCGACCGCTCCAACACAATTTGGAAAGTTCCACTTGGCATTAAAGTCAGTAGCAATGCGTTTCCACTCATGCTTTCCCGGAACCGATAGATAGATGCTCCCCAATTCCTGCCAAATAACATCATATACCTCACTTATAATGGCGGCCTCAGTGGAGCGTCCCATTTTAAACGCCGTGGCAAGTGTATGTTTGCTGTCGCCATGTGCTAGATACCTGCATATAATTAGAATGTTAAAGTGTGTATATGAATGTATATAAATGGTATACTTAGATATTTTATTTACTGAATTAAAAGACACATAAGCGTTAAAAAAGTCTGCATTTCGAAGATATCTAAGGCCTGTTCGATGTTTTTGTAAGACGTTGCTTCAACAAGTGGTGCAGCAAATCAAAAACTTCAGTGGTCATCCGGACACTCTTTTTAAACTGTTCCGGATCGCGTTTTTACATCTTATCGAAACTAGATGCAAACAGACCTGTAGAGTCCCGATCTAGATAAAGTTATCTAACACTGCCGTCTTAAAGGTTTTGTTAAACACGTTAAAGCTTCATGTCCTAGCAGAACTAAGATACATTTTCTTAATTGAATTTCAAACACAATTTATGATAAAATAACTTACAAAAGTCAGTGTATGCAAACAAAGCAAATGCTGCCAAAGCGCTCATGGCATACTTTCTACTTTTTACGCTTTGCTGACAATGTTTAAAATGTCACGCAAGGCGAAACTTTTCTATCTGGCATGACCTTTAAGCATGAACTATATCACTAGTTCGATCAGTAGTGTGAATTAGGTTTTGAACTATATTTTAAAAATGTTTAAAAATTATTTTAAACGGCTTAAAAATACAAGGTGGCAGAACTCAGGAAAAACAATAAGAGCGTTCTCGCGAATAACGTCGCAAACGACAAAATTATAATTGTTCACTTTTATTAATTTTACAAGCACTTTTATACAATTTTATTAATTTTTTTTGGGTATGCGATCAAAATACCCCAAACTGCTTACTCAGTTCTGTTTGTATATAATATAAGAAAGTGATTCTAACAGGTATTCGCAAAAAAAAAAACACTAAAGAAATGTCGTTTACAACGTTATTCGCGATTATGCTTCAATTATCGAAATGAATCGTCTTTTATAGAATGTAAGCACATCGCTATGATTTTGACAGCAGAAAATTTAAATCAAAACAAACTCAGGCGATCAGCCTTAATCAGAAACTTCTACTTGATGTCATGATAATTTATTTATTTATCTGATTATATGGGACGAATCCGATAAGTATACAAAAACAACATTGAGGTCTGCATATGAAACAGCAGCTGGCATACGTGAAATTGACAACTATCATAACGAGGAGTATTTAGATCGAAAGAAGGATCCACCACAGTGGTGGCATGTGCGTAGACAGTGGTGGACAAGCACTCCCTAAAACGTTTTTGCATTGTAGCAACATCAGTTCCTTGTGAACGTGTTTTTCAGGCACTGGGCAAATAATAACTGATCGTCGAACGCTTCTAAAACCAAAAAAGGTATTAAGTCTAATATTTTTGCAAAGCAATATGTAACACCTTTATATATCACATGATAACTTAAGACTGCAACCTGCGTATTAGAAATGACAATAGGGGTATTCACACTGACTTTGGTAGTTGGGTATGGGTAGATTGAGTACTTTTGGTTATTGCGAGCACCCTAAATTGCAATTGAGTACTTTGTAGAATAGTTTTGGGCAGTGCCACATGTTTGTTTGATCTCCCCGGTTTATATAGATGAGTGACAGCTGGAAAAGGGTTGCCACCATTTTTAGTCATTTTATGCTCGAAAAATTTAGGCCATTAATTGGGCGTAAAAAAGTTATTCTACCGTTGTCCTGTCACATACCGGCTTACTGCCACATAAGAATTTTCATGCCAATCGGAAAGAAATGTAAATTTTTTGTATATCTGAACTGGCATAACTGTAATGCGAATACGCCCATTTTTAGTTCAGTTTCCGAAAATAACTATGTGCACTAATTTACCAAATTTGAGTTTAATACGACAAAAACCGTCTAAAATATAGCATTTTTATTGATTTGTAGGCGGTAAGAGGGTGTTTGGAAAAATGTCCCTAAACTATCTCGTAGGCGATAGTCAACTTTTATAATAAAGGAATTACAGTCATCTTTTTATTTTAGTCTCTAATTTGCTTCTTGTTTTTATAATTTTTTTTTACTGAACTACTGAACCAGTTCAAGACCTAGTTCAATAAAGTGAACGAACTAAAGTGAACCAGTTCATTAAAGTAAACTAGAATGCCCAACCCTAGTTGGTGTGTTTCTATTAGTTCAGATTTTAGATTGCGGTTTTTGCAGTCTGCTGTTTAAAGGTGCACAAGGCCAAGTCTTCTAGAGGCTTCAAACTGCAGGAAATCCAAAGGATTAAGTAAGAATGCACTAACAAACCTTTTACAGTTGCTCATAATTTCCAGCAGCTATAATAGGTTCAAGTGCCTATTACAGCAATGCTGCAACAAGTTCAAGTGCTTGCTACAACACACCAACAGTGAAGACAACTGCGGCTATAATAGGTTCACGTGCCTAGTGTAGCAGGGTTTAACAATTCCAAGTGCTTGTTGCAACACCGTGTTAAAAACGAACCAAAGAGCCTAACTCAACAGATTCATGTGTCTGTTGGGCTATACGGCTAAAGTTTAAACGGGTAGACAACCTATATTTTAGGGCCACGATTTGGACCTACAGGTGTTCTCACGAAGAACAAAAGAGCACAAAACACTAAAAAATGAGGGGTTTTCAAGATCCAATGCATTTGGCTGTGCATTTGAGCTTGAGCAAAATATTCATGCTTTTATGCAATTAACACTAATAAAATATGCATATATGCACTTGACATCTGCATGAATACATTTGCTTTGCCTGCTGCAAAGTGTACACTGTTGTTGTGTTCAACATCTTACAGTATTTTTCAAGTATGAGTACATTAATTTCAAATTAAACGCAATCTGAAGCGAGCACTGTAAAATATTCTGTTGGATCTTAACAGAGTGTGAACATAATTTGCTGATCGTTTGCATTAGTTTTAAAGCTGATTTTCTACAGACTACTTAATCAGCCCAATTATCAATGGTTTTTTCCGGGGAATTGGAAAAGGGAATTTTAATTTTTAAGATAGCAGATAAAGATATCACATTTTTTTGCTTACACATGAATACTGACGGTTGATGAACAAATTAGCATTTAAAATTTTTAGAATGTTTTTGGACTTTATCTTAAAAATTCCTTTTCCGATGCCCCGGGAAAAATCATTCGAATTGTGCTAAATGTCTACTAAAAATACATAAAGTATTTCTGATGTACCGCATTTATTTGCTCTCTTTACTCACAGCTGCAGTTATTTGTTCTGTTTAATCAAACAAAAAGAAAAGCTGAAATTATGAGAAAAAAAATATAAATATGTATGTGGATAATGCTTTAAGGGAGGTTTTAGTGAAACAATTTTTTTAAAATTGAATTTTTTTTAATTGATTATTATACATCTTCAAAAATATGTAAATTTTTTTTTAATCAATTCCGTTTATAATACAGATTCTTTAGCGCTTAAAACCCGGTGCGCCAGAGTAACTTTAACTAACCAGAGTAATTTTTTTAAACCAGAGAAAACCAATGTAATTCTACGCCCCATTTACCAAAACTTGCGTTTTAAAAAAAATTTCTCAAGTTTTTACAATGATGAGTATTTTCCGAATGCATTTTTTCAGACGATCTGGAGTCGAGCTACGATGTGGCCCGGTTTTCACATTTTTTAAGCTCATCAACTTTAGCGCCACCTTTATAAGTATACTTACTTACTTACTTAGTTGGCGCTACAACCGTATGTCGGTCTTGGCCTCATCTAAGAATTTGCGCCAGCCATTTCTGTCTTTCGCTTGCTGGCGCCAGTTGGAAATTCCAAGCTTCGTCAGGTTGTCCTCTACTTGGTCTTTCCAACGAAGATGCGGTCGTCCTCTTCTGCTTTGACCGCCGCTGGGTACCGAATCGAATGTTTTCTTCACTGGAGCATCGTCTTTCATGCGCTGAACATGACCAAGCCAGCGAAGCCGCTCGATTTTAATGCGCTTGACTATGTCGATGTCAGCGTACAGCTCATACAGTTCATCATTCCACCGTATTCGGTACTCGCCATTGACGCAGATTGGTCCGTAGATCTTACGAAGAATCTTTCTCTCGAATGCTCCTAAAGTCTTTTCATCTAAACTGCTCAGCGTCCAGGTTTGTGATGCGTAAAGTAGGACGGGCATGATGAGCGATTTATAGAGCGTGATTTTCGTTCGTCGAGAGAGGGCTCTGCTTCTTAATTGCCTACTGAGCCCAAAGTAACACCTGTTGGCAAGAGTTATTCTTCGTTTGATCTCAATGCTGATGTCGTTGGTTGAATTAATGCTGGATCCCAGATAGACGAAGTTCTTCACAACCTTGAAGGAGGTATTGTCAACGGTAACGTGGGTTCCAAGACGCTGGGACTGTTTGTTTGTGGACACTAAGTATTTCGTCTTATCTGCATTCACTGCCAGACCCATTCGACTTGACTCTCTTTCTAATCTGAAAAATGCTGCACTGACTTCGCGCGTATTATGGCCAATGATATCGATCCTTTATAAGTATATAAACACTATATGTTGCAACAAATTTTTTTTAATTTAAACTGATGTAAAATTAACGTGCAATTGAAATTTTTTGTTCATATAATATACAGTGTTGTGCAAAACAAGAGCAACAAAATCAGTGCGCTGCTATAAAATCGTGTATCTTTTTAAATATTGGGGACATACAAAAATGATTATAGGAATCAAAGCATATATTCATACATCATATTAAAAACATATAATCAAATTTGGTTCTGTTTTTTTATTAAATTTACTTTGACCAGTCACTTAATCGAGTACAAACAGAGAATTCAGAATTTTCAAAACAATTGATGTTTAATGAACAAACGCACAAACGTAGATATTTAGAACCTCCACGACGAGTGACAATCTTGAAGCGATGTAGGGGCTTAAGTTGCAGAGACGCAATGCTGCCGGCGGGAGTAGGGGCATAACCCTACAGCTTTACGGAGCCTGCAGTTTTTTGCGGAGCGGCGAACTAAAATTTATTCCCCCTAATCCAGGGTGTCATGCGTTACCGTGCCCATTGAATGGTTTGCAGTCAGGCTTGCAACCCCTTACCGCGGCATTGGGATTAGGGCGCGGTCGATATCTTTTCCCCTCTCTATTTTTACCACTCTACTGACAGTTATTGAACCAAATCTCGGGTTGAATCGGGGCTGCACACGGGGATCTTTCGTTCCATAAATGTGGACCCGATCCCGTTCGAGGAGCGGTTTCAGAGCCTGTCGGTTTAACTCTCTTCATCTTATGATCTCTAGAAGAGGTCCCTATGCCGGACGCTAAGAAAATTTGTGGTAGCACAGCTACTCCAAAGCTTTTCAGCGAAATCGCGGCTGGACAAATTACCATAGCGGTAATAGACAGAAGCGATCCAGACGGCAGTATCTCGCCTGAAAAATGGAGGAAGGTAGTGGGCAAACCATTATCTTCATTCCGATTACTAAGAAGTTTCCCGGTAGAGGCCCTTCTTGTCGCATGCGCCCACCAAAAGTTTCTAGATCTGTATAAGATCGCAATTTCTAGGATTGGTGAGGTATGGCCGGGCGCGAATCCCGTGGTCATAGATAATGATTTGATTCCTAACAGACTGTTGCATCCTCCCACCTGGATGCGCGTAGATCCTAACGCTAGTCTAATGCCCTATTGGTCAGACCGTGAACTCGTCCCAAGTCCTAGTAATATTTGCTCACCTTATTGTATTAGGCATGGTGAGTTATGCCGGTCAGTAGGCAGCCGTCAGGTTGCCGGAAAATTACCTTGGTTTTACTAACTCATGTCGATGCAGCTCGGAAATTCCTCTGGTCCTTCCCTGCGTCCTTCGTTTATTTAGGAAAAAATAACGTTTTGTACTTCTCTTTTTGGTCACACTAGTGACGGTATACTTTTATTTTTACAGTTTTACTTCTATTCACAGTTAAAAGTCCACTACCAATTCTCTTAAAAATACTTATGCTTAACACCTCGGTTTTAATGATAATTAGCTGTACTCAGCATTTGTGCAAGATGCGGAAGGCAATTTTGCACAATAATTCATCTTAGTTTTTATCGTAATTATTAAGTTATTAATCTAGTTTACAATTATTTCTCCATACGTAATTTCTTAACTCTAAGTTACAATTAGGAAATGTTAATCTTGTATTTCCTGAATTCTTGGCCTAGGTTATATCTGGCTCAAGAATTTACTCTAGCTCCATACAATTAATTATTCTTTAAAATATACAGACATTCTTAAAGTAAACATTATTATTCATTCTTAATTTCTGCGCACATACTTATATAATAGTGCTAAGTGTAGACAAACAAACGTACAAACATGTTCAGTGTGGGAAAATTGGGTCATATTTCCCAAAACACTGAATCCAACAATAAAATATTTAAAATATTCTACCTCTGTTTTAATTTCATGACGGCAAAAAGTATCCATGCTAATTACAACAATAAAATACAATTTACATGGCAATGAATTCATATAAAAGTGCCGCAATGCAATGAATGTTGATCGCTCGCTTTGTTGTCGCGGTGGATCAACTTTCATTGTCAGCACTTGGCCACTAGTAAAAAGACAATATTCTGGGGAATGCCGTGTTGTGAGTCACAACAAGACCGAGAGCGCGTTCACGGGTCCCTGCCAAACACTCCGACTCACAAACAATCCTGGAAATTATAAGGTGGGGAAATCATGGCCTGCCGACAAAAAACTGGAAGGTAACACGGGTTAAACAGCCGAAGGGGGACTTTAGGTCGGTAACATTTGTTATCAATCAGGAGTTCCCGGCCTTCTTGTCATTGAAAGGTTTCGTGGTAGACTTTGGTTTCTCATCCATAGAACTGAGGGTCTATAAAAAAGATGAGGCGTTATTGGTGCAAGAGCAGGCTTCCAAACCAATTAAGAACGTATCATCTTCTCAAACCTGCCCCTCTGCACTAGAACCGGAGGGCGTAAGCTCCGTGATGGAACTGGCGCTTACATTTCGGTTATCATTGGAGGATAACCTCCTTAAGTCAGACGAGGAGTCTGACGCAACTGTGGTGGAGGTTGATTTAGCTACTAACAGCTCAAATGCTGAGACATCGTCCTGATCCAGGAGCCGTGGGTAGTCTGCGGACTCAGGACTCCAACTTAAATGCTAGTATATACCAGATAACAAGGTAAACCAAGAGCGTGTATTTTAATCAAGAATACCCTGAGTGCATTTAGTCTCTAATTTCAGTAACAAAGACACCGTGGTCATAGGCGTCGAGATGGGCCAGAATAGCTTGTGGCTCATCTCAGCATACCTCGCGCTGACAATAGGATACTATGTCAGCAGTGTGGCGACATGTGCAGTCGCGTCTAAACCCAGTAGACGTCATATCTATGGGCTCGTATGTTGAAGACTTAATTAACTCTTTCTGGTTCTCAGGTCCACAATTTTTGATGAAAACTATCTATAGCGGCCTGTCAAAAAATTTTCTAGCAGGACATTTGGGGTGGACGAAGAGAAGCGCAATGGCGGTAGTACTCTGATTGCTGTAAATAACACAAACTCTAGAGTCGACTGGCTAGAGGGGCGAAATGACTTCCAGCAAACACAAAGGCGTGTTGCATTTTTTGTATGTATGGCACGGCGACAAAAGTGATCCCATGGTAAATTACCAACTCTCAGCGCAACAATGTTAGATGAAGCTACTATTCGAATTATGTACTGCTTGCGACAACACTTCTTCGACGCAGAGTATCTCGCGCTAAAGAATGAAGGTGAGGTCCAAACTTCAAGTAAAGTGAAGGAATTAAGCGTTTTCATTGAAAGTTGCTATGGCGTTATTCTAAGAGTAGGAGGTCGACTAAAAAATTCTGGTTTGCCATATAACGAAAAGCATCCAATGTTAATACCAGATGAGCAGTTTTGTACGAAGTTTTGTACGCTATTTGCATGAGTCTAACATGCACGTGGGTACTTAAGCATTTTATTGGTTATTCTTAGGCAGAGATTCTGGATCGTGCACGCAAGGAAGATGGTGAGGTCTGTGACGACAAAGTGTTTGCACTGTTTTCGATGTCGACTCCGTTTAGAGCAGCAACTTATAGGGAACCTGCCAACTCAACGTGCCAACATAGCGAGACTATTTTTGACGACGTACAAAGAGGAATGCGCGTTACAAAAAGCTACATATCTGTCTTTATATGTTTTGCAACAAAGGCGGTACATATAGAGGTGGTATACGATCTCTCGTCTAAAGCATTTATAGCAGCACTTAAAATATTTGTTGCTAGACGAGGTATTTGCACTCAGTTATCTTGCGATAACGGCACCAATTTTATAGGAGCTCGGCGAGAGTTCAAAGAGTTCCGGGAAGCCTTCAATAATCAGCAGGTGCAAGGCCAGATTAGATTTAAAAATATTGCGCAGGTAACAACATCGAATTTCGTCACATACCGCCGCACTCTCCTCACTTTTGCGGGCTGTGGGAGGTGGCAGTAAAATCTGACAAATATCATTTGGCTCGCATACTTGGTAAGTCATATCTTACATTTGAAGAGCTATGCACTGTGGTTGCAGAGACCGAAGCGATATTGAACTCGCTGCCCTTGACAGCAATGTCAAATGATCCGTGCGATGAAGAAGTTCTTACGCCAGGTCATTTTCTGACAGGTGGACCTCTAGTTGGCATTACAGAGCCCACTGTCGAAAAAGAAAAACTTTATTAAACCGCTGTATGCGTCTTACGGCCCTGCAGCAACACTTTTGGAGACGGTGGTCGTCCGAATATCTTCAAGAACTACAACGAAAAGCGAAGTGGACAGACAAGAAGCAAAATATTGCTGAAAGCGACTTAGTTATGGTATCTGAAGACAACTTGCCACCTTAAAAGTGGCTCTTGGGTAGAGTTGTTAAGACCATACCGGATTCAGCTGGCTACGTTCGTGTGATCGACATAAAGACGAAAAATGGAGTCAAACGACGCGCTATACAGAAGGTAGCACCAATTCCAAGACCCGAGTGAAGTACGTTGATGTATTGGCAAACACATTTTATCATTCAGTACTATGCAAGTCAGCACGGTGTAGGTACAGCGCTTGACAAAAGAACGAAAATTATGTAGAAGTTCCTGTGTCATTCATGTCACAAAAGCTTAATAACGTGCAATGCAACTACTCGGTGACTGAACAGGAATGCTAAGCAGTGAAATTTTTTTACCGCCAACATGGCAAAAAAATTTCGTCCCTACTTGGAGGGGCAGGAGTTAAGAATAATCACGGACCACGCCAGTCTTCGTTGGCTTATGAAGCAAACCGTCCTTGTGGTCACCTAGCTCGATGGGCTCTTAAGCTACAAGGCTACGATTTTGGTATAGAACACCGAAAAGGAACCGCTAATGTGGTAGCAGATGCCCCCTCGCGTGTACATTCTGCCAACAAAGACGAAATTTCTTCCCGTGAGATTGAAAATATACCTGAGATAAATTTTGATTCTCGCGAATTTGATAGCATTGAGTACGTGGAGCAGCGCGATAAGATTAAAAAAGATCAAAAATTGGGCTATGGCCGTGTAAAAAAAGACAAAAACTTTTGTGTTTAGCTTTTTTGTTTTTTTTATTCCTATATTTCCGATATTTCACTCACTTTGTGGGCCTTAATCAGGGCTTTTTTACACGGCCACAGCCCAATTTTTATCAACAACGCGAAGAAGGCTGAAAAAACAACAACATTCAAAAAGAATTAAATAAGTTTTCTGGCTTTAAAATTTGAAATAAAATCATTTACAGGCGTACGGATCATTATATTGGTGACATCGACTAACAAAATGCATCCTGGAAATTGTTAGTTCCGAAAAATCTCCGCCTGGGTGTCATTCGGAACTCCCATGATGGAGCTACGAATGCTGATGGAGGTGTGTCAAAGACTGCGGAACTAATAACTAGATTTTTTATTGGCCTTCTTTGTACCGTTCAGTGCAATATTAAGTGGTTAGTTGTGAAACCTGCAAGACAACAAAGCACTCGACTAAAACTCTCCTTATTGTTTTAGATCGAATATCAATATTCACATTTTTATGCCCGTTGGAAAAATTTACGACCACATCTATAACTAAATTCAATCTATCTTGCAAAGTCTTTACTATGTTGTATTTGGGCAACATATGATGATCCATGGAGAAAGCTACAAGCTCTTGGAAAATGTTAATATGTCAGAGGAGGGAAAATGTTAAAACTCGCCATGACAATTTGTCAATTATTCAAAGCATTGTAAACAAAAACCTACAAAAAGCGCATAGAGTCGATGAAAAAAGCTATAATTTAAGAAGTAGACCAATAAATTACCAAGTTGGTCAGGAAGTTTTAAAAATAAACTTTGCGCAAAGTAATTTGGCAAATAATTTCAACATCGAATTGAATGAATGAATGAGTGATTTATTTAAATAAAGGCTTACATTAGTATAAACATTTTAATATTAATATTATTACAATAGTATTTTTTTTAAAATAAATCAAATTTGACATAACATAATATGTTGTGTGTCAGATTGGCATGAATCATATTAAATTTAAAAATTTTTGATAGAATATGTTACAAAAAGGTTTTTTTTTTTAATTAAATTCAGAAATTATAAGTTGTCTATATTTTAAACAATTGATTAAATATTTATATAAAAGGTAATAATTTTTGCCATTCAAAACTTCGTAAACTTCGCCTAACGTGAGTGAACTTTTACCAAGGTAATATGAACGAATGTATGCAAATATCGGGCATATACCTAGAAGGTGATGTGTATTTTCATATTCTTGCAAGTTGCATAATGTGCACACATTAAAAGTACTTTCACCAAATCTGCTTAAATTAAAGTTGAGTAAACCACCTCTACATCTGAATATCAAACTTATGAGATGAGCCGAATTTGAATCGACAAAGTAGGAGGGCACATCGAATCGAACGTGACGATACAAATCATGAAACCTCGAGTCTCTTGCTCTGCAAATGTGTTTCTCATACACTTTTAATCTCAATGCTTGTAGTATACGATCATGGTGTAACGACAAATCAGGCCTCCAACTCTCAAAATCAAGGCTAAAACCAAGATCACTACATAGAGCGAACCATTGTGGTAACCAGAAAGTGTTTTGTACGATTGTTTCTTCAGCAAGTACTCGCGGAAGCCTGTTTAAAGGATAATTAAGAATTTTTCTCAGATAACTAAAATGTAATTTAAGCGTTTCTTCAAATTGAGAAGCCAGACCTGTTTCTATGTGAAGCATATAATTAGGAGTATTTGCAGGTAAATATAACATTTTTTTCAGGAAATAACGTAGTAACTTCTCTACTTGCTCATACTGTTTGAAACCCCAAACTTCTGCGCCATAAAACATAATCGATTTTGCTGCAGTGTTAAAAATTTTAAGCTTGTTCGATAGAGATATTTTAGGGTGATGTAAATAACTTAGCCACGATGCGTTAATAGCAGTTTTAGACGATACCAATTTAGCATCAAGGTGCTTGTTGAACGACAAATTGTAAGTGAGATTAACTCCTAAGTATTTGTATTCATTAACTATTTCAATGTCGTCATCACCATAAGACCATTTCAAATTTCTACTTATTCTAGCACAAGTTCTAAATATCATGATTTTAGATTTCGTGAGGTTAATTTTTAGACACCATTGAATGCAATAGTTGTGCAGAGCATCAATCATAGTTTGGAGTACTGTTGGACAATCGGCCAAGAGAACGATATCGTCGGCGTAAAGTAACACTTTAATAACCGTGCCAACCACACGTATACCGCCGGGTAAATTATCATATAAGTCATTCAAATACATAGCGAATAGGACAGGACTGAGTAGGCACCCCTGCCTTACACCCTGTGTAACAGGAAAATTATCGGATAAAGAATTGCCATCCCAAACTTGACTTGTTGTACCATCGTATAATAATTGCAATATTTTTACCACTTTAGATGACAAACCAGCATTGGATAACTTATAAAATAATGAGTTTCTTGGAATATTGTCAAACGCAGAAGAAAAATCAACAAAAAAGGCATATGTTTTCTTTTTCAGTTTAAAGTTCAAATGGATAATGCTACTCAGATTAAATATGTTGTCGACAGTGGAATAGCCCTTTCGAAATCCTGCTTGATATTCATTTAGAATGTTATGACAGTCAATCCAACTATTAATTCTGTTGAGGAGTATACTTGTGAAAATTTTGTACAGTGTGTCTAGAAGTGAGAGTCCCCTGTAATTTGACACAACATTAACATTACCTTTTTTGAACAATGGTATAATTATGGATCTGCGAAAAGAGGCTGGTATGTCTTGGCGTAAAAAAATTGCATTTAAAAGTTGGACAACTTCTTTAAGAAAGCATTGTGGCGCATATTTATAAAATTCATAGCTTATTCTATCTAGGCCTGGGGCTTTTCTATCTTTTGCTGTTTTAAGAGCTAACATAATTTCACGCAATTCAAAAGGAGAATCAAGGAACGGATCTATGATATTAGGTGAGGCCCATAAAATTGCTCGATCAGATTCTGCCTGTGACAAAAGTGACTTGAAGAAGTTGTAAAAATCAATAGTTTTAAGGTTGTTACCAATCCTAGGCGAAGAACCCTTTATTGAGTTCGCTAATTTCCACCATTCGCTAGTGTTACGCACCGCATTAAGTTGTTCAATGTTTTTGTTTTTGTAAGCTAGTTTTTTCTCATGGCATAATTTTGAATATTTTGTTCTACTTTCAATATAAGATTGTCTGTTTATTTGAGAATTCGATTTTCTGAGACTATTAAGTTTTATAAGCATTCGTTTACGTGCATTTTCACACTGTGAATCAAACCAGTTATTTTTAGGGTCAAAACGTTTTTTAAGACTGAAACTACCCGCTGCTAGGTTTATTTTATCAATTAAAGTATTAACTTTATCTTCTATATTTGAATCAGACATAATGTGATCAATATTTGTGGTGTTTTTTAGAGATTCAGTATACTTCACAATGTTTTTTGGATTCCAGTTAAGTTTTTGTGGCAAAGATAATTGTTTTGAATTTTGATTAACCATGGCAGATATAGAGAAAGTTAGAGGCATATGATCTGAGTATGGTTTACTAGAGATGTGAAAATTATTTAAAAACTGTAAAAAATCGTATGAACCAATGCAATAATCAATTAAAGAATTTCCCATCACTCCGCAAAACGAGTACTCACCCTCAATGTCCCCAGACATCCTTCCATTAATAATCACACCACCAATATCTTCGAGCAGATTCAATAATTTTTTGCCTTTCGCATCAATGATTTTATCTTTTGAAACACGACAGTGCGAGATTAAAGGAGTATTTAACACCAAGTCTTCATCAATTTTCTGTGCGTCAGAAACGCGTGCATTCAAATCGCCAACTATGCAAAACGACGAAGCCTTCAAACTATATAAAAAATCTTCAAACTGTTTAAAGTCATTTACCCAATTCGAGCAGTTTAAATACCGTGGAATAATATGAAAAGACACATCGCCAAATCTAGCTGACAACGTAACACCATTAGAGTAATTGTTAAATTTTAGTGAATATTTATTTTGAATAGATTTTTTGAATCCGTATAAACAACCCCCACTGGCGCGACCAGCAGAATGAATTTTAAGAGCATCCACCCAGAACAAGACATAGTCATTAAAATAACAAGCAAAGTTTATCTGTTTATCGGCAATCACATGTGTTTCAAATAAGAAAAAAATATCAAATTTATTAATATAAGTAAAAAAGTTACCAAAATTTAGCTTGCTATTTAAGTTTGCAATATTATAGGAGACCAACTGACACACTTCTAGTTGTTAATCTAAATTAGGGGGGGCAGCAGCAGCAATTGAAGAACGCTGGGCAGGTGCGGCATGCAATGCATTGGATTCCTTAACCACAATATTGCATTGGTAGCTTACTGAAGACACTAACTTCCGAAGATATTCTGCGTCACATGTATTCGAGGCAACAATATTATCATCAGCACACGTGAAGAGCTTATCGCTGATAAAAATACGGTTGTCACCTAAACGAACTTTTATATTCTTATCAGCAATTCGTACATTTTTAGCGAGTTGGCGGAGAGTATATCTTTTGTTGCGTTCATCTGTTGTGAAGTCCTTTTGTATGTATATGTTAGAACCAGCCAAATTTTTTCTAGCTGCCAGTACTGCGTTTACTTCAAGCACTGAGTTTAGTGTAAATAGGTAAGATTTACCAGCGGCGATCTTGTGGACTTCCGTGAATTATCTAAACATATGTCAAAGCAAAAGTACGGGGTAGACTTGGTCCAGTTTACTATATTTTAGAAAACTCCAACGGCAAAATCCTGGGCACGTATCATGCTACTGATATGCAACCTTTTTAAAACAAAGATATAAACACAATTTGATTTATTCATTTCCCAACTTTCAAAACCGAAATTACCAGGTTTTTAATCATGTTTTGTGATTAATTGCCTGCAAATATTGGTATAACTCATGATACAAAGAACTACAGATAAAGTATTGCGCATGTCCGCCATCTTTGCTGTGACGTGCAAGGTGCTCCTTGGTTGAAACGTAGTCACAATTTATTCATAGGGTATAAAGATTTTAAAATGCCTACATTTTCTTATGAAAACTTGTTTTACTTAAATGAAATAAATATTTTTATATAAAGCACATGTCTAAAATAAAGTAAATATATTTTTTAGTACTGTTTGTGAAGAAAAATTTGCATATTTTTTTATTTATTTATTTATTTATTTCATTCATTCATCATTCAGAGTACAAGGCTCTTATAGACTACGTAAATAAAATATAGTTACAGCAAATATTTAATAACTTAGTTACAATTATAAACAAAATTAAAACTAAAAAATTAAATAATCTTAATAAATAGATTAGAATTTATTTGTTACTAACAGAACATGTAATAAAAAAGACCATATTATCGTGTGGATACTAGTATTTCTCATTGAGTATCACGTGCCATAATGCTAAGAATGAGATGATCTTTAAAGGATTTACGAGAGACCTCTCTAAAGATGTCAGACATATTTAAGATTTTATTCGTATCATTAATGCAACGAGTTATTGGCTTATTTAAATTGTAGTTTGTCCTTTGGACTGACTCTCTAAAATAAAATTTGCTACGGACATGTCGAACTGGAGTGTAAAAATTTAGCATAGCCAGAAGTTCTTCACAGTTTATATTGTGATGGATTAGATCCCATATAAACAGAGCTGAGAAAACTTTTCGTCTTATTTCAAGAGGATGAAGATTAATAAGGGCACAACGAGTCTCATAGGAGGGAGTTATTGGCAGATTCCAGTTGAGCTTTATCCACACGTATCTTGTAAAATTTCTTTGAACAGATTCGATTCTTTTTGATGGTTGGAGAGAGAATGGGTTCCAAATGGTGGAGTAGTACTCCAATTGGGGCCTTACAAGGGATGAATAAAGGGTTTTCAGGGTATAAGGGTCTGAAAATTCCTTTGAGTTGCGTTTTAGGAATCCTAACATTGAATTCGCTTTGGTTACAATGAAATCGATGTGATCCTTAAAGTTCAACCTATGATCTAAGAGAACGCCTAAATCCTTTTTTGATGTTGTTCTACCTAGAGTAATTGAATTTATAGTATAATTCCAGATATTAGGAAAGGGAAATCTAGAAAATGAAAGAATCTGACACTTAGAAATATTTAGTGGAAGGTCATTAAGAGTACACCAGTTAGCTATAGAGTCAAGGTCTAACTGTAGTAGGTTAAAGTCATTTACATCCTTTACAGATCGAAACAACTTCAGATCGGCTGCAAAGAGAAGACACTGACTATGCTTTATACATGTAGGGATATCATTAATGAAGATTAAAAATAATAGAGGACCTAGGTGGCTGCCTTGAGGGACGCCTGATGGTACATGTATAATTTCGGAAAATTTTTTATTTATTTTAACCTGTTGTTGTCGATCCAAAAGATAGGATTCAATCCACTTTAGTAGGTTAGAGTGGAAACCCAACTCTGAGAGTTTAGCGAGAAGTGTTTTATGGTTAACTTTGTCAAACGCCTTTGCGAAGTCGGTAAAAATAACATCAGTTTGGAATCCTTTTGAGAAATTGTTGATTATATAAGTACAGAATATATTTAGATTTGTGGCCGTCGATCTGCCTGAAACAAAGCCATGTTGATTTATCGATATAACATTTTTCAAATCAAAAGATAGTGTTGACGTCGTCAAACCTGTGCTCGTTTCACCCCTGGATGAACAACAGCTTATTAAACAAACCCACCACGGTACGGTCCGACCTTTATGTGCCATCATGCATTTTAACCACCGAGACTTCCGTCTCTTGTGTGTTCAGCTGGGAAGCCATCAACATCTTTTAATCGCCTGCTCTCTACAATCTGGTATTATTATTAAACACTTACATTTATATATTTTGATCTACTTAAATCTACTTAAACTTAACTATTATTTGGTGAAATTATTCTTAAATACTTAAAATATAATCATTATAAAACTTTCTTAATAATCTCCAAACTCGGCTGTAAATTTACACCTACAATAAATACCATTCTACATATAAACTTGCGGAGTTCATTATTTGGACATTCGAATCATCAACAATTGCTCAGCTCATTCCCCCAGCGCCTAAATAGATAGTTTTTCGTATACAATCTTTTCGAAGATTTTGGGGATAGTTAAGAGTTTACTAATCGGTCTATAGTTGCATACATCGTGCTTAGGACCTGACTTGTGGATGGGTTGCAGATATGACACTTTCCATTCCTCCAGAAAGGTGCCAGTGTTTAAAGATGCATTGAAAATTTTAGTAAGTGGAATGGAAACCTGTGTAGCACAGGCTTTCAGCAGAATAGGAGCAATACCATCTGGACCTTCGCAAGTTTGGGATTTGAGATTAATCAGGGTTGATTCAACCTCTAATACACCTAAACAGAGGTCACCGCAATCGAGGCAGGTGTCGGTGTTAGAAAACGTGTTAGATGGAGGCATTGAGGTGGTGTATACAGATTTGAAGTAATCTGCAAAAAAATTACTAATAGTAGTAACGTCCTCAGAAGATGAACCCTTATAGTGCATAGAGTTTGGAAGACCATTCGATTTTCTTTTATCGTTGATGTACGTCCAGAAAAACTTACTATTTTCCTTGAGTTTGCCCTCGATAGTTGCTAAATGTTACTTAAATAGAAATTTATTGAGAGTTTTAAAGTCTTTCAAGCTGGCTAGATAATGAGATTTTAGTTCATGATTTTCTTTATCGATTCTAAACTTTTTGTAGGATTTGTTCATTTTATTTTTTAAGTTAATTAATCTTCTATTAAACCACACTGGGTTTTTTGAGTTTCGTATTCGCTTTTTTGGGACAAATCTGTCAACTACTTCGTTAAGAATAGCCAGGAAAACTGAATACATCTCCGTTAAATCTAGGCCATAGAAGACACTATCCCAATAGATTGATTCCAAATATGAATTTATTTGAATGTAATTTGCACGGTTGTAGTCTCTTTTAAACTGCATTGTATTAGTATTGTTTTGATATTCAATAGCGTAAAATTCAAGCATTAATGGCACATGATGTTGGGTACTTTTAACAATTTCAAAAGACGGGCTTTCGATTGTTACAGCAAAATCATTATCTGTATAAATCAAATCAAGAATACGATCGAGATCATTAAATTTGTTATTTATCTGAATTAAATCAAATTGTGTAAAATAATCAATTACTAGTGATTCCGATTCGGTTGACACGTTAAAAGGAACTAGATAATATTCATCACAAACAGGATTCCATATTAGGCTACTTAAATTAAAATCACCCGTTATTATCACATGTTGTGTTTGTTTTAAATTTTCGAGAAAACTCCGACAATTTTCCAGATGTATATGATATAATTCAATAGGGCTCTTAGGTGGAATATAACTTACAACTACATAAAGGATGAATTTATTTTTAAAGTTTACTTTAACAATTAGTTGATCAACATCGAAATTATTACCTAAATTTGAGTTAATATGAGACAAAGAAATTTGACAGCTGGATAATGTATTGCGAATTGCAATCATTACCCCGCCACCACGCAATAAGTCTGATGTGAGTGAGCAGCGATCTTTTCGAAATATATTAAATAAATTAGAATCGAATAGTTCAGCATTATAATGGTTTGCCGTCAACCATGTTTCGGTAAAAACTAATATATCGTAATGAAATGTATGGCACGAAATGAGTAAATTTTGTAGCTTTGTTCTAATCCCTCCTACGTTTTGGTAGTACATTGAGTATTTTGAGTTACAGAGACTGGGCGAATCAGCAGATGCAATATTGTTTAAAAGTTTTTTGAAGTTCTTACGGTTGGTCTATTGTTTCTTTCACGAGGGATGAATTCATGGACGACTATACCAGCGGGCCAGAATGATTCCATTAGTAGAGTTTCAGCAATTGAGGTAGGTGCATATATCTTGAATGATGAGAAATCTCTCTCAATATATGTATTTAGCTTAACACAGTATATTGATGATGAAAGGTCTGGTAGCTTATTTGATACGTACGTATTAACATTTTTTGTAGTAGTAGTTAAAGCAAGACGAGAAAGAAAAATGTTTTTTCGTTCTATTCTCGGGACTACTACTAGATCACCAGCAGTTTGAGAAGAGCGGATCGTGTTTCTAGGCGACATGGCAGATGTTGAAGTTGATGAAGTAAGAATATTTTCCTCATGTGATGGATTATTTACACACACTGTTGGAAGAGGCGGTGTTTCAGCGCCAATTTCAGTATCAGCACTATTGTACTCGGCGGTAGAATTTCTGGGCACTACCAAGTGAAGTACACTAGGGTTCCCCATAGCCGCCGGTTTGTCTAGGAGTGTAGATGACGATGCAGCGGTGCCGTTTCTCGGCTCCACTAGATTTTTGACACTTGCTGTGTCTTGCTGAGACACGACTGGTGAGCTGATGAGAAGTGATGGTGACATATCAGTAGACTGGACTAACTGCGATGATATTATATTAGTGGTATTTGATGGAGTAAGGGTATGATTCGTACTCTTTTGTTTAGATTTAGGAATCCTCTTTTCAGATTGAGGTTTATCTATTTTCTTTTCCGAAAGAGTGGTGAGTTTACAAAGATGTTTACATAAAGCGAAGTGATTTGCAACGATTTTCTGAAGGCGATCTAACTCTTCAGCGATTTCGTTCGACGATTTTATAACATTCAATGAAGCGTTTTGAGGTGATTCCGTTGCGGTATCTCGACACACCGTACAGTGCCACAGTAAACCATTCGGTGTGGAGCTGTTTAAGGCATCTCCCACCTTAGCAGACAAACCGGCGCACTTAGCATGGTACGATTTCATACAACCGAAGCATGAGATAAATGCGCCAAAAGTATTCCATTCGGATTTGCAGACTTCGCAACTAGTGCCCATTTGTACCACTGAAGTGAGGTTATGAGACACAGCAGTGAGATTTTCGGAAAAATAAACTAGACAGCTTGTGACTCGATGTTGTTGAAGTAAAGAAATGATTTAATAGTCTTTTTGTTAAAGAATTTCAAAAGGAAAAATGTTTTAACTTGAAAAAAACTGATTGCAAAAATTTGTTTAGAACACGAGCATTTTGTAGGGGTGCTTTTCCCCTTTTTACCGATTTACACAAAAAGCGGTTACGTTGCTTGATGTGCTTGACAGAATTTTGACTGTTTGTTCGTTTTCATTTTGCTATCTTCGTCACTTTTCTACATTTTCTTTTGAATGTATTCATCAAGTGTCACATTTGACGAGCACCAATGACGAGGTGCGCAGTAAATTTTGTTTGTTGCGCCGGGAATACTTTACCTGTAGCTCTTTGTATCATGGGTATAACTTATGAGTAGTGATATATTTTTAACTGTTATATAGAGTGTTTTTTATAGAGTGATACAAGTTTAAATCATAATAAAACATAGTAATATATTTTTAATATCAATGAAACGCGCTTTTTTGGATAGCAAATTTTATGACATTAATGTTTAAATATGATTTCGGCCATGTGGCCGCCACGGTTGGCGTGTACAAGGCGCAACCTGGAACACCAATTTTCACAAACTTTTCGCAGCATTTGCGGCTTATCTCGCTGATAACTCTTCGAATGTTGATTTCCAGGTGTTCAATTGTTTGTGGTTTATCGACGTAGACAAGTGACTTTACATAACCCCAAAGAAAATAATCCAATGGGGTTAAATCACACGATCTTTGGGGGCCAATTAATTGGGCCATTTCGTGAAATTATTTTTTCGTCAAAAGTTTCCTTGAGTAAATTATTTGTAGCGCCCGCTGTGTGGCATGTGGCTTCGTCCTGTTGGAACCACATATCAGCAAGATTAATGCCAGCTAATTGAGGTACGAAAAAACTTCGAATCATGTTCCTATACCGTTCACCATTAACAGTAACATTCTGACCATCATCGTTTTTGAAGACATATGTGCCAATGACTCCGCCAGCCCATAAAACGCACCAAACAGTTATTTTCTGTGGATGTAATGGTGTTTCGACAAAAGCTTGTGGATTCTCCTCACTCCAAATACGACAATTCTGTTTATTTACGCACCCATTCAACCAAAAATGGGCTTCATCGGAAAATAAAATTTTCCATGGAAATTCAAAATCAATATCAATTTGTGCTTCAGCCCATTCGTCGAATTAGCGGCGCATACGATGGTCGTTTGGCTTTAATTCGATGGTCGTTTGGCGGGAAGACACAACCCCAGTTGCTGAGAACGGCGAAGAATTGATTGATTAGGATCACCTTTAATGCTTTCCTGTACAGCGGCTACAGATTCTTCAGTGCGCACTGTTCGGCGTATCACGGGATGCACATTATCAGTAACAGTAAATGTGGTCCGAAAACGATTTATTGTTCTTCGAATTAGCAGCTCTGAAGGACGATTTTGTACGCCATAAAATGGACGAAGTGCCCGATAAGTTTGTACGAACAGAACCATTATTTTGATTAAAAATTTGCAGAATTTGCACGCGTTGCTCTGGTGTAAGTCGATCCATAATAAAGTGTCAAAGCAAACTAAACAAAAAGGAACTATCAGCTGTTAAATGGGTGGTCAAATAAAGCAGTGATGCCAACTCAAAGTTGTATCAATCTATAAAAAACACCCTTTACTATTGGCTAAGTTTGAAGCATGATTATGCGTAAGAAAGTTGCCTAACTCTGCACACTAAGAAATTGTTGCATGGTTTTTGTATATTCTCTCTAGTTGAGAGCGGTACTCTACAGTCATTTTACTTTGCAGCTGGCTTGATACTGATTTTTACTATGGCTAAGCTGATAATATAGGAAGATAATTTGCATAGGGTCCAAAAATTAAAGTTATGCCGGACAATTTTGTCTTATTAGAGTTACTGTGAAGACTATTACGGGTTGAAATAAAATTAGACAGAAGTTTTTTGGATGGCAAGTGCGTAGCACGCTGATAGTTGAGTTTAAGCTCAAAGTTAATATTCATGTGAGCGTTAAAAAATATTAAGAAAAAACCATAATGTTATGAGAGTTACACGAAGAAATCAAAATCATTTTTTTTTAAAGTAGAAGTCTGTGGTGAACGATCTACGTCGCTCCATTACAATTCAATTCGACGACTCCATTTCCAACAAGGATTTTATTGGATCCGCTGCCTAAGCGGCTCACTGTGCTACCAGATATCGGGTAACGTCTGGAGGTGCAAGCGTAACTTCAGAAAGAGGTCATGTGGCCTAATCGCTCCCAATAGCAACTTTGACTGGGTATGATTAAGAAGGACCTTACGGTCAGCTCAATTACCTAATACCAGCACAAAGTTATTTTGGTCAATTCAGGCGCATTGGTTTTACGCTGACGTCGACGCTTGCCAGTCATCGCTGCAGCGACCATGTGCTAAATACGTTTTACTTAGTTTTTTTTAAATCAACTTTTTTTTACTTATTTTATTACTCTAACCATAAAACAAAACAAAAACTTTTTTTAAGAATCTACTTATGTACATAAATATACATAAATATATAATAAATTATATATATATATGTAGGAGCTTGCATATATTTTTTAATTTTTTTTTACCTCTAAAACTTTTGTTAGTATTTTATTTGTTTTACGACCTTTTTTGAAGCAATTTTATCCTTAATTTCCGGGGTCAAGGTCCAAATTATTAAAAATAAAAAAACTATCAAACAACAAGAATTTGTATTTAAAATCAAGTATGATTTAAACTATCAAACATTTAGAATTTGTATTTAAATCATATAAAAATCAACATAATAAATAACAAGGTCATTTAGAAAAAACTTTAATAAAAATAACTTTAATAGTTTTAATTAAATTAGTTAAAAACCTGACGGCACAAGTAGTGGATGTCTTGTTAATTTTGTTATTTTGTTTATGTATTTAAGTTCTTGTGTAATAATTAAAAAACTGTGATATTAATGTTTAATGTCGTTCTTTGATGTTAAATATTTTTCAATTGTTAAAATGTTTTAATTATTTAAAAATTTTTTCCCTGAAAAAACTATTAACGTTTTTCATTTTTAATAATTTTAACCTTGAACCCGCAAAATTAAGGATAAAAATTACTTATGTTAATATTTTTCAATCGTTAAAAATTATTGTGTCATATAAATTTGTATTTGTTGAACATTTAGATGATACTAGTTCTATACAATTGTTGTATCATGAGAGAAATTTTTTATTCATTTTAATTCAAATGCCAAAGTTAAATGTTATTAATAAAAAATTAAAATGAATTTAAAGCTATATATTTTTGCTTTTAAATTTTATGTAATTGTTAATCTATAAAAACAAAAGGAAAAAGAGGAGAAAAGTTTAAATTTTTTCTGTTTTTACCGATAACAACTCACTTTAGTATCGTCATTATTATTATACAGAATAAGGTAACCAATATATAGTACTTTTTTTCTAATATTCGTAAACAAGAAACAGATAAACAGATAAACCAAAACAAGAAACAGATAAACAACAACAATTACATTAGCAGCTCGACATGACAACGCTGGGCCCACCGTCGCAGATGTAGCAGCCAAACATGTAAAGTAAATAATTTCAAATTTTACTAGAGTAAAATATTTTTTTATTATACGTTGGTAAAACTGATGCATTGGTTAAATTAAAAAAACAAAATGCATAATTTGAAATTAAAAATCAAGAATAAAATAAATAGATTTAAAATACAAATAACCATGAAGTGATATTAATAAAGTTAAATTAAGTTCCTCTTCGTGTAGTTTAAAGAGAGAAAGCAATAACGATTTGTTGTTTTGCATCGATTACTCTTTGCTTTCATATGTTTTTTTTATACCTATTTCTTAAAACATTTTTATTGCAAAACGAGAGATGTAATTTATCAGAATGAAAATAAAAAATGAAATATATCCCAAAAATGACACTCATGGAGTTAACCATCGTTTAAGTTTATGAGAATATATAATAAATATTGTAATGAATGAACTATAAATTTATGGGTAAACTTGCGATAATAAAGGAAATCCATTAGTTTGTTAATATGGTTGGGTTTTGAGAGAATAGGATCCCTCACAGCGATGGTTGGGCCAGGGGTATTTACATCTAATGTGGTAATCAGTATATTCCAAATATACTGTTGGTCGCCGGAAACGGCCATCAGTTATTTCTTTTGAATATGATAACTTAAAAATACTTTCAAATGACTTACAACTATGGCTGGTAACACAATCCTTAACAATAAAACCGAATACACAACGTATAATTGTTTACATGATGCAACTTAACTACTGAATACATATAAATATCTTACAGTAGATAACCAGTTAGCGCAGTTTTTGTTCTAGATTCTTTTAAAATCCTACTTTTGCTGTGCGGGTTTTTGTTTGAAACGTGTATGATTTTTTTTTTATTTTTGATAATAGACTAATAAAGTATAGAACACGAACCCCAACACATACGGCGAGCTATGACCGGGAACCACTTGCATGCACACCCGTTCTATGCGCACCAATGCCCACTGTCCTGTATAACTCAGGACAGATTTCACTTCAATTATCATTATAAATCTGACCACAAATATACCTTTACATTTGTTAAATTTAATTCCGTCTTAACACGTCTGGTAAGTCCTGCTGGTCTATTGTTTCTTTCACGAGGGATGAATTCATGGACGACTATACCAGCGGGCCAGAATGATTCCATTAGTAGAGTTTCAGCAATTGAGGTAGGTGCATATATCTTGAATGATGAGAAATCTCTCTCAATATATGTATTTAGCTTAACACAGTATATTGATGATGAAAGGTCTGGTAGCTTATTTGATACGTACGTATTAACATTTTTTGTAGTAGTAGTTAAAGCAAGACGAGAAAGAAAAATGTTTTTTCGTTCTATTCTCGGGACTACTACTAGATCACCAGCAGTTTGAGAAGAGCGGATCGTGTTTCTAGGCGACATGGCAGATGTTGAAGTTGATGAAGTAAGAATATTTTCCTCATGTGATGGATTATTTACACACACTGTTGGAAGAGGCGGTGTTTCAGCGCCAATTTCAGTATCAGCACTATTGTACTCGGCGGTAGAATTTCTGGGCACTACCAAGTGAAGTACACTAGGGTTCCCCATAGCCGCCGGTTTGTCTAGGAGTGTAGATGACGATGCAGCGGTGCCGTTTCTCGGCTCCACTAGATTTTTGACACTTGCTGTGTCTTGCTGAGACACGACTGGTGAGCTGATGAGAAGTGATGGTGACATATCAGTAGACTGGACTAACTGCGATGATATTATATTAGTGGTATTTGATGGAGTAAGGGTATGATTCGTACTCTTTTGTTTAGATTTAGGAATCCTCTTTTCAGATTGAGGTTTATCTATTTTCTTTTCCGAAAGAGTGGTGAGTTTACAAAGATGTTTACATAAAGCGGAGTGATTTGCAACGATTTTCTGAAGGCGATCTAACTCTTCAGCGATTTCGTTCGACGATTTTATAACATTCAATGAAGCGTTTTGAGGTGATTCCGTTGCGGTATCTCGACACACCGTACAGTGCCACAGTAAACCATTCGGTGTGGAGCTGTTTAAGGCATCTCCCACCTTAGCAGACAAACCGGCGCACTTAGCATGGTACGATTTCATACAACCGAAGCATGAGATAAATGCGCCAAAAGTATTCCATTCGGATTTGCAGACTTCGCAACTAGTGCCCATTTGTACCACTGAAGTGAGGTTATGAGACACAGCAGTGAGATTTTCGGAAAAATAAACTAGACAGCTTGTGACTCGATGTTGTTGAAGTAAAGAAATGATTTAATAGTCTTTTTGTTAAAGAATTTCAAAAGGAAAAATGTTTTAACTTGAAAAAAACTGATTGCAAAAATTTGTTTAGAACACGAGCATTTTGTAGGGGTGCTTTTCCCCTTTTTACCGATTTACACAAAAAGCGGTTACGTTGCTTGATGTGCTTGACAGAATTTTGACTGTTTGTTCGTTTTCATTTTGCTATCTTCGTCACTTTTCTACATTTTCTTTTGAATGTATTCATCAAGTGTCACATTTGACGAGCACCAATGACGAGGTGCGCAGTAAATTTTGTTTGTTGCGCCGGGAATACTTTACCTGTAGCTCTTTGTATCATGGGTATAACTTATGAGTAGTGATATATTTTTAACTGTTATATAGAGTGTTTTTTATAGAGTGATACAAGTTTAAATCATAATAAAACATAGTAATATATTTTTAATATCAATGAAACGCGCTTTTTTGGATAGCAAATTTAATGACATTAATGTTTAAATATGATTTCGGCCATGTGGCCGCCACGGTTGGCGTGTACAAGGCGCAACCTGGAACACCAATTTTCACAAACTTTTCGCAGCATTTGCGGCTTATCTCGCTGATAACTCTTCGAATGTTGATTTCCAGGTGTTCAATTGTTTGTGGTTTATCGACGTAGACAAGTGACTTTACATAACCCCAAAGAAAATAATCCAATGGGGTTAAATCACACGATCTTTGGGGGCCAATTAATTGGGCCATTTCGTGAAATTATTTTTTCGTCAAAAGTTTCCTTGAGTAAATTATTTGTAGCGCCCGCTGTGTGGCATGTGGCTTCGTCCTGTTGGAACCACATATCAGCAAGATTAATGCCAGCTAATTGAGGTACGAAAAAACTTCGAATCATGTTCCTATACCGTTCACCATTAACAGTAACATTCTGACCATCATCGTTTTTGAAGACATATGTGCCAATGACTCCGCCAGCCCATAAAACGCACCAAACAGTTATTTTCTGTGGATGTAATGGTGTTTCGACAAAAGCTTGTGGATTCTCCTCACTCCAAATACGACAATTCTGTTTATTTACGCACCCATTCAACCAAAAATGGGCTTCATCGGAAAATAAAATTTTCCATGGAAATTCAAAATCAATATCAATTTGTGCTTCAGCCCATTCGTCGAATTAGCGGCGCATACGATGGTCGTTTGGCTTTAATTCGATGGTCGTTTGGCGGGAAGACACAACCCCAGTTGCTGAGAACGGCGAAGAATTGATTGATTAGGATCACCTTTAATGCTTTCCTGTACAGCGGCTACAGATTCTTCAGTGCGCACTGTTCGGCGTATCACGGGATGCACATTATCAGTAACAGTAAATGTGGTCCGAAAACGATTTATTGTTCTTCGAATTAGCAGCTCTGAAGGACGATTTTGTACGCCATAAAATGGACGAAGTGCCCGATAAGTTTGTACGAACAGAACCATTATTTTGATTAAAAATTTGCAGAATTTGCACGCGTTGCTCTGGTGTAAGTCGATCCATAATAAAGTGTCAAAGCAAACTAAACAAAAAGGAACTATCAGCTGTTAAATGGGTGGTCAAATAAAGCAGTGATGCCAACTCAAAGTTGTATCAATCTATAAAAAACACCCTTTACTATTGGCTAAGTTTGAAGCATGATTATGCGTAAGAAAGTTGCCTAACTCTGCACACTAAGAAATTGTTGCATGGTTTTTGTATATTCTCTCTAGTTGAGAGCGGTACTCTACAGTCATTTTACTTTGCAGCTGGCTTGATACTGATTTTTACTATGGCTAAGCTGATAATATAGGAAGATAATTTGCATAGGGTCCAAAAATTAAAGTTATGCCGGACAATTTTGTCTTATTAGAGTTACTGTGAAGACTATTACGGGTTGAAATAAAATTAGACAGAAGTTTTTTGGATGGCAAGTGCGTAGCACGCTGATAGTTGAGTTTAAGCTCAAAGTTAATATTCATGTGAGCGTTAAAAAATATTAAGAAAAAACCATAATGTTATGAGAGTTACACGAAGAAATCAAAATCATTTTTTTTTAAAGTAGAAGTCTGTGGTGAACGATCTACGTCGCTCCATTACAATTCAATTCGACGACTCCATTTCCAACAAGGATTTTATTGGATCCGCTGCCTAAGCGGCTCACTGTGCTACCAGATATCGGGTAACGTCTGGAGGTGCAAGCGTAACTTCAGAAAGAGGTCATGTGGCCTAATCGCTCCCAATAGCAACTTTGACTGGGTATGATTAAGAAGGACCTTACGGTCAGCTCAATTACCTAATACCAGCACAAAGTTATTTTGGTCAATTCAGGCGCATTGGTTTTACGCTGACGTCGACGCTTGCCAGTCATCGCTGCAGCGACCATGTGCTAAATACGTTTTACTTAGTTTTTTTTAAATCAACTTTTTTTTACTTATTTTATTACTCTAACCATAAAACAAAACAAAAACTTTTTTTAAGAATCTACTTATGTACATAAATATACATAAATATATAATAAATTATATATATATATGTAGGAGCTTGCATATATTTTTTAATTTTTTTTTACCTCTAAAACTTTTGTTAGTATTTTATTTGTTTTACGACCTTTTTTGAAGCAATTTTATCCTTAATTTCCGGGGTCAAGGTCCAAATTATTAAAAATAAAAAAACTATCAAACAACAAGAATTTGTATTTAAAATCAAGTATGATTTAAACTATCAAACATTTAGAATTTGTATTTAAATCATATAAAAATCAACATAATAAATAACAAGGTCATTTAGAAAAAACTTTAATAAAAATAACTTTAATAGTTTTAATTAAATTAGTTAAAAACCTGACGGCACAAGTAGTAGATGTCTTGTTAATTTTGTTATTTTGTTTATGTATTAAAGTTCTTGTGTAATAATTAAAAAACTGTGATATTAATGTTTAATGTCGTTCTTTGATGTTAAATATTTTTCAATTGTTAAAATGTTTTAATTATTTAAAAATTTTTTCCCTGAAAAAACTATTAACGTTTTTAATTTTTAATAATTTTAACCTTGAACCCGCAAAATTAAGGATAAAAATTACTTATGTTAATATTTTTCAATCGTTAAAAATTATTGTGTCATATAAATTTGTATTTGTTGAACATTTAGATGATACTAGTTCTATACAATTGTTGTATCATGAGAGAAATTTTTTATTCATTTTAATTCAAATGCCAAAGTTAAATGTTATTAATAAAAAATTAAAATGAATTTAAAGCTATATATTTTTGCTTTTAAATTTTATGTAATTGTTAATCTATAAAAACAAAAGGAAAAAGAGGAGAAAAGTTTAAATTTTTTCTGTTTTTACCGATAACAACTCACTTTAGTATCGTCATTATTATTATACAGAATAAGGTAACCAATATATAGTACTTTTTTTTTAATATTCGTAAACAAGAAACAGATAAACAGATAAACCAAAACAAGAAACAGATAAACAACAACAATTACATTAGCAGCTCGACATGACAACGCTGGGCCCACCGTCGCAGATGTAGCAGCCAAACATGTAAAGTAAATAATTTCAAATTTTACTAGAGTAAAATATTTTTTTATTATACGTTGGTAAAACTGATGCATTGGTTAAATTAAAAAAACAAAATGCATAATTTGAAATTAAAAATCAAGAATAAAATAAATAGATTTAAAATACAAATAACCATGAAGTGATATTAATAAAGTTAAATTAAGTTCCTCTTCGTGTAGTTTAAAGAGAGAAAGCAATAACGATTTGTTGTTTTGCATCGATTACTCTTTGCTTTCATATGTTTTTTTTATACCTATTTCTTAAAACATTTTTATTGCAAAACGAGAGATGTAATTTATCAGAATGAAAATAAAAAATGAAATATATCCCAAAAATGACACTCATGGAGTTAACCATCGTTTAAGTTTATGAGAATATATAATAAATATTGTAATGAATGAACTATAAATTTATGGGTAAACTTGCGATAATAAAGGAAATCCATTAGTTTGTTAATATGGTTGGGTTTTGAGAGAATAGGATCCCTCACAGCGATGGTTGGGCCAGGGGTATTTACATCTAATGTGGTAATCAGTATATTCCAAATATACTGTTGGTCGCCGGAAACGGCCATCAGTTATTTCTTTTGAATATGATAACTTAAAAATACTTTCAAATGACTTACAACTATGGCTGGTAACACAATCCTTAACAATAAAACCGAATACACAACGTATAATTGTTTACATGATGCAACTTAACTACTGAATACATATAAATATCTTACAGTAGATAACCAGTTAGCGCAGTTTTTGTTCTAGATTCTTTTAAAATCCTACTTTTGCTGTGCGGGTTTTTGTTTGAAACGTGTATGATTTTTTTTTTATTTTTGATAATAGACTAATAAAGTATAGAACACGAACCCCAACACATACGGCGAGCTATGACCGGGAACCACTTGCATGCACACCCGTTCTATGCGCACCAATGCCCACTGTCCTGTATAACTCAGGACAGATTTCACTTCAATTATCATTATAAATCTGACCACAAATATACCTTTACATTTGTTAAATTTAATTCCGTCTTAACACGTCTGGTAAGTCCTGCTGCAATCTTGGCAGCACAAAGGTCAAGCCGTGGAATAGTTAATTTTTTCAGTGGAGCTACGCTTGTCTTAGCGCAAAGTATTCTCGTTATTACTATTCCACTTTGATAGATCGGATGTAGACTGCGGTTCTGTAAGCCTTCCGCAAGATTTTTGCGGTTATCACAATGGGTGCCATTATTCCCAATGGGTCGAAAAGTCGAGCTATGTCAGAGGCCACTATTCTTTTAGTTATATTGCCGGTTTCTACTTGGTGGCACTTGATACGAAATAAATCAGATTTTGGAAGCCAAAGTAAGCCTAACGTCTTAATCTGGCTATCTTCATCTTTGCTGAAGTCTAATTATAAGGGTCCGCCAAATAACTTTTTTTTTTTTAAATTCTATAAAAAAAAACTACTAAATATTTTCTCAAATTTCTTTTTTTATTTGAAAGTACAATTCTTCCGGTTAATAATGGAAAATAATTTCATTCAAATGGCTGCCTCGGCTGGCCATGCAGTAGCCTACACGATCGGTCCAATTTTTAGCACATTATCGATTGTGTGCAGCTGTATTTCACCAATGGCTTCACGAATATTATCCTTTAAAGCGTCAATTGTCTCTGGCTTGTCGACGTAACACTTATCTTTGAGGGCACCCCACAAATAATAGTCCAACGATGTCAAATCGCAGCTCCGAGGTGGCCAAACGACATCAGCTCTGCGGCTGATAATGCGATCTTCAAAAACAGGCGCAAAACATCGAGTGTAGCTTCGGCTGTGTGGCACGTAGCGCCGTCCTGTTGAAACCAAATGTTGCCAATATCCTCCTCTTCAATTTTTGTGAACAAAAATTCGTTCAACATGGCCCGATAACGATCGCCATTGACTGTAACGGCCACTCCTTGCTCATTTTCGAAGAAAAATGGCCCAATTATGCCTCTGGACCAAAATCCGCACCAAACAATGACTCGTTTTGAGTGCAGCGGCTTTTCAATGTATGCGTGCGGGTTTTCTGTGCCCCAAATGCGACAATTTTGCTTGTTTGCATACCCGCCAAGATCAAAATGAGCTTAATTTAAAAAGATGATTTTTTGGCAAAATCGGCATCATGATTTTCAAAGTAATGTTGCAATATTTTCCAGCGTTGTTCAAGCGTATACACAACCATATTCGTTAAGCGGAAGGATAAAACTAATTATCTGTCAAATCAGACATGAGCTAAGTGTTACCATTCACGAAATAAGCACTAGTTGAAAAAAACGTTAAATGGCGGACCCTGTATTTCTTGGTCCTCTGGACCTATTCCTTCCAATAATTTCTGATGATTTGCGCACCATTTCCTTAATTTGAACCCTGCTGGATCCAGCAATGAACTGATTTGTTGTTGATAGTCCTTGGCGATTACAAGAGTGTTTGAACCTGACCTGCAGTCATCAACATACAAATTTTGTTTTTTTAATATTCCTGCGTAGAGTGGATATTGTCTGCTTCCCTGATCCGCTATCTTGTAAGCTTTGATGGCTAAATATGGAGCTGACGTTGTTTGATATGTTACAGTTGCCAGCTGCTATGTTTTCAGGGGTTTGTTTGGATTATTCCTGTAAAATATGAGCTGGAAATTCTGGTCTTCATTATTAATTAAGATTTGGCAGTACATTTTCTCAATGTCTGCCGTAAACACGAACCGTGGCATCCTGAATCGGAGTAATATTGTCGATAAATAGTCCTGTAGTGTCGGCCCTGAATGGAAAATATTGTTCAGGGATATGATTGAAGATGTTTTCGAAGACGCATCAAAAAAACTTTTAACTTAGTTGTGCTACTATTTGGTTTTGAAATGCAATGATGTGGTAAATAGTAATTGAGTGTTTTAACATTTTCATTTACTTCCTTCATGCGACCTAAAGCCTGAAGGATTTTATTCATCCATAAAATTAGTGTAGTGTAGCCATAATGACTGCTCTCGTAGGTCATTGTTTTTAAATAATCTTTTTTCGAGTGACAAGAATCGGCGTAAGACAATGTCCTTAGAAAATCCTAACTTATCTGCATTCTCGGTAAATGGAAGGCGAACGATGAATTGTCTGTCCCCTCGTCTCTACACAGTATTATCAAAATGAAGTTCACATAGTTCTTCCTTTGGAGTCAAGGTCGTCTTTATTTGATCTGCTTCTTCTATCTCCCAAAACTTCTTTATGGCTTCATTAAGAGACTCATATGTGATTATCACATTACATGTAGACATAGGTTGTTGTGTTCCATCAATCTTTCCTAAGACTATCCATCCGAAGACCGTGTTTTGGCAAATTTTTACTTAATTTTATCAATTGCACACTAAGAAATTGTTGCATGGTTTTTGTATATTCTCTCTAGTTGAGAGCGGTACTCTACAGTCATTTTACTTTGCAGCTGGCTTGATACTGATTTTTACTATGGCTAAGCTGATAATATAGGAAGATAATTTGCATAGGGTCCAAAAATTAAAGTTATGCCGGACAATTTTGTCTTATTAGAGTTACTGTGAAGACTATTACGGGTTGAAATAAAATTAGACAGAAGTTTTTTGGATGGCAAGTGCGTAGCACGCTGATAGTTGAGTTTAAGCTCAAAGTTAATATTCATGTGAGCGTTAAAAAATATTAAGAAAAAACCATAATGTTATGAGAGTTACACGAAGAAATCAAAATCATTTTTTTTTAAAGTAGAAGTCTGTGGTGAACGATCTACGTCGCTCCATTACAATTCAATTCGACGACTCCATTTCCAACAAGGATTTTATTGGATCCGCTGCCTAAGCGGCTCACTGTGCTACCAGATATCGGGTAACGTCTGGAGGTGCAAGCGTAACTTCAGAAAGAGGTCATGTGGCCTAATCGCTCCCAATAGCAACTTTGACTGGGTATGATTAAGAAGGACCTTACGGTCAGCTCAATTACCTAATACCAGCACAAAGTTATTTTGGTCAATTCAGGCGCATTGGTTTTACGCTGACGTCGACGCTTGCCAGTCATCGCTGCAGCGACCATGTGCTAAATACGTTTTACTTAGTTTTTTTTAAATCAACTTTTTTTTACTTATTTTATTACTCTAACCATAAAACAAAACAAAAACTTTTTTTAAGAATCTACTTATGTACATAAATATACATAAATATATAATAAATTATATATATATATGTAGGAGCTTGCATATATTTTTTAATTTTTTTTTACCTCTAAAACTTTTGTTAGTATTTTATTTGTTTTACGACCTTTTTTGAAGCAATTTTATCCTTAATTTCCGGGGTCAAGGTCCAAATTATTAAAAATAAAAAAACTATCAAACAACAAGAATTTGTATTTAAAATCAAGTATGATTTAAACTATCAAACATTTAGAATTTGTATTTAAATCATATAAAAATCAACATAATAAATAACAAGGTCATTTAGAAAAAACTTTAATAAAAATAACTTTAATAGTTTTAATTAAATTAGTTAAAAACCTGACGGCACAAGTAGTAGATGTCTTGTTAATTTTGTTATTTTGTTTATGTATTAAAGTTCTTGTGTAATAATTAAAAAACTGTGATATTAATGTTTAATGTCGTTCTTTGATGTTAAATATTTTTCAATTGTTAAAATGTTTTAATTATTTAAAAATTTTTTCCCTGAAAAAACTATTAACGTTTTTCATTTTTAATAATTTTAACCTTGAACCCGCAAAATTAAGGATAAAAATTACTTATGTTAATATTTTTCAATCGTTAAAAATTATTGTGTCATATAAATTTGTATTTGTTGAACATTTAGATGATACTAGTTATATACAATTGTTGTATCATGAGAGAAATTTTTTATTCATTTTAATTCAAATGCCAAAGTTAAATGTTATTAATAAAAAATTAAAATGAATTTAAAGCTATATATTTTTGCTTTTAAATTTTATGTAATTGTTAATCTATAAAAACAAAAGGAAAAAGAGGAGAAAAGTTTAAATTTTTTCTGTTTTTACCGATAACAACTCACTTTAGTATCGTCATTATTATTATACAGAATAAGGTAACCAATATATAGTACTTTTTTTTTAATATTCGTAAACAAGAAACAGATAAACAGATAAACCAAAACAAGAAACAGATAAACAACAACAATTACATTAGCAGCTCGACATGACAACGCTGGGCCCACCGTCGCAGATGTAGCAGCCAAACATGTAAAGTAAATAATTTTAAATTTTACTAGAGTAAAATATTTTTTTATTATACGTTGGTAAAACTGATGCATTGGTTAAATTAAAAAAACAAAATGCATAATTTGAAATTAAAAATCAAGAATAAAATAAATAGATTTAAAATACAAATAACCATGAAGTGATATTAATAAAGTTAAATTAAGTTCCTCTTCGTGTAGTTTAAAGAGAGAAAGCAATAACGATTTGTTGTTTTGCATCGATTACTCTTTGCTTTCATATGTTTTTTTTATACCTATTTCTTAAAACATTTTTATTGCAAAACGAGAGATGTAATTTATCAGAATGAAAATAAAAAATGAAATATATCCCAAAAATGACACTCATGGAGTTAACCATCGTTTAAGTTTATGAGAATATATAATAAATATTGTAATGAATGAACTATAAATTTATGGGTAAACTTGCGATAATAAAGGAAATCCATTAGTTTGTTAATATGGTTGGGTTTTGAGAGAATAGGATCCCTCACAGCGATGGTTGGGCCAGGGGTATTTACATCTAATGTGGTAATCAGTATATTCCAAATATACTGTTGGTCGCCGGAAACGGCCATCAGTTATTTCTTTTGAATATGATAACTTAAAAATACTTTCAAATGACTTACAACTATGGCTGGTAACACAATCCTTAACAATAAAACCGAATACACAACGTATAATTGTTTACATGATGCAACTTAACTACTGAATACATATAAATATCTTACAGTAGATAACCAGTTAGCGCAGTTTTTGTTCTAGATTCTTTTAAAATCCTACTTTTGCTGTGCTGGGTTTTGTTTGAAACGTGTATGATTTTTTTTTTATTTTTGATAATAGACTAATAAAGTATAGAACACGAACCCCAACACATACGGCGAGCTATGACCGGGAACCACTTGCATGCACACCCGTTCTATGCGCACCAATGCCCACTGTCCTGTATAACTCAGGACAGATTTCACTTCAATTATCATTATAAATCTGACCACAAATATACCTTTACATTTGTTAAATTTAATTCCGTCTTAACACGTCTGGTAAGTCCTGCTGCAATCTTGGCAGCACAAAGGTCAAGCCGTGGAATAGTTAATTTTTTCAGTGGAGCTACGCTTGTCTTAGCGCAAAGTATTCTCGTTATTACTATTCCACTTTGATAGATCGGATGTAGACTGCGGTTCTGTAAGCCTTCCGCAAGATTTTTGCGGTTATCACAATGGGTGCCATTATTCCCAATGGGTCGAAAAGTCGAGCTATGTCAGAGGCCACTATTCTTTTAGTTATATTGCCGGTTTCTACTTGGTGGCACTTGATACGAAATAAATCAGATTTTGGAAGCCAAAGTAAGCCTAACGTCTTAATCTGGCTATCTTCATCTTTGCTGAAGTCTAATTATAAGGGTCCGCCAAATAACTTTTTTTTTTTAAATTCTATAAAAAAAAAACTACTAAATATTTTCTCAAATTTCTTTTTTTATTTGAAAGTACAATTCTTCCGGTTAATAATGGAAAATAATTTCATTCAAATGGCTGCCTCGGCTGGCCCAGGCAGTAGCCTACACGATCGGTCCAATTTTTAGCACATTATCGATTGTGTGCAGCTGTATTTGTATTTGTATTTGTATTTGTATTTTTCATCAAACAGAGACAACTCTTACAGACTACTTATGAACAAGATATATACATTAAAAATTCACTAAATTACACTAACAAAATTTATTTAATAAATATAATGACAAGAGAAAAAGAAATAAGTAAAATGTTACTTTACTTTAATGAAATAAAGATTTATCACAAGATTGAATACAAAACTTACAAAGAATTAAATGACATTAAAATAAATAAATCACAATTAAAAATAAAGTGATGAATAGAGTAAATAATGCCAAAAAGAATATGATTAACTAGAATAAAATGTTGGTAGAAGCATGAGATGAGATTTAAAACACATTCTTGTGGTAGAGTTAAAAATGTCAATGAATGGCAAGATTTGATTCGTCTCAATAATGCAACGAGTAATCGGTTCGTTCCGAGCATAAACACATCTATGGAAAGGAACACGGAAATTAAACTGACTACGAAGATGCCGAGATGGTGAAATAAAGTCCAGCATTGCAAGTAGCGTAGGGTCTTGAATATGATAGTGGACCAAGTCATGAACAAAAATAATAGATTGAATTCGGCGCCTAGACTTCAATGAAGTAATATTAATCAGGGCACACCTTGTACTATAGGAAAGAGGCTCAGGAAGATTCCAGTTTAATTGGAAAACCATAAATCTCGTAAATTTCTTTTGAACCCTTTCGATTCTTAGAGCTTGGGTAGACGAGTAAGGATTCCAGACAACTGAGCAATAATCCAGATGAGGTCTAACCAGAGAAGTATAGAGAAGTTTGAGGGTGTAGGGATCTTTAAATTCTTTTGCGTTTCTGATTAAAAAGGCTAACATAGAATTAGACTTGTTAATGACGAGATTAATATGTTCTTTAAAATTTAAACGAGTATCAAACAAAATTCCGAGGTCTTTCTTACAGGAAACTCTTTCTAGTTCACAAGAGTTTATAAAATAACTATTTATTAAAGGCAATGAAGCTCTATAAAATGAAAGACATTGGCATTTAGAGATATTAAGGGGCAGTTTATTCAACTCGCACCATGCAAAGATAGACTCAATGTCCTTTTGAAGAAAAATGGCGTCAGCAAAAGAATTTATAGAGCGGAAAAGTTTGAGGTCATCAGCGAATAAAAGACAATGAGAATATTTAACTTCTAATGGTAGGTCATTAATAAACAGCAGAAACAGGAGAGGCCCAAGGTGGCTGCCTTGCGGAACCCCAGATGTAGCGACAAAGGGGCAAGATAGGCAGTCGTTAACTTTTACTAGTTGAATGCGATTTGACAGGTAGGATTTGAACCAATTGAGGAGATTTGAGTGAACACCAAGAGATGAAAGTTTGAGAATAAGTTGATTATGGTCAACTTTGTCGAACGCTTTAGCAAAGTCGGTATAAATAACATCAGTTTGTAAGCCGGCTTCAAAATTACGCATCACAGAGTTACAAAAAAGGGTTAAATTGGATACAGTAGACTTTCCAGTTAAGAAACCATGCTGAACCGGTGACATTATGTTTTTGACATGAAAAGATAATTTATCATACACAATTTTATCAAAGACTTTGGGGATGCACGATAATTTAGAAATAGGCCTATAATTTTTAACTTCTTGTTTTGCACCAGACTTAAAGATAGGAATAATGTGAGATATTTTCCAACTGTTAATAAAATATCCCTCAGAAATTGATTTTTTAAAAATCATAAAAAGAGGATTAGCTAATGAAGATGCGCAATTCTTTAAAACAATTTGAGCCACACCGTCAGGACCCGCCGATGAACTACTTTTGAGGTTATCTAGACCGGATTTTATGTCCGAAAGGGAAAATGATAGGTCGCCTAGATCCAAAATAGAATCAAAAGGTGTACCAGGATTCACAGAATTAGATATAGTTACAGGAGAGTAAACGGATTTAAAGTAATCGGCAAAAAAATTACAGATAGATGGAGTACTATCAGAGGAGGACCTAAGATAGCACATAGAATTGGGTAGACCATTAGTTTTCCTTTTATTGTTAATGAAAATCCAAAAATGTTTGCTATTTTGTTTGATGGTCAGTTCAGTAGAACTGATGTAAGAGTTATAAAGAAATTTGTTAAGAGTGTCAAATTGAAGCTGGAGAGATAGGTAAACGGACTTCAGATCACTATTAGAATTACTGCATCTATAATGTTTGAAAGCTTTGTTTTTTTTGTTCTTGAGGTTGGTAAGTCTTTTATTAAACCAAGGAGGGTTGTTATTTTTCGATATCTGAGAACGGGGAACAAATCTATTCACCGAATCCTTTAAAATTGATAAAAAATTTTCATAAGCCACAGACAGGTCCGAGTTATCAAGGACCGAATTCCACGAAGTTGAAGACAACAATGCATTCATCGCATTAAAATCCGCATTTTTAAAATTTAACGAAAAGTTCACACTAGTGACCGCTTTTTTGTATTGATAAGATGTAAATTCAATTAAAATTGGCTTATGATGGATGGTACCATGGAACAAAGGTGAGATAGGAGATTCTAAGGAAAAATCAAATTCTTTATCAACAAAAACAAGATCAAGAATTCGATTAAGATCATTGGAAATATCATTTATTTGGGCCAAGTCATGACGAGTGAAAAAGTCAACTAAAAGGTTTTCAACTGTACCGTGTGCGTTGAATGGGAGAAGGTAAGATTCATCCCAGTCAGGCTTCCAAATAATATTCCCCAGATTGAAGTCCCCAACAAATACTACATGTTGAGAGTTAGAGAGATTATCAAGAACAGAACGGCAGTTATCGAAATGAGCATTATAGAGCTCCTGGGAGCTTCTAGGTGGAATATAACTTGCAATAATAAAAAGTTCAAATAAACGATCCACAAAGAGTTTAATGATAATCTGATCAATGTCAAAAACAGCCGGCAGAACAACTTTGTTATAAGGAAGCTCAATCTGGGTACAGGAGAATGAGTGTTTAATCGCAATAAGAACCCCTCCTCCACGAGAAAGCCCAGAAGTTAAAGAGCAGCGATCCTTACGAAACACATTGTACGAAGAGCCATTGAATATTTCAGAAGTTAGATGACTGCTAGACAGCCATGTTTCTGTAAAAATTATAATATCAAAATCTAAACCACAAGAGGATACAAAAAAGTTATTAATTTTAGATCTCATGCCACCAATATTCTGATAATATAAAGAATACCTATGACTAGATCCATGCTGGTTATTAGAGTAGGAACTTGAAAGATTATAATTTGAAGGCGATGAAACTGATGCAGAGTTTTCACATCCAGGTGTTAATAATAGTTTTTTGCACGGACAGAAATAGCCTGAGTCTTATTTCGATGATTTAGACTACTTCGTGGTACGAATTCATGAACGATGGCTCCCGTAGGCCAAACATCCTTGCTTAGTAACGATTCAAAATCACTGGCTACAACCGATAATTTGAACGATGAAAAATTCCTAGATTCAGGTAAAACAAACTTGTGACACCACAGCGACTCAAGGGCTAGAGGTGAAAATCCAACTTTATTCTTAATGTAATTTAACACATTTTCCTCAGTAGTGGATGAAGCTAAGCGAGAAATGAATAAAGATTTCCGTGGAGCACGATGAACAACAACCAGTTCACAATTCGGATCATTATTCGGCTGTAGATCGACTATAGATGACGTAGAAGCGATGTCAGCCGCTTGTGAACCATTCATTCGGAGTGCCGTGGCATAACTAGGAGCAATATTTAATAATGTAGAACAAATAGGCCGAGATACCATTTCAGTTGTAATTGTAGAGTATCCAATCGATTGAGAATTCGCAACAGTAGGATGAGATTGAGGTTGCGGTTGAACCGAAACAATAAATTGAGCATCAGAAAGAGATTTCACAGCAGCAGATTGCGATTCAGGTTCCGATTGAACAGCAGAGAGTTGCTCTGCATTGACAATATGACCACCATCTGCAGATCTCACAGCAGCAATAGATTGAGCAGCAGCATTATGATTTACAGTGATTTGCGCATCAACATCAATTTGCAAAGCAGCAGCAGCAGTAGGGAGTGTTTGCATAACAACAGTAGCAGCACACGGAAGAGCATTAACCATGATTTGATCAGCAGCTACAAATTGAGTCACGGCCGCAGTTTCCGAAATGGGAGCCAGCGTAGTAGCAGATGATTGAGAATCAGTAGGAGTTTTTTCGATAACCGAATTAGAAATAATAGCATCACTTTGCAATGATCGGTTAACTAAGGATGGCGCAGCAAAGACACTAGCAACAACAACACTGGAATCCGTATCAGATGTAATGCAATTTGCCTTTCTAGACTTCTGATTAGCTCTAGTAACCCTCCTGCCTGATTGAACATTATTCTTAGAACCAGTATCAGAGACGGAATTATCAAATGGTTTGTTGCAGTATTCAGCATGAAGAGACACCATGCTCTGGAGGCGCGCCACGTCATCCGCAATTCCCGCCGTCGACTTCTTCAAAACTGATAATAAGCCGAGCAGATCACTAGCCGGCACACTGCGACAGCTGAAGCATTTCCACACTAAACCATTATTCTTAGAGTCAGACAAGGCATCCCCAATTTTAACAGGCAGCCCAGCACAATTAGCGTGATACTTTCCAGAGCAACCCTTACAGGAAATAAAAGCACCATAAGTGTTCCACTCCGACTTGCAAATACAGCAGCAATCGACCATACTGGCAAATGAAAGTGAGGTTATGTAGCACACAAAGCAGTAACCATCAAGTAGATAGCAAAAAAAACAGCAAAAACAGGAAATTTTAACTTGAGACTGATAACAAGCCGTAGTTATATAGTTAACACTAATAATTACTTTAATTAGTTCAATTTAAGATTAAATAAAAGAATTTAACTAACAGACAAAGTTAGCAAGACGTCTTAGCAAGAGAACAGAGTTGCCAGGATCCTATTTTTGCCAGGAACAGAGTATTTCACCAATGGCTTCACGAATATTATCCTTTAAAGCGTCAATTGTCTCTGGCTTGTCGACGTAACACTTATCTTTGAGGGCACCCCACAAATAATAGTCCAACGATGTCAAATCGCAGCTCCGAGGTGGCCAAACGACATCAGCTCTGCGGCTGATAATGCGATCTTCAAAAACAGGCGCAAAACATCGAGTGTAGCTTCGGCTGTGTGGCACGTAGCGCCGTCCTGTTGAAACCAAATGTTGCCAATATCCTCCTCTTCAATTTTTGTGAACAAAAATTCGTTCAACATGGCCCGATAACGATCGCCATTGACTGTAACGGCCACTCCTTGCTCATTTTCGAAGAAAAATGGCCCAATTATGCCTCTGGACCAAAATCCGCACCAAACAATGACTCGTTTTGAGTGCAGCGGCTTTTCAATGTATGCGTGCGGGTTTTCTGTGCCCCAAATGCGACAATTTTGCTTGTTTGCATACCCGCCAAGATCAAAATGAGCTTAATTTAAAAAGATGATTTTTTGGCAAAATCGGCATCATGATTTTCAAGGTAATGTTGCAATATTTTCTTTCCAGCGTTGTTCAAGCGTATACACAACCATATTCGTTAAGCGGAAGGATAAAACTAATTATCTGTCAAATCAGACATGAGCTAAGTGTTACCATTCACGAAATAAGCACTAGTTGAAAAAAACGTTAAATGGCGGACCCTGTATTTCTTGGTCCTCTGGACCTATTCCTTCCAATAATTTCTGATGATTTGCGCACCATTTCCTTAATTTGAACCCTGCTGGATCCAGCAATGAACTGATTTGTTGTTGATAGTCCTTGGCGATTACAAGAGTGTTTGAACCTGACCTGCAGTCATCAACATACAAATTTTGTTTTTTTAATATTCCTGCATAGAGTGGATATTGTCTGCTTCCCTGATCCGCTATCTTGTAAGCTTTGATGGCTAAATATGGAGCTGACGTTGTTTGATATGTTACAGTTGCCAGCTGCTATGTTTTCAGGGGTTTGTTTGGATTATTCCTGTAAAATATGAGCTGGAAATTCTGGTCTTCATTATTAATTAAGATTTGGCAGTACATTTTCTCAATGTCTGCCGTAAACACGAACCGTGGCATCCTGAATCGGAGTAATATTGTCGATAAATAGTCCTGTAGTGTCGGCCCTGAATGGAGAATATTGTTCAGGGATATGATTGAAGATGTTTTCGAAGACGCATCAAAAAAACTTTTAACTTAGTTGTGCTACTATTTGGTTTTGAAATGCAATGATGTAGTAAATAGTAATTAAGTGTTTTAACATTTTCATTTACTTCCTTCATGCGACCTAAAGCCTGAAGGATTTTATTCATCCATAAAATTAGTGTAGTGTAGCCATAATGACTGCTCTCGTAGGTCATTGTTTTTAAATAATCTTTTTTCGAGTGACAAGAATCGGCGTAAGGCAATGTCCTTAGAAAATCCTAACTTATCTGCATTCACGGTAAATGGAAGGCGAACGATGAATTGTCTGTCCCCTCGTCTCTACACAGTATTATCAAAATGAAGTTCACATAGTTCTTCCTTTGGAGTCAAGGTCGTCTTTATTTGATCTGCTTCTTCTATCTCCCAAAACTTCTTTATGGCTTCATTAAGAGACTCATATGTGGTTATCACATTACATGTAGACATAGGTTGTTGTGTTCCATCAATCTTTCCTAAGACTATCCATCCGAAGACCGTGTTTTGGAGAGTTGGCAAATATTTACTTAATTTTATCTGTCCAACAAAAAATAACTGATGATAAAATTCTGCTCCAATCAGTAAGTCAATAGAATGGTGTGTAGAATTCTTTAATGGTTAATGTTTTTGGGTATGCGCCATGACGTAACTTCTATTTGACAAGATGGTTGCTTAGATGCAATTTGGGGGAGTACAAAGGCTTCCATTCTAGTAGTGTAGTTATTTTCTCTTGATCCTAAAACGACGTTAACTCGACCTTCAATCTTTAAACGTCCGTTTTCTTGAATCATTGTAGAATTGCCATTAGGGTGGAGTCCAAGTTTCTTTATGAGCTTCGTTGTTATTATGTTTACTTGTGATCCGGAGTCCAGTAATGCACGACTTTATGTCCAACTGTGAACATAGTTCCGCGAACTATACAGGTTCGGAACGACCAATCTCTAATTTTAAATTTCTTATTGAAACGAGCGGATATCTCCATAAGCAAAATTTATAATTTAAATAACATAAATACACAAAACATTTCGGAAATCACTGGTATTACAAATGAGGCAATAGGATGCATCGACACAAAAAACTTATCTTTAATAGTGGATAATGAAGTTCTCCAATACAGTTTTCATATAGTAGAAAACGATTTTCCCATTGCTACTGATGGTATTATATTAAGAGATATTTTATAAAAGTATATGGCAAAGACTGACTTTGAAGCTTATACATACTATAACGTTGGTTATAAACGAAAACGAAATAATTTTAAATAATTTTAAATCGACACAAAAAACTTATCTTTAATAGTGGATAATGAAGTTCTCCAACACAATTTTCATATAGTAGGAAACGATTTGCCTATTGCTACTGATGGTTTTATAGGAAGTGATATTTTATAAAAGTATATGGCAAAGACTGAATTTGAAACTTATACATACTACATATAACTTTGGTTATAAACGAAAACGAAATAATTTTAAATAATTTTAACGGCTATATGAAAGCTCTTTGATAATTTTCGCAGCCATAATTTGTAGATTAGATCGCTACTGACTGCGGAACCAGCTAGCAAGAGTAGCTAACGAAAGAACTGAGATGGTTTCTGATCACCCATCTCAGAATCCGAAAGGATTTTGTCGAAACGTTTGTTTTCGCTCAACGAAAGTCTATCTATTAAAGTGTTTTCAAGTCCATTATACAAGTTTATAGCCGGTGGATTTTTTATAAAATCTAGTACCGTTATTATGACTTCTTGTGGTAATGCAGTTACATAATATTCGTATTTAGTTCTGCTGTTATGTAAAAACGTATGATTAAGTGAAACGTCAGGTTGTAGTGCTTTATTATGACTGCACTTTATTTTCTGTTTTCTTATGCTGCTGTTATTGCTGCACAGCGTAGCCATGCACACACACACAGACACATCCAATGTATGCAAGTCAGGTGAGATATGCTGAGGCAGCATATTCCCACGGCGACTTAGACGCTTGGTATTGTGCATGCAATGTGAGCATGATATGTTACACTGTGCAACCATACTTATGCTACACTGCCGACAGTTATCGCTTTCGCTTGAAATTGGATTTCAGTGTGTGCGAGCCATGCGCCTGGACAGTTAGTCCAAAAAGGTGGTAGTTTTGGTAGTTGCCTGAATTTCGAGAGGTGCATCGAGAGGATTCCATTTGAAATTAATGAAGTGTTCGTTATCACCACTACCGGTGTGAGGTGTATATGGGGGTGTACGTTGTATTTTTTTTTTATTTTTTTTTTTTATTTAATAAGTGTACTTTTTTGTTTGCCTAGTACAGTGTAGTGCCTACGAATATAATACGATTGGATTCTCACGTCCCGATCGTATAATATTCGTTTTTAAAGCAAAGTGTGTGCCTCGTGTTAAGCTAAATTGAGAAAACAACCTGTAACAAAAATTTTATGAAATATGACAGGAACAATGAATACAATAAAATTTTACATAAAATTAAAAAAAAAAATATTTTCAAAATGTTTTTGTTTAGCAGTGACCTTGTCTGCTGCCGTTTTTGTTAAGCAGAGGAATCGTCTGCTGTTGTTGTTTGTTGTTTTCTAGCAGTGACCTTGTCTGCTGCTGTTATTGCGGTTGTTATCACTGTTGTAGTTGTTGTGGCTGCTGCAGGTGTTATCGGTAGTTTGTTTATAATTGTTGCATGTTGAAAATGTAGTGCCTGTGTAATGATGTTGTTGGTAGCAATAGTTATGTTGTTATAAACGATTTGTTGAAGTTGGTGCTGTTGCTGCTGCCGGGTGGGTTTTTTGTTGCTGCTGTATATTTTGCGTTAAATAGCGTGTTGATGTTTGGCAAAATTGATTTTCACTGCAATCCAAGGATTTTCTTTAATTTTCTCTTGGTTTAGATTCCAGACGATTTGAACTTCGGTAGTAGCTTGCTGTATAGCACCAATAGCAATTTGTTATATTCCAGCTTATATAAAGATATCGAGCAGATTTCAAATTGGCGTTCTTGCTGTTTTGTCTGTGCTGTTCGGAATTCCGAATTTTTGGGTTCTTAACTATGTCGTCGTCGTCATGGGCGTTTGCTTTATTATAAGCCGCCGTGTCTTCATGCAGCTTAAATTCTTCGTTGTTCGAATGAATTTGTCCGACTCCTGGCAGGATCGCCAGTTTTGGTGCGAAGGTACTAACCTTTTTTATATATATTTTATTTAAACAAAAATTTTTTATTTTATGAATTTTTATTTGAAAATATTTTCACAATAGAACAATAAATTTTATCAATTTTGAAGTCTTTTTTTTATTTTAATTTTAATTATAAGTAAAGTATTTTTTGAAATGTTTGTTTTATCATATGTTATACTAATGTGGACCCCACACGTGCTACGTTTCATAAGGCACACAAGATGCAAAAGGGAATTAAGACAAACCCAAGCAGCACTAACTCCGACCGAGCTTGGTCATTCATTAATAGTCCTTGGTAAGGCAATTCAAATTTCGGATTCAATTCGTATTTCAAAAAGATAAGTCCACTTAGCAGTTTATCATAATTTTTTGACGGCATGTGCATCCTGCGAGTTGGTGGACGTCTAGAAGCATCAACATTACCATTCGACGCTAGGCATTAAATGTTGCTGCAATAAAGCAATCCTCTAAAAAAATTAATACTGGTCATGTTGCATAACGATAATATGCACTGCGGTCCACAGAATTTGCTAGCAATATCCAGGCAGCGATTTTGGATCACCAATAGAAATCAATGCAGATCAATTTAGAGAAGTAGAACCAGAACAAGAAATAAAGGAGGTTCCAGTAAAAAAAAAAGGCTAACAGGCTGCTCACACACTTTAGCATTGATCTTAACCCTCATCGGTCCTTCGAGAAATACATCTAATCGGTACCATTGTATGCGCGCGTATACACATATATTTTTAATTGTAAAAAAGCTAAAAAAAATTAACAGCCATTTATGTTTTGTGATTTTTTATGTTCATTACATTGTTTACTATCATATTAATACATTTTAACTTCATAAAGGTAGATTTAGAATAAAATTAATTAGAATATTACATATATTAGACAAAAAATTTAATTTTTACTTTTGTTAATTATTTGTACATTTTTCGCATAAATTGAAATTATGTTCAGCACAAATGAAATTTCTACACTTTTCACAGCGTGTAGCAAAAAGATTTTTGTTATTTTTATATCTGCAGATGTAGCATCGGCCTCGTTTTGATGTACTTGGTAAATGGCGAATCTCCCGAATTCTTTGAATAACACTGGAAGCATCATTACTTTGAGGTTGTTTTTTACTTTTAGTGATCTGTTTTTCAACGAGATTCAATCCAAGCTCCTCGATAAAAAAGCGACGACGACTATTATGGTTCGTTTTAGAATTTTTCCAATTCGGAAACAATGCAATGAACGTCACGAATGCATTCAAGCATGTTACAAAATACTGCCATTGGCCACCGATTGACTTTTCGTTTGCATGTGTACGTAGCCACCATTTGATCCATAGTATCAACTCCACTCTTAGTTTTGTTGTAGTCTTCAATGATGTTAGGTTTCTTCTTTTCACTATTCTCATTTATGCTGACAACATTATGGTATGTACTGAGCAATGTCACAAATAGGTACCGGCGAGGAACATATGACAACATAACTGCTTGCAATTTATGTTCATATACAACTTCTGTATGATAAATTGTTTTTTGACTCATGTCGAGTAGAACTAAAGGAATTTCAGTCCTATTTTTCCTTATTGTTCCCAAAATAGTCATGCGATTCTTATGTAAATCTTCTGCCAATTCATACGAAGTGAAAAAGTTGTCACACGTCGTGAAAAAGTTGTCACAAAACAACACGCCGTCCAAGATTACGTTCAGGAGTGGCATTACGATTCCGACCAACATAAATTTGTGTGTTGTATGCATACCAGTTTTTGAGTCGCATAGCACCCAAATTTTGATGCCATATTTCGCCGACTTGGATGGAATATACTGACGAAACGGACATCGCCCACGATACGGAACTAACTGTTCATCCACGGTAATGTTTTTTCCTGGTGTGTATACAACTTTCAAATTATGATTCCATTTATCGTATACATTTCGAATCGATGCCAATTTGTCAGTACAGAAGTACTTGTAGATGCAGTGTTGGCCATACGTTTTTAGCGGTCATCAAATCGAATGCAACCATGGATACGCTTGAACATTTTCAAAGACATTGTTGCTCTAAATATTGGCCGACCAATTTCGTCATTCCACAGTTTAATGACATATTCACCGTATGACCGATACATACCAGAAAGCAGCAACAATCCAAAGTATGCGTGCAGAGTGTCCACATCAATGTTTTCCCAATCGTCTTTGTACTTTCTCACACCATATAAATTCGTAATAAAATTTCGCTTTTTTATAAAGAGGGTAGGTTTTTACCTGAAGTGAAATTTTCTGCACGTCGAAATGAATTTCTTCGATTTATTTCAAATAGTTGCGATGAATATTCAATTTTCTTATTTTTTGAAAAATATTTATTTTTAGGATTTGCTGCATTTTCTTCTGCTAAATTTTTCTCAAGTGGCTCAATGTCGTCTTCATCCGAATGCATGCTAACTTCACTTTCATCATTCTCCTCGTCTGACAATGCAAAATCATCGTCACTATTGCACGGAGATTCGCCCGCTTCGCTTTCCAAATCAAAATCCATTTCTAGTTCATCTCGCTGCCTTCTTTCACGTAAAACTCTATCCATTTTTTATCAAATACTTCGAAACACAACCAAAATTCAAATAAATGCGCAAACAAACTTCACTTATGTGTGTTCCAGAACAAACTGAATTTCATAAAACGAAAAAATAAGATCGTGCTATAAATCCACACACAAAAATAAACGGCAATTCCAAGTACCTGTTTATGTGTATGCGCGCACATCCACAGGGACTAATTATAACTGCACAGGCAAATACAGTAAGGGTACAAATTCAAAAACGGGTTTTTTTGGTTGTTCAGGCAAAATAATTGTACTTTGCAAAATACAAGGTCATTCCGCTGAACCGTTTTTATTTTATTCAAGGTTAAAGATCAAAATTGTATGCGTGCGCATACAGGGGACCAATGAGAGTTAACATTAATGATCCTGCCAATGATAATGGGTTCAAATCAAGCGTTTTGGATAAAAACTTGGCATACGTTTTGAAGAATCAAACAAAAAATACCTGTAATTAATTCACCAACAAATTTGAATGGCTACAGGATGAATAACAGTTGGATGACAAGCTGTTTTCAGGCGCTCGTGTCAGAAGAGGGGCAATAAATTTCGTAGGCAGCGCTGCACGTTCATTATTTGGAGTGCTAGATTCAGAGTACTCCAAGAAAATGTCAAAAACAATATCGAACATCAAAGATAACGAATCAAACTTGCTAGACTTGCTTAAAAACCAAACATCCATTATTGATTCTACTATCAACATCATCAAGCAGGGCCAGTTGACAACTAACACAAATTTTGATCACGTCAACGAACAAATCACTCAGATCCGGAACCAACCCGTGACCGGGTCAGGTCATAAAGAACTAGACGTTCTACTCAAACTCGCGGACAATCTATGGGAAATTATAGCTGAAAGTGAAATATTTATTATAACTAAGAAACCCTCAACAGCTATGAGAACTTACAGCTAGAAGAATTAGTTGCAATCACGCAACGTTTCTCTGAAACTACAACCAAGATTTTAGAAAGTTTCAACAAATTATCACTCGAAGTTCAAGAGCTCAGAAGTGAACAACGTAATCACTCCCGTTCAAGGAACTCCAATTTTCGAGACGTCGTTCACCGTATCGAACAACATCGCGTCAACGACCTAATAACTGGGTATGCAGAATTCGGAAGGACGGCTAGAAAGTGTATACACTAACCTTTAATTGATAGTGGCGCAGAAGTTTCGGTTCTTCCTGCCAATAAATTAAAAATAACAAAATAAAAAATTCCGACTTAATTTTGACAGCAGCTAATGGAAGCACAATTTCGACATATGGAAAAAAATTACTTAACGTAAATTTAAAACTTAGACGAGAATTTCCTTTCACCTTCATTTTGGCAGACATAACAAGACCAATAATAGGAGCATATTTCCTAACAAAATACGGACTACTACTTACTTACTTACTTAGTTGGTGCTACAATCGTATGTAGGTCTTGGCCTCATCTAAGAATTTGCGGAAGCCATTTCTGTCTTTCGCTTGCTGGCGCCAGTTGGAAATTCCAAGCTTCGTCAGGTTGTCCTCTACTTGGTCTTTCCAACGAAGATGCGGTCGTCCTCTTCTGCGTTGACCGCCGCTGGGTACCGAATCGAATGTTTTCTTCACTGGAGCATCGTATTTTATGCGCTGAACATGACCGAGCCAGCGAAGCCGCTCGATTTTAATGCGCTTGACTATGTCGATGTCAGCGTACAGCTCGTACAGTTCATCATTCCACCGTTTTCGGTACTCGCCATTGACGCAGATTAGTCCGTAGATCTTACGAAGAATCTTTCTCTCGAATGCTCCTGAAGTTTTTTCATCTAAACTGCTCAGCGTCCAGGTTTGTGATGCGTAAAGTAGGACGGGCATGATGAGCGATTTATAGAGCGTGATTTTCGTTCGTCGAGAGAGGGCTCTGCTTCTCAATTACCTACTGAGCCCAAAGTAACAACTGTTGGAAAGAGTTATTCTTCGTTTGATCTCAATGCTGATGTTGTTGGGTGAGTTTATGCTGGATCCCATATCAACGAAGTCCTTCACAACCTCGAAGGAGGTATTGTCAACTGTAACGTGGGTTCCAACACGCTGGGACAGTTTGTTTGTTGACACCAAGTATTTCGTCTTATCTGCATTCACTGCCAGACCCATTCGACTTGACTCTCTTTCTAATCTGAAAAATGCTGCACTGACTTCGCGCGTATTATGGCCAATGATATCGATGTCATCAGCATACGCAAGCAGCATAACACTCTTGTAGAATATTGTGCCACTACGTCTTAGATCAGCAGCTCGGATGATCTTTTCCATCATTAGTTTGAAAAAGTCGCACGATAAAGAATCACTTTGAATGCATTCTTCCGGCCATATTCTGCATAGAAGCTCGTGAATGTATTTAAGTAGAGCTTCGCCTCTGTTCTTAAACAGCTCAGCAGGTAAGCCATCAGCTCCCGCGGCTTTGTTATTTTTAAGCCGAGCTATAGCTGTCAGAACTTCATCATAGTCGGGTAGCGGAACCTCGACGCTGTCATCCGAAATTGGGGTTTCCGGAATATCATATGTATTGGCGGTATTGTTGTCAGCGTCGCCATTTAGAAGCTTAGAGAAGTGTTACGTCAGTGTACTCTGGACATCTGTCACTAGATTCCCGTTTTCATCCTTGCAGGAAGATGCCCCGGCTTTAAAACCATCGTCAAGGCGTCTTATTTTTTTGAAAAATTTTCGGGCCTCATTCCTGTCACTTTATACATCTCAATCTTCTCTTGCTCGTGCTTTTCTGCCTCTCTTTTTTTCCGCCTGAAAATACGTCGATATGGTGCGGTGATTAGAGACGAATGAATGCTATCACAGTACCCGATCGTTACCCTTTACCACACATACACGACTTTTCCATTAACTTACACAACACAAACATTTACTCAAAACTCGATTTAGTCAGAGCCTACCATCACAAATGTGCCTACAAATGTGATGGTAGGCTCTGACTAAATGTGCCAATGTATCTACAAATGTGCCAATGTCTCCTAAAGACGTACACAAGGCAGCCATAACAACACTTTTCGGAAAGTTTGAGTTTCTCCGAATGCCTTTCGGTTTGAGAAACTCGGCACAAATAAATAGTAATGCAAAATTATCAATTGCTGTAGATGCATCCGCCATTACTTGCAATCTGACAATTAAACTCTTCAGACATCATCTTGAAAGTAACAATTTCACAATATTTACGGATCACAAACCTTTGACCAATACACTTCATTCAAAAACCGAACGTAGTCCCAGACAAACTAGACACTTAGAGTACATTTCACAGTTTACATCTGACATAATAAAGGCACAGAAAATGTCATTGCATTCATTTCCACAGACATCAACCTTAAAACACTATACAAAGAACAAACTACTGACACAGAATTACAAGAGATACTAGACTCCCACAGATACAATTTCGAACAAATACAAGTTAACACAATCACCCAGCAATCGCTTCATCAGCAAGTTGCATTTGTTTGTTGAATTCATTGCTATCTGACATCAATAAATAAATGCAATTGGACCCGAGCTTGATCATCAATTCTTATGTTCGTACGAGCTAGCTTGGCTTGCTTAAGAAAATTGTAGTTTAGTTAATTTTAGATTGTAAGCCAGAGTGGTTTAGTTGCCACTAGAATAAGTTGTTTAAATAAATAAAAAGCGAGTTTAATTACTGGCGCCCAACGGGTATATGGAACCAACAACTGCTATCATCAAGCAACAAAAACAACACAGAGATTCATAAATAGTTACGTCAACACCGACGGAAACTGCAGTAAAAAGGAAAAAGGCAACAACAATAAGAAACTGAAATTAACTCAAATATCAACTCAAATATTTGTTGAGAAATATCATCAAGTACACAGATTCATTAACAGCTACGTCAACACCGACGGACACTGCAACAACAAAATAAGACAACAACTGCTATAATAATATCATGTAAGCGGAGTGCTCTTGATGTTTCAAAAATTTTTAAGTAAATAATTTCAATAATTTAAACCAATTAAAGTGAAATTTTTGCGATAAATAAAATTGAATACTAAAATAATTCCAATCTTTGTGTGCGCCACCGGAAAATTTAGTTCCTGAAATTTTACCTTGAATAAAATTCTATTTGACAATTTTAATTTGGAAGTGTCACAGTGACCTTTGATGAGTAATAGCGAACTAGAAAATTTATTAAGGGATCTTCAAAATTCCCCAGTTGGTCAGGGTAGTAACACAAATCACGAAACGAAACAGAATTTAGAGATGGCATTAACGCCAGAGCAGCTAAAGACATTGATAAAGAGTGCTGTTAATAGCGCACTTGCAATGCAGAAAAGGTGTTTTGAACAGAAATTGGAAAATATTAGTAAAAACCTAAGGGATATAACAGTTAGTACACCGGCAGTAGAGCAATACAGAGAAGCAGAGATTACTGAAGGAGTGTTATGTAAAGAAACTTTAGATATAGTAAAATCTTTACCGGATTTCGAGGGCAGGTATGAGACATATGTTTCTTGGAGAAAGGCTGCGCACACTGCGTATAAAATATATAAAAAGTATGAAGGAAGTTCCGTTCATTACCAAGCTCTTGGTATCATACGAAACAAAGTGACAGGATCGGCTGATTCGGTACTGGCGTCTTTTGATACTCCTTTGAATTTTAGGGCTATAATCAATCGACTGGATTTCACGTACGCCGATAAGCGGCCAATATATCTAATAGAGCAGGAATTATAAACACTACGACAGGGACAATTAACTCTTACAATATTACGACGAGGTAGAAAGAAAACTTACACTCCTTACGAATAAGACAATCATGTCATACGACAGTAATTTGACTGCATCTCTTAACGAAAAATACAGAATGGATGCATTACGCGTATTTATATCTGGCTTAAAAAAATCGCTAAGCGATGTCCTTTTTTCGGCCAGACCGAAAGATCTTCCCTCCGCTTTGGCTTTGGCTCAGGAGGTTGAATCTAATCACGAACGTTACAATTTCGCTAAAAATTATGCTAGGAACATAGAGGACAAAGCTCAAAAAAATTAACAAAGGCAACCGGCTAGAGACAGAAGCGTGCATGGGAATAACAGTAGTGCCCCTCAAGGTAAAAACCCATATTTTTATAAAAAAACAAGGGCACCTTAGTGCAAATCAACGAAATCAGGAACAGTCATCACGTCTTAGGCAAACCACACAATTTCAACCCAATCAGGGACAGATTCATAATAATCAGTAGCGAACACACTACCAGAATAGGGGAAAAGAACAAGCAATGAAAAGACCAAACAGTGGTACCGCAAGATTCACAGCACCAAAACAGCAAAGAATCAATCATTTAGCCCAGGAGGAGGTCCCACTTAACCAAGAGGCTTATCAGACTAACGCGGAAGCGGAGGTTGCGGATATCGACGATGAACTTATAGAACATGACCATGTTAATTTTTTAGGCATAACTCTCTGCTTCCGTACATAGAGAGAACGATTGCAGGAAGGGTAATCAAAATATTGATACATACGGGAGCTTCAAAAAATTATGTTTAACCGTTACAGGAATTGAAACATGTGGGACTGGTAAACAAACCATTTTTAGTAAAGTCACTTCATGGCTTTAATGCTATTAAACAAAAATGTTTTATGAATCTTTTTAATACTAACACAACCTTCTTCATACTGCCCAATCTCTCCACGTTTGATGGAATAATTTGGCTAGACTTATTAACACAAGTATGTGCAACACTGGATTTTAAAAATAGAGAGTTGAGGAATAATACCGGGTCTGAAACCATAAAATTTTTGAATTGCGAAATTGTAAATTTCACAAACATAGAAAACATAGAAGTGCCTCAGGCAATATCAGGTGCATTTCGAGAAATGCTTGAGAATAGAATGGGTGTCTTTGCGGAGCCCGAAGAAGGACTACCTTTTAATACTAATATCGTTGCTAGTATTCGCACAGAGAATGAGGAACCTATTTATTCAAAGCCATACCCATACCCAATGGGAGTAGCTGATTTTGTGAATACAGAAACTCGTAACTTGTTGAAGGATGGTATAATAAGGCCATCTAGGTCACCCTACAACAACCCCGTCTGGGTTGTAGATACAAAAGGCATCGATGAACACGGAAATACTAAGAAAAGACTTGTCATAGATTTTAGAAAATTAAACGCAAAAACAATTGCTGACAAGTATCCTATTCCGAATGTGGAATGTTATATTGTCGAATATAGGGAAGGCAAGGTACTTTACAACATTAGACCTTAAATCAGGTTTCCATCATATCCTGCTTGCAGAACGCGACAGAGAAAAGACTGCTTTTGCAGTGGGAAATGGAAAATGTGAGATCTGTAGGTTTCCTTTTGGTTTAAAAAATGCGCCAAGCATTTTCCAAAGGGCAATTGATGATGTTCTTAGGGAACAAATAGGAAAATCATGCTATGTTTACGTGGATGACGTAATAATTTTCTCTGAAACTATGAGAGACCACGTCAAGCACATCGCTTGGGTTTAGATAAATTAAATAATCTCACAATGTACTCGGAATTCGTCAAAGAAACAGAAGAACTCAGGAACCATTTGCCCCAGTATCATATGAAAAAAATATTGGACGCCGACTTAGGACATATAAAGAGGCTATTAAATGTAATAAACGTTCATCATAGGCACGCAAGGAGCATTAACTTTTAGGGTACTGCGTTGAAGGTTGTTGCAGGGACTCCAGATTTTAATGATTTTGAGAAATTGAAATTTGGACAGCAATAGCTCATTGATTCAGAAAATAGGCAGATCCTCATAAATACAAAAACATAGGAAAAAATTAATAAACTTACAGACACAGTTAACCTTATCATCAAAAACACAAAAAATAAACAAATTGACACAGCGTATCTGTATGAAACCTTGCTTGCTAGAAATATAATCTTAATATCGGAACTAGAGAGTTTGATGTTGTCGGTCACCCTAACAAAGGTTTGAATAGTAAATCCACAAATTTTGGATTCAAATGATGTAAAAAGCATTATCAATGAGCGCTTCACAAATATAACTATTACTGACCAAATGCAGCTTGCTAATGTCAAAGTTCTATTGGGGGTTGGAATTAGTTTTAAAGGTTTTCTAAGAGATGGCGTAACTATCAATAGATCGCATCGGGCACACCTGTGACTATATTCATTTCAAAGCACATTGTCTAAGCTTAATTTTTCAGTATGTTTCATTCCACTGAAGTGTAAACAACATATATTTTTTTCTCTGTGAACATGTCGACTTTCGTTCCAACAAAACGCAATTTGCGGGAAGGTTTACTTTTGTGCTTCCATTTGAAGAAAAAAGCGGTTGAAGCACAACGCACGCTTACTGAGGCTTACGGGGACTATGCTCCATCGATTTCTACTTGTGAGTACTGGTTCCGTCGGTTTAAAAGTGGTGATTTTGATACGGAAGACAAAGAGCGTCCGGGCCAGCCGAAAAAGTTTGAAGATGAGGAATTGGAGGCTTTGCTCGATGAAGACCCGTGTCAAACCCTTCAAGAATTGTCAGAATCATTGGGAGTCGACTTATCAACGGTCGGCAAACGCTTGAAGGCCATGGGAATGATTCAAAAGCAAGGAAATTGGGTGCCGTACCAGTTGAAGCCGAGAGACGTTGAACGGCGATTTTGCATGTGCGAACAACTGCTTCAACGGCATAAAAGGAAGAGTTTTTTGCATCGTATTGTCACTGGCGATGAAAAGTGGATCCATTACGATAATCCTAAGCGAAAAAAATCGTGGGGACCACCCGGCCATGCATCAACATCGAGGGCCAAGCCGAATATTCATGGCGCCAAGCTTATGCTGTGTATTTGGTGGGATCAGAAGGGTGTCGTGTACTATGAGCTGCTAAAACCTAACGAAACCATCACTGGGGAACGCTACCAACAACAATTGATGCAATTGAGCCGAGCATTAAAGGTTAAACGGCCGGAATATGCCAAAAGACACGACAAAGTGGTTTTTCAACATGACAACGCACGGCCACATGTTGCAAGAACCGTCAAGGAAACGTTGGAGGCGCTGAATTGGGATGTGCTACCCCACCCGCCTTATAGCCCAGACATAGCCCCTTCCGACTACCACCTATTCAGATCGATGACGCATGGCTTGGCTGAGCAGCGCTTCACTTCTTACGAGGATACCAAAAAATGGGTCGATTCGTGGATTGCCTCAAAAGACGAATCGTTCTTCCGGCGCGGAATCCATATGCTGCCAGAAAGATGGGAAAATGTTGTAGCTAACGATGGACAATACTTTGAATAATATACACTGTACCGTTGTTTCTAAATAAATGCTCAAAAACAGGAAAAAAACCTTTAAAATTAATTCCAACCCCCAATATTAGATAATAATTTTTTACATTTTGTAATTAAGTATCCCGAGTCAAGCTTAGCATGCAAAAAGGTTACCTTGTACCCCGTCCAACATAATTATACAGTTCTTCATTTCGCTGGAAACAACAATATTGCAGACTGTGGAAACCGAGTATTGGCGATCGAAAATTGCAGTGTAACATTAACATCAACATTTTTTAAAGAACTACCTGATCCAACGTGCTCACAACAACTCCATTCTGGAGGCATTGCTCACTGCAGTACTCGACCCAGTCACCTAGTTCCACTTATAATAATCGATGAAGGCGTTATCATCATTAACGATCAATCGGTAGCAGTGGAAACAAGTAACGACACGCAGCAGATAGTTCGAAGATTAAGTCAGAATTAATGGATCGTTATACAAAAACCAGAGAAACATCATAAGAAAGTCTCCAGGCTCAGCAACATCTGCGTTACTCAACATTACCGATCATCAAGAGATATTGAGCCTACCTAGTAAGTTTCGAGCACAAAACAGCTGAGAGCCTGAACAGAATCAAAAATCGTTGCGGCCGACGATCTTTGTTGTTGGAAAATACATGCAAAATGTAGAAAAAAACTGCAGCTCGTTTTCCGCAACGATAAATCGCAGACATAGAATCTATTCTATTTCAATCGTCGGTCGCAACGATTTTTGATTCTGTTCAGGCTCAGCTTCTAACTGGAAGCAGACGAGTCAAACGAAAATAGCGCCAATTGAATTTGTGAAGTAAATTTGTTTTAAGCTTTAAAATTGTGCCAAACGTAAAAAGCGCCAATTGAAAATATCGTCATTTTGTTTATAAAGTAAATTTGTTTCAAGCTTTGTTTTGTTTTTTTAAAATTGTGCCAAACGTAAAAAGCATTAAATCGAATTATCGTCAGTTTGTTTGTGAAGCAAGTAAATTTGTCTTAAACTAAAATCGTATCAAACGTAAAAAGCTCCAATTGAGCATTAAAGTAAAAAATCGAGTCAAACGTTAAAAACGCCACTTGAAATTATCAATTTGATTGCGAAGTAAGTAAAGTTGTTTTAGCCATTGTATAATTATTTACTTATACCATGGTTTTAAGTTAAAAAATTACTTGAAATAATTGATTTATAGTTAAAAATGGAAGGCCAAACTGCAAGTGAACTGTTCTCCAGGAACCCTTGGAAGTATTCGTAATGGTAAGTAAACAACAGAGAACAAATTTCTAAAATAAAGATTGCAAGCGTTTGGTCTTTAAAGATTTTATGCAAAATATTTAATTGCAATTTAATATATTACGAAAGATTCTTCGTAAGATTTACGGACCAATCTGCGTCAATGGCGACTACCGAATGCAATGGAATGATGAACTGTATGAGCTGTACGCTGACATCGACATAGTCAAGCGCATTAAAATCGAGCGACTTCGCTGGCTTGGTCATGTTCAGCGCATGAAAGACGATGCTCCAGTGAAGAAAACATCATGGAAAACAGTTCAGATGTTGAAATTTTTACCCCAATACTTGGCCAAATAAATAGCCAGTAGACGTGCACTGATGAGAGCATTCTTACTCCGCTAATTGAAGCATGCTCTGGTGAAAATATTATTGGTGCCAGCTTGTGGACTGATTCAGCGAATAAGCTAATGCTTGATGAAGTCAAGAAACTGTGGGAAAAAGCTGGTAAATCTATCAACTTAAGAGGCAGCTTTGGAAAATAATTGCTGAGACATTAAATAAAGAGGGGTATGGATTCTCCCAAAATCAGGTATTTAATACTTATAGTAAAATGTGCAAATTAAATATAATACTGGGTCTGAAACCATAAAGTTTTTGAATTGCGAAAACGTAAATTTGATAAACATAGAAAACATAGAAGTGCCTCAGGCAAATTCAAGTGCATTTCGAGAAATGCTTGAGAATAGAATGGGTGTCTTTGCGGAGCGCGAAGAAGGACTACCTTTTAATACTAATATCGTTACTAGTATTCGCACAGAGTATGAGGAACCTATTTATTCAAAGATGCTTCGTAAGATCTACGGACCAATCTGCGTCAATGGCGAGTACCGAATACGATGGAATGATGAACTGTATGAGCTGTACGCTGACGTCGACATAGTCAAGCGTATTTAAATCGAGCGGCTTCGCTGGCTTGGTCATATTCAGCGCATGAAAGACGATGCTCCAGTGAAGAAAATATTCGATTCGGTACCCAGCGGCGGTCAACGCAGAAGAGGACGAGGCATCTTCGTTAGGAAGACCAAGTAGAGGACAACCTGACGAAGCTTAGAATTTCCAACTGGCGCCAGCAAGCGAAAGACAGAAATGGCAGGCGCAAATTCTTAAATGAGGCCAAGACCGACATACGGTTGTAGCGCCAACTAAGTAAGTAAGTAATTTAATATATTTTAGATCCGGAGGTTGTGGAAAATTATGCAGGACAAATAACGGAGACACAAGGTCACTTTGACGAAGGTGTTTTTGTGCCAATTGTGGAACCAGGTCACATCATGGAAAACAGTTCAGATGTTGAAATTTTTACCCCAATAGTTGGCCAAATAAATAGCCAGTAGACGTGCACTGATAAGAGCATTCTTACTCCGCTAATTGAAGCATGCTCTGATGAAAACATTATTGGTGCCAGCTTGTGGACTGATTCAGCGACTAAGCTAATGCTTGATGAAGTCAAGAAACTGGGAAAAAGCTGGTAAATCTATCAACTTAAAAAGCAGCTTTGGAAAAAAATTGCTCAGACATTAAATAAAGAGGGGTATGGATTCTCTCAAAATCAGGTATTTAATACTTATAGTAAAATGTGCAAATTAAATATTTAAAAATTCATTCCTTATCAAGGTTGAAAGCAAGTTCCGCGGACTGGAAAGACAGTACCAAAAAGCGAAGCTTAATAATTCTAAAAGTGGAAGAAGTCGGATGACCTGCGTTTACCAAAGGCAAACTCTTTTTAAATAATTTATACTCTTATATACAAAAATCTTGTAACTATTGAGCCTTTTTGTGGCTGCCGATTAACTCAACAACCGCTGAATAGATTTATGTGAAATTTTCACTTTTCTAATCATAATTGATTTTAGATGGTTCATATATATACACAATTTTTAAATATTTTATAGCGTAAAAGTTATCAAATACGAAACTGGCTTAAACCAGAATTTTTGGTATAATTTGGCATTTTTTCCATTTCTCGCCCAAACAGCGAAATATATTTGAAAATTATTTATGAAAATATGAAAAATCTTCCCGGTTCCAACAAAAAATTCAGCGGTCACATTTTTTAAATAGCAGTGTTATTAAATTTTGAAGTCATTTATATATTGTGAGTTTGTAATAGTGTTGCTCTCCATTATAATATAAATTATATAGATTTTTGATCTGTTGGAGCAAATTAGTTTAGGCTCGGAGTTAATTAAAATGTGAGGCACTGAAACTTTTAGTTGTTTATTAATGCAACGTTTCATGCATAATTCATGCACCTCATCAGGCTAAAATACAAATATTTATATAACACATTTAGTACCAAACAATACATGTATATATAAAATTAACAAATACCCCTAAAATAAGTTTTAATTTTACAGCAAAGTGATTCTTGTCAAAGAGTTGCTAGTGAGAACATACTGAATGTTAAAAGTCAACTAACAATAAAGATAACAAAGCAAAACAAAGAAAAAAACCCAAAAACACACTAAACACAGGATTTTAAAGTGATGTAGACATAAAGCTTTTCTAAAACCGATTACTAAGGCTCTTATATATGTTATTAAGGTAATTTACATCCCTTTTTTGTTAAGGCTGTTTGGTTCACAATTTATAAACATCATTTCAGCTATTTCGCGTTTTTTATAATTGTGCTCAACATCAACGATATTAGCTCCTTCGAAATCAAAAGTGTGATTGTTCTTGATACAATGATTACAAATAACCTGATCCAAATTTTTGTTGCGCCTATGTTCATCAATACGTTTTTTTAAAGCCCTTTTTGTTTCACAATAATATTTCGCATTACAATTTTTGCAAGATAGTTTATAGACTATACCAGTTTTATCCCATTTTTCTGTCTGATCTTTACCCAACTTAACAATTTTACTTAAAGGTTTTTTGACTTTAGGGATGATACAAATATTATATGAAGAGAGAGAGTGTATTTACATTTAGAATAAAATTGATTGTTGATAAAGGATATAACCATTTTTGGTTTGTCAACATACGATGAATGTTGTGTATTTATATTTATTCCACTATTCTTCTTTTTGGTCTTAATGTAATTAAGCCTTTCATAAATGCATTTATTGATAAAATTCAAAGGGTAACTATTATTATTACACAGTTTTTTAAGAAGAATGATGTTCTGTTTGTGAAAACTTCTATGTGACAGGGAAATAGCTCTATCGATTAAGTTAAAATTGATATTACGTTTTTGGTTAATTGGGTGGTTGGAACGAAAATTTAGCAGTCTGCCAGATCTTGTTGGTTTCTGGAACCAATCGGTAATTTATTTATTATTTTTTCTAATCAAGGTCAAATCCAAAAAATTTATTTTGCCATTTACTGCTAACTCATGTGTGAATTGAATTTTCTCGTGATAAGAATTAAACACATCGATCACAGTTTTAACAAAATCCTTGTGAACACAAAGTAAAGTGTCATCAACATATCGAAAGTAAAACAGAACCTTGCAGTCATATCTCTCTTTTAGCTGTCTTAGACAACTAACTTCCAAATCTTCCATACACAAATCGGCAGAAAAAGGGGAGATCGTAGAACCCATAGGGGTGCCGAAGATTTGTTGATAAAATTTGTTGTTAAACATGAAAAAAAGTATTGTTAAAGAGAAATTTCGTTATATCGATTACATCGGTAAACGGAATATTGCACCCATTATTTATATAATTAAAACTTTTATCCAGTCTTTGAATCACCAAGTCGCAAGGAACATTAGTGAAAAGTGCTCTGGCATCTAAAGACAGTAGAATATAGTCTTTAGGAATCGTAACTTTTTTAATTTTATCTTTTAATTCAAAACTGTTATTTGCATGAGATTGGAGATGGTACGCTATTTTTAGTTTATTGTAAAGTATTTTAGCAAGTGAGTTATTTGGAGAGTTTATACATGAAACTATAGGTCTGAGTGGAACATTTGCTTTATGAATTTTGGGCAAGCCGTAGAACTTTGGAAGAACACTGTTAGTCTGGGAAAGGGCATTGTTATGAAACTTAGACGCTAGGAGTTCATTGTTATTTAATTTTTTTTTAAAATTTGTTGTACATCAGATTGCAATTTGGACAGTGGATTTTTGTAAACTTGCTTATAAGCACTAGTCATTTAACAGTACATACGCTTTAGAAATGTAATCAGAGTGCTCTCATGCCTCATTGTGTGAAAGAGTTGTCCGCATCCTCTAATTGCGGATTCTCAAACCAACAAAGCAAACAAATTTCTTTAAACACACAGTTCTGTTACATTTATCAGCAATTGTAAAGAACAAATCATCGTTGTTTTTCAGGAAGAGTTTCGTGGCTTTTAGTTTTCAATAACATCATTAGAGACATCAACATTACTCACATTATAAAACCATTTATCAACATCATTCCCATTCTGCACATTATTTTGAATACGCATAATATTAGCTAATTTTTTATCATGTTGAATGTCACTTTTTGTTTTAATATTAGAAAAGTAATTGTCGTTATTATCCCAGAAGTCGTTCAAAGTTTTTTTGTCTACATTAGTTTTTTATAACGATGCTTTCTCTTTTTTTAAAATGGTTATACCCTTTATCAACAATCAATTTTATTCTAAATGTAAATACACTCTCTCTTATAATATTTGTATCATCCCTAAAGTCAAAAAACCTTTAAGTAATATTGTTAAGTTGGGTAAAGACCAAACAGAAAAATGGGATAAAACTCATATAGTCTATAAACTATCCTGCAAAAATTGTAATGCGAAATATTATGGTGAAACAAAAAGGGCTTTAAAAAAACGTATTGATGAACATAGGCGCAACAAAAATTTGGATCGGGTTATTTGTAATCATTGTGTCAAGAACAATCACACTTTTGATTTCGAAGGAGCTAATGTCGTTGATGTTGAGCAAATTATTAAAAACGCGTAAAAGCTAAAATGATGTTTATAAATAAAATAGTGATCCAAGCAGCCTTAACAAAAAAGAGGATGTAAATTACCTTAACAACATATATAAGAGCCTTAGTAACCGGTTTTAGAAAAGCTTTATGTCTACATCACTTTAAAATCCTGTGTTTAGTGTGTTTTGGGTTTTTTCTTTGTTTTGCTTTGTTATCTTTATTGCTAGTTGACATTTAACATTCAGTATGTTCTTATTAGCAACTCTTTGACAAGAATCACTTTGCTGTAAAATTAAAACTTATTTTAAGGGTATTTGTTAATTTTATATATACATGTATTGTTTGGTACTAAATGTGTGAAACGCTGCATTAATAAACAACTAAAAGTTTCAGTGTCTCGCATTTTATTTAACTCCGAGCCTAAACTAATTTGCTCCAACAGATCAAAAATCTATATAATTTAAATTAATTTATATATTGTTTAGACTAGGAGGCTAATTTTTAAAAATTTATTTTGTGTCTTGCTTTTTATCATAACATTTTTCATATATAAGTTGCGGAGGGTTGCTAATAAAAATATTTTTTATTGGTTCTTTACAGCCAACTTGATGAAGTTTTTGGTGTTAGGAAAGATATAAATCCTGAGTTTATCTTAGAAAGTGAGTTTCAACCAACTTCAAATCCTTCACCTCAGCCTGAATCGAGTGATTCAGATGACGAGCCATCAACCAGCACAAATGCAGCTGACGTAGCTGAAAGAGGTAAACTACTGAAGGAGTAAAATTAAATATCCAAAAATATAGCATTCTAATTTCAGATGACGGGCCATCAACGAGCAGAAATGCAACTTACAGAAAGAGGTAAGTTGCTAAAAAAGTTGGAAGAAATTTCAAAAAGAAAAGAAATCCGCCATCAAAAATTAATAGAAATTTTAGAAAGAAGAGATGAGGAAAGAAAAGAGCGGAAAAAGCGAAGGGAAGAAATGGGAAAAACAATAATTGGTCTTCTTAAAGACGTTGTAAACAAACACCACAAAATAAATGTGTAGTAATATTAATTTTTTTATTTATTTCATATATGTATTACAAATGCCTTTAAGAAAAATGAAATTTTAAATTTAAATTAACTTAAAGTATTGAATATTTGCAATTTATATATTAGATTCCACGTGATAATTAATTGTGATCTATTCTTTAAGTTCCTACATGATTTAAATTGTGAGCTATTTAGATAATGAACATAGTTTTTATTCAATGAAATTAAATTAATTTAAACATTAACAAGAAAAAATTAATAAATATTTTGTAAATAAATGATTTAATAAATATTTTAAAAACATATAAGTACATAATAATAAACAAAAACCTTATAATTTAAAGTTGAATTTTTAAATACTCATTTGTTGTAGTATAGTGTCTTTTATTGCATTCTTTCTTGAAGATGATTCTGTCAAGTCAACATCGTCTGAACGTTCTGCTTCGTCGTCAGTGTCAAAGTCGAGCTCGGATTTTTGCAATATTGTGCAAAACGCAGCAAGCCTTAATAAAATTACAAAGCTTAGCTTGCCCTCTTAGCTTGCAGTTATATAACTGTCTAAATCTCTGTTTTAATATTCCAAAAGTGTGTTCAATATCTACGCGACCAGAGCTAAGTTTTATGTTGAAATTTTTTTGAGCGTTTGTCAAATGGCCATTGTCCCTGTACGGTGCAATAAGATGTTCTGAGCAACGATAAAATATACATTTACAGTAAAATTTGTTATTTTAAATTTGTGTTCATAAGAACCTCCACAAACTGAACCTAACTTCTTGAAGATAGCAGAGTTTTGTAACAACCAACTATCGTGGCAGGAACCCGAATGACCAACGAAAACGTTGATAAATTTTTTTTGTTCGTTACAAATACCTTGCACGCTGAAGCTGACATTTCCCTTCCGGTCAATGTAATCATCCTTTCTATCCTTTGGACTATCAATTACGAATCGTGTTCCATCGATACAGCCTAAAATGAAACATTAATTAAGAATATGAAAAAAATTATTTGTTATGACATAGTTTTTCTATAAGAATTGCACAATCTTCACATCACTATTGCCTTATTAAAGCCGCATTTACTACCAAAAAAGTTGCTGGTTTGTTGTTTCGCCTCTTCGCATGGCCAGACTATCAAATTAGGAGCCATTTTACAAAAAAACATCGTGGTTCGATAAATGATTCGACTGGCAGATGCAATGCAAAAGTCGAAACGATCGCCAACGTCTCGATAAGAACAAACCTCATGTCCAGCAAACTAAAGAAACACAGCTATGTGTGTTTTTGCTGAAAGAAATTTATCTTATAGCATCGACTTGTAGTCTTCCGACGCTTCAAACTTGTTAACTAAGCTTTCAAACAAGGAAGCTGAAATTCTAAAATGGTTTCTGAACTTTTTCTCGGAATACTTACAACGCCGCTTATATAGTTCTTGATGAAGTTTCTACTATCGCATGATGTTCTAATCAATTCACCAAAAATTAATTCATCTTCACTTTCAGATCCCTCAAAAAGCATTTCTAAAAGTTCTTCATCACTGCTTTCAGATTCACTTGGCAGCAGAAAACTTAAAATACCTTCACTCAAATTAAAAGCCATTTTTCAGCAAAACTAAACAGTTATTTTATTTTTATTTCTTCTTATTATTTATTTATTATTTAAAAATTTATAAATTTATTTTTAGCAGCACAATTTGTGAATATTTGTAAAACCATAAATTTATTCTTAGCAGCACAATTTGTGAAAAACATAAACAAACATTTGCTTGTTCTTCTTGATGCTTGTTCATATTTATGCTTGTTCTTAATTTCTTCTTGCTGGAAATTATGAGAAACTGGAAAAGGTTTGTTAGTACAGACTCACTTAGTCCATTGGATTTCCTGCTGGTTCAAACCTCTAGAAATCTTGGCCTTGTACTCCTTGAAACAGCAGACTGCTGAAATCTTAATCCAAAATCCAGCGACTGAACTAATCAAATAAAAGACACTGTGTACTGTTACCTTTTTTACAGCAAACTTACTGACTGAATCACTTTATTTTAGCCGGGACCAGACATTTATAACCTATCTGGCCTCGCTTCTTCTTCTTAATTTTACATACATACTTAAATTTACTTATTGATAAATTCGCTGTATTAGCGTTTATGCAAGATAGCCTTCCGCATCTTGCACAATAATTTGGCTTAGTTTAACTTCATGATTAAGTTCTTATAATGCCAACTTAGGCCGAACAAACGCACAAACATGTATAACATGTGTAATAATATTGCTCAACGATAAATTATTATTTAAATTATTCTTATTTTGCATTATTCGCAGATCCAAAATGTGTGTACGCTAATTACAACAATAAAATATTAAAATTAATTTTGTGTTGTTTGGTTTTTGCTTTGTCAGCATTTGACGCTGGCCGCACAGAAGTAAAATAACTACTTTACTTATCGAAACATTTCGCTTATTACATATATTTTTATTATCTTAAAATTAAAATTTCGCTCCATCTACTATATATTTTATATTTTATCAATTTTCCTCATTGAAAACATTTTTTTTTTCATAAACCTTATAGCACAGATAATATAATAGAAAGATGTGCCACCGCCATACAAGCAAGTGGCGCAGTAAAATTTGAATGTGGATCCACATAAAAGCTTTACGAGAGTCAGCGAGCGAACGATTTAAAGCTTTTGAGAGCGAGAAAATAAGTAAGCTAAGCGAGTAACAAAGATTGATTTAGTTGGTGGAATTGCAATGATTGGCTTAGGTGGAACAGAAACCTGAGTAGTAAGAGGAACAACCTGGGAATCGACCAAAGTTGGTGAAAGAGAAACAGTTTGGGCATAAGACATGACTGGCAATGAAGGTGGAGGTGCCAGCACTGGCAAAAGAGCAGAAATCGATATGTTTGCTGTATTCGAAGTAGAAGTTAAAATATATTGATGGCTTTTTTTAGTCTCCGTTTTAGGGAAATTTTAAACAAAGATCGAATACGGGAGTAAAACTTTAAACATGATCGATAGAGGTCAAACGATCGTGAAAGTTATTCAGTGGAAGTCGACCAGAGGATAGCATATTGGTGCAACCTATAATCCGAGAGAATGAACAAAATAGAAAAGAATTACAAATATTGAAACCAACAAAGAATAGCTTTAAATTAAGGTGAAAACTAAAAGAAAAAAAGTTTAAATAAGAAATCTGTAAATTTCAACAATATATACGGTATATTTTAGATACTCGCAGTCGCTACTTCATAGGGACTTCGCAAGGGTGCAGAATCCCAAGGCGGCTGCGCAATTTGACTGACGTTACTTTGGTGAAGTGGGTTTAGTGAAACATATCGTCACATCTGTATTGATCCATTTGGACCGAATTTTTATTCCATTCCACCAAATTGGAAAACCTCATCATCGTGATCTCTGTGTGGAGTCAGCATGTTTCGTTTGGCACCGTCATCGCCTTATTATACATAGTCATGGAGAGCCGAAACAGGTTTTTTTGTATGTATAAGTCTAAACAATTGTCCAAAATACGCTCATAAATTTGCAAAAAAAAAAAATAAAAAAAAGAAAGGTGAGCCTAATAAGTTTGCCCTGAAAGTTTCAAAGGGAAAAAAAAGAATGCTTATTCCTAACTATTTATATTTTTTAGTCGTAAAACCTAGAAAAGGAAAGAAATTATACCTGCAATATATAATATTTCAAAGCATAATGCTAAAAGATTAAGACAAACTTACGCATACTTACCTGTTGTGTAAAGAAATTGAAAAGGTGATAGAAAATACAGAAAATGAATTTAAAAAGATAGAAAAGATATTTACCGTCCAAAAGACAAAAAAAAAGAGGGAAAAAAATAATAAATAAAAGGAGAAAAAAACATACATACATATACACAAAATTAACATAATAACTTACCCAGTAGCGGATGGAATATATTCCGAATATATGAAGCATCAATTACCTTGTAACGACCACTTCTTCCGACTATATTACCTTACTATGCATAAAAGGCCTTACATTTAACATTGAATGAGACAGGAGGTATGTGATCGCCTCCCTTCAGCATTACCTAGAAGTTATGGAGTAACATACTACTTGTATTAAGTTATAAAAATCACTGCATTACTTTTCCTTGTATGCTACATTACAGGTAATGAGGTATGAGTTAATTACTTCTGCTATATACAGACGCATTACTTTTTGAAAAAAGTAATGCTTCCTTACCTGGTAATTTACTCTGTATTAGTTCTATGGTAGCCACTGGCAAATCCGCTGCTGGGTAACTACTTACCTATTGTGAAAAACCAAAAAAAAAATAGTTATAAAGACATACTAACCCTCACCAAAATTTACATAATAACTTACCTATAAGAAGAAAGAAACAAAAAAAAATTTATGTTAAATTATACTAATTAGCTCCCACTGGAATAGCAACCTTGACCTTGGTGTGGGGGCTTAGGTCGCTAGGATGCAGTGGGCTGGAATGACGGAAGCGCAAGCTTCTGACAGGGGTCCTAGGTCATACAGGTCGCTGCATCCTGGCGATGCACTAGTAGCTATTCACTCCTACCCCATATCCCCTTTTCACTCCCTATACCCTCCCTATTCATCCCATATCTCACCTCTCCTATCCCACACCTAGTCCCTCCGATGGGCCGAATCAAGGTGTTATGCGACCCGTGCCGAGGATTTGCTAGGCTGGAGGCCCATTAAAAATAGTCCAGTCTCAAACGGAGCGTACCGGATACCAGGCGCCCTTCGGTACTATCCAGCCTTACCCGCGCACAGGGACCTCTGTGGGGGTGGACGTTCCTTTGTCCCACACTCGTGGGAATTATATGGAAGAACTAATAAATGAAAACAAACAAAAAGAACCAGCGGCCGCCGGTGGACACAGTGAGGAGCAATTCTCACTGCGTGCCACCAGCAGTCACACCTCCCCTATGGTTGGAGCAGGCCATAGCGGTTGCAAAGCTACTGCCAAAAATGTCACCGGGGCGGGGGCAGGCCTGGGTATAAAGACAACTACTGCCAAAAAATCCACACTACTGCGCAGGGGTGCCATAGTCGATGCAGGCTCGGACCACGATAGCGCAAACTCAGTTGAGGACAGGCTTCTCCTCTCTCCGGATAAGTCAGCGGGTTCCAGCTCCTCTCGCAAGGAAGGGCCCAAGACCAAGTCAAAGGAGGGGTTGAAGGCCAAGGCCAACTGCAAAGCGGCCCTTAAAATCTGCAGCCGGCTGTCAGGCAAGATTGATCTCTCTTCCAAAGAGAAGGAGTCGCTCGCCTGGGCTAAGCTAAAGGTGGAAGAGGGTCGCATACACTTCACGAGCAGACCAAGCTTTGCACCTACGACTTCGCAGTTCGCGAACAAAGTAGAAGAGCAGGCTGCTCAAAAACGCCAAAACCGGTGGAAAGTGCTAAAGTCGGAGCTCCAGCAAGCAAACGACAGAAGCAGAAATCGACCACAAACACAATCCCGCAGCCTAAACAGGAGGTAAGAACCAGGAGGTTCGTGAGTCCCAACTTAACTTTATTCTACAATATAAACTTAGCTTAGCTAACATCGGCGAGGAACCCACGTATGTAGGCCCCACCTCGTCGAACGTGTTAGACCTAACAATATCCTCCGACAACAACACTCTGGTCACAAATTGGAGGGTGCTAGCACAGCCCTCCTTCTCGGACCACAATTATATTCAGCCCAATCATGAAAGATTTTCTCCCGGGAGTTGTAAAAGGGAGTTTCCGGTTTTAAGATAGCAGATAAAGACAACTCATTTTTTTATTTTACACTAATGAATATTGGCTGCTGTTAAACAAAATTGCATTAAAAATTTCCAAAAAGTTTTTAAACTTTATCTTAAAAACGGAAACTCCCTTTTACAACTCCCGGGAGAAAATGTTTCATAATTGGGCTGATTAGCTTTAGTATAAGCTTAAACTACTCTCCAGCTCAAAAGATCTTTAGAAGCCCCAGAAACACTAACTGGAACCGCTTCAGAAGCATCATTGAGACCAAACTACCAGCTACTAAACAAATCAATACGGAAGAGGGCATTGAAAGGTCACTGAAGATTCTCTCGGCCCATCTTCTCAAGGCCTATCATGCCTCTTGTAAGCCCACGCGAACAAAGCGTAAGATCAGACCACCATGGTGGAGTCCGAATCTTACAGAGCAAAGACGCAACTTAAAAGATTTCTTTAAACTAGCTAAAATAGCTGACCAAGAGGAAATTTGGGGGGAATACAAATGTAGGCTCAAAAATTTTAAAACAAACGCACGCAGAGCAAAAAGACACTCTTGGAAAAACTTCTGCTCAAACATAGAAAAAACTGCGGACACAGCAAGGCTCAGGAAGCTACTCTCAAAGCAGCCCTCCATTCAGAGCCAGCTACGCAAAGACAATGGCCAGTGGACGGAGAGCAGTCAGGAATCCCTCAAGGTGCTTTTAAAAGCGCATTTTCCTGGCTGTACCGAAGCTCCAAACACTGCTATAATACGAGGACACAGGACAACCCCGCTACAGGTTCCACGCGACTTAATAACGTCGGACGGAATCGTATGGGCTATAAGCTTGTTCTCGGGATACAAATATCCGGGACCAGACGGTATAATTCCTGCCATGCTGCAAACGGCCGATTCGCGAGTCGTCCCATGGCTAAAGAATATATTTAACGGATGCATCAGGCTAAACTATTTACCTGTGGCTTGGAGATCAGCGAGGGTTGTATTCTTACCGAAAGCAGGTAAGAGCAGCTATCTCTATCCGAGAGACTACAGGCCAATAAGTCTGACCTCCTTTGTACTCAAAACGCTCGAGAAACTGATTGACTTGCACCTAAGAAACAATTCAATCCAGTTATCAACCAACTGGCACGCACACACGAAAGGGAAATCGGTTGAAACGGCACTAAATTCCCTAGTAGTAACCCTAGAAAAAGCCCTCCACCACAAGGAATACGCACTCGGGGAGTTTTTAGACATCTCAGGTGCATTCAACAATGTATCAACCACCGCAATCCTTAGTGGATTACGCGCAATACAGGCACCACCGGCAATAAACCTATGGTTAGATAAGTTGCTAAGCTTCAGAAAGGTGCGGGCTGAGTGGGGCACTAAATCCATGGTAAGGGAAGCTCGCAGTGGGACACCCCAGGGAAGGGTCCTCTCGCCACTACTATGGAATCTTGTAGTTAATGAACTACTCGAAAAGTTCGCAGGTAGAGCCCCGAGGATAACTGCCTATGCAGACGACATAAGCATAATTGTGGTAGGGAAATGTCTATCAACAGTAAGCTCCATAATGGAGAGCACACTCAAAGATGTACTTAGATGGTCAAATTCATTCGGTCTTTGTATTAACGCAGAGAAAACGGATCTGGTTCTGTTCACGAAAAGGTACAAGATACCACAGTGGATACCACCAAAATTGAACGATATACGTCCCATACCGAAAACTCACACAAAATATCTAGGAGCCGTCCTGGACAGCAAGCTGTCATGGAAAACCAACGTAGAAGAAAGGGTGAAGAAATCTACCATTGCGCTATACACATCATCCACCATTGCGCTATACACATCCAAGAAGATACTAGGCAGTACCTGGGGTCTCTCACCCTTTCTGATGCACTGGGTCTATGTAACGGTAGTGCGTCCTATTCTACTCTATGGGATTATTGTGTGGTGGCCGGCTGTGAGCAAATCAACATTCCTCAGGCACTTGAAGAAAACTCAGCGGCAGGCAGCGCTATGCATCACGGGGGCACTGAAGTCAACTTCAACTAAAGCGCTTGAAACCATTCTAAGTATGGACCCCCTGGACATACACGCAAAACTAATAGCCGGAAAAACGGCACAACGCCTTACGGCGGCAGGCAACATTCAAAATTTTGGAAAGGATCTACTTAAAAGCACGGACTACATGGTGCCTCCCACGATAGTCAATTCCAAAGCACGAACTCTTCTGGGACCAAATGACTGGTGCAAAGGTATAGAACAAGCACAGCAGGCGGTCAACATATTTACATACGGCTCCAAAATGCCTACAGGGGTAGGTGCGGCTGTGTATTGTACAGAGCCTAATATATGGCAGCCAAATAAACTGCCGAACCACTGCAGTATCTTCCAGGCGGAAATATTTGCCATAAGGAAGGCTGCTGAGATAGACCTCAGCATTGACACACAACACTCTTACATCAACATTTTCGTTGACAGTCAAGCGGCGATCAAATCCATGCGCTCCGCTAGCATCAAGTCCAAAAGTGTCTTGGCTGACAGAGATGCACTAGATGCACTATGCGGATGAACCTCAAAAGAGGAGCCACACAAGCAGTGAATCGTAGATGGAGAGATACGACATCGTGCAAAATCTCGAAAATCATGTTCAATGCACAATGCGAAAAACGAACTCTGTTCATCTTAGCACGCCCGCGCAAAGATTGCACTAGTGGGCATGCTCACTGGTCACTGCATGACGGCAGCCCACGCAAGGAAGTTTGGCATCACCACGGATGACAACTGCAGGAAGTGCAAGGATCCGGGCACAGTGGAGACCCTGGAGCACCTACTATGCACATGCCCCGCCCTACTTAGATCGAGACTAAAATACCTAGGCTCATCGACGTTTCCGTCGCTTAAAGATATAACCAAAGTATATCTGGAATCCCTCCTAAGGTTTGCGAATTCAACGCAAATCTTAAAAGACGTAAATTAAACGCAAAGGTTCCTTTTGTTCGCTACCGGTACCACTAAGGACCAGAATTGGTCTATGTGAGCCTTCACGAAGGCATCCGGATTAGCCTAACCTAATTATTTATTATAAACTTCAATATTCAAATAATACTTATTTTATATAAAATTTTTTCTTTTGTGTATGAAAGTACTTTTGTTTCCTTTTAATAAACAAAATTTATTTGTAAAAACTTAAATTTTCATATTAATAACCAGTTTCGGTTTCGGCCGAATATTATAAAATGGCCGAATATTTGGTTTCGGCCAAAATTCCGGTTTTGGTCGGACACTAGTTACGAGTTTCTATACTGCACTCGCAGATGTGGTAGTTACTATAGCCAAATGTATTTGTATAATTTTTTTATTATACCATACGCTAGCCAACCTAGACGAGTGCGAACAGCTACTGGTTCGTTTGGACCTCCTTCTATAATGGTAATAGGTATACCCAGCTTTTAATTGTTGGCGCCTAGAAGTATTCGTGGCACCGCATTTTTATAAGTTGCAATTGTCAAATTTTTCAAGTAGCTACACTGTTGACTTAATATTTCGTAGTCCAATGACTGCGTGGGTAGTGACTAGTGTCCGACCGAATATTCGGTTTCGGTTACCGCCAGTTTCGGCTGGTTTCGGCTTTTCGGCCTCAATATGGCCGAATAACTGAAACTAGCCGAAACTTTTAGTAAAAATTTCGGAACATTTCAAGAATAGCGACAACTATAATTTTGAAATTTTTTTTCAGATTATATGGATTTTGGCCTCCTTACTCCAAATCTGAAAAAATTGCAGGCCGCTCGCAATTGGTTTAGAAGTTATAGGCCTCCAAAGTTGGAAAAAATAGCCTACAAATCTTGCTATTTTTCTAAATTTTTTAACAAAACTACACTCTATCATAAGAAAGGTAATTTAAGTACATATTCAAATATAAATCCATGCCTTACTTTTGAAGATATACACATTTTTAGTGTCGTGCTTTCGTAAAAGGGAAACCACTTGTTTTCCAGACAAATTGTAAATATAATAATAGGCATATATTAAAAAGTTATGAATGGATTTTCATGTTTGATACATACCTCGTTGAATAGGTACTCGCATTACCTTTTGATACCCATAACGCGGAACACTAAAAAAACAAAAATATTTTTAGCCTATTTTGCAACTTTGGAGGCCTATAACTTCTAAACCAATTGCCAGCGGCCTGAAATTTGGATTTGGTTAAAATCCGTATAATCCAACAAAAAATATTCAAAAATAGAGTTGTCGCTATTCTTGACTTATACCAAAATTTTTTGTGCTTTTTGGCAGTTTCGGCTGGTTTCGGCTATTCGGCCTCAATATGGCCGAATAACTGAAACTAGCCGAAACTTTTAGTAAAAATTTCGGAACATTTCAAGAATAGCGACAACTATAATTTTGAAATTTTTTTTCAGATTATATGGATTTTGGCCTCCTCGCAATTGGTTTAGAAGTTATAGGCCTCCAAAGTTGGAAAAAATAGCCTACAAATCTTGCTTTTTTTCTAAATTTTTTAACAAAACTACACTCTATCATAAGAAAGGTAATTTAAGTACATATTCAACAAGGTACCTATTCAAATATAAATCCATGCCTTACTTTTGAAGATATACACATTTTTAGTGTCGTGCTTTCGCAAAAGGAAAACCACTTGTTTTCCAGACAAATTGTAAATATAATAATAGGCATATATTAAAAAGTTATGAATGGATTTTCATGTTTGATACATACCTCGTTGAATAGGTACTCGCATTACCTTTTGATACCCATAACGCGGAACACTAAAAAAACAAAAATATTTTTAGCCTATTTTGCAACTTTGGAGGCCTATAACTTCTAAACCAATTGCCAGCGGCCTGAAATTTGGATTTGGTTAAAATCCGTATAATCCAACAAAAAATATTAAAAAATAGAGTTGTCGCTATTCTTGACTTATACCAAAATTTCTTGCATCAGTCCTTTAATTCAAATATATAATATAATATAAGTTTGGTTTAATAAAAATATTTACAACGCATTGTACAAAAGAAACACAATGAAATTGTCTATAATTTGATTTATCGAGTTAACGCAAAACATTTTGGTTAATTTTATGCGTTCCATACTAAAGGGTCCGCCATCTAACGTTTTTTTTTCAAACTAGTACTTATTTCGTGAATGGTAACACTTAGCTCATGTTTGATTTGACAGATAATTAGTTTTATCCTTGAATACGCTTGAACAGCGATAGGAAATATTGCGACATTACTTTGAAATTCATGGTAATGCTGCAGAATGTGTGCGAAAATTGCGTATGGATTTTGGAAGAAGAGAAGCACCGTCAGCTCCGTATGTTCGTTATCTTGTGAAAAAAATGAAAGAAACTGGCATCCTCATCGATAAACCAAAGCGTGAAAAGCCAAAAACAGTGCGTACACCCGAGAATATTGCTGCTGTGGCAGAAAGTGTGCGTGAAGCGCCATCAACATCAATTCACCGTCGTTCTCAACAATTGAACATTTCGGAGACATCATTGAGACGAATTTTGCATAAAAACCTTGGTATGACGCCATACAAAGTCCAATTGGTTCAGGAGTTGAAGCCAACTGACCATCCAATGCGTTTTCGCTTTGCTAAGTGGGCCTGCGATCGACTTACAGAAGATGCCGATTTTGCCAAAAAAATCATCTTTTCAGATGAAGCTCATTTTGATCTTGGCGGGTATGTAAACAAGCAAAATTGTCGTATTTGGGGCACAGAAAACCCGCACGCATACATTGAAAAGCCGCTGCACCCAAAACGATTCACTGTTTGGTGCGGATTTTGGTCCAGAGGCATAATTGGGCCTTTTTTCTTCGAAAATGAGCAAGGAGTGACCGTTACAGTCAATGGCGATCGTTATCGGGCCATGTTGAAAAAATTTTTGTTCACAAAAATTGAAAAGGAGGATACTAGCAACATTTGGTTTCAACAGGACGGCGTTACGTGCCACACAGCCGAAGCTACACTCGATGTTTTGCGCCCTGTTTTTGAAGATCGCATTATCAGCCACAGAGCTGATGTCGTTTGGCCACCTCGGAGCTGCGATTTGACATCGTTGGACTACAATTTGTGGGGTGCCCTCAAAGATAAGTGTTACGCCGACAAGCCAGAGACAATTGACGCTTCAAAGGACAATATTCGTGAAGCCATTGGTGAAATACAGCTGCACACAATCGATAATGTGCTTAAAAATTGGACCGATCGTGTAGGCTACTGCATGGCCAGCCGAGGCAGCCATTTGAATGTAATTTTCAGAGGACAAGTGGCGTAAGTCAATTCATTTTATATCTCCTTTAATAATGGAGATAATCGCTAAGGGGTGGTTTTGTCCAACTTCTAGGTAAAAATGCTGTCATTCCTCATCAAAAAAATTCATAAAAATATTGTTCATTACATTTTTACAGTGGAAAGGAGGAATTTTAAAAAATTTTTAGAGGACAAGTGGCGTAAGTCCATTCATTTTATATCTCCCTTAATAATGGAGATAATCGCTAAGGGGTGGTTTTGTCCAACTTCTAGGTAAAAATGCTGTAATTCCTCATCAAAAAATTCTTAAAAATATTGTCCATTACATTTTTACAGTGGAAAGGAGAAATTTTAAAAAATTTTCAGAGGACAAGTGGCGTAAGTCCATTCATTTTATATCTCCCTTAATAATGAGATAATTGCTAAGGCGTGGTTTTGTCCAACTTCTAGGTAAAAATTGTGCCATTCCTTTTCAAAAAATTCTTCAAAAATATCTCCTATTGATTCCTGCAGCGGAAACGAGAAATTTAAATTAATTTTCAGTGGCGCAATTCCAAATGTTTTTACTAACACAGTGTGTAATTTTTTAAGTCATGGCAAAATAACAATATACGGACATCACTACGTGATAAAAGACAAAAAAAAAGACCCCTGTCTCCCAGTTTTGCCCAAAGTCCTCCAGGTTTTTTTTTGGGCCCCCAAAGATGTGGGGCCTCGGTGTCATTTTTGCAAAAAAATGATCATTTTCTCAAGCTCACATCTTGCAAACCGTTCGGAATTTTGATTTACTCTCTGAGGCAAAAGTGAAAAATTTCCCGAAAATTTTTTAATTTCATTTGTTTTTTCTTTACTTCAACATTAAGATACTATAAAGCCTTCTCCCGTAAGTGATAAGGCATGTTGCAGGTTTCATTGTTATACTATTACTGATTTTATTAATCTTAGTTCTTAGGTGGTATGGGTTGACATTTAGAGTTAGGGTTGTAACAAAGAGTAGTAGCATAGATATTTAGAAATAATGATTCAGTGTTGTAGGGGTTAGTAGTCTCAGTAGTCTCAAATCGTTGTCCGAATCGTCGACGAGTATTGTCTATTAAAGGTGCATTCCTCAGTTTATGTTGTTTCATTTGTTCCTCCACACTTCCTCTTGGTCTCCACGAATTACATATTGAATTACGTATTGATTCAGAGGTGAGCGCGAATCCCAATTACAAAGAAAACAAAAGAATTTTAGAAAACCGCCTTTATCGATGATCCCTTGCAAAATGTTAATGACCTTCAAATCACAGCAAATCTTCCATTTATTTTCGTAGTATTTGATTTTTTCCGTTATATCTTTCAAAGTTTCATAGCTTTCTTTCATGTTAATACCCATTGCTAGCGGAATGGAAGGTTTTCGGTTCGACACATGCAACAACACTGCTTTCAAGCTTGAAACAGAACCATCAATAAATAATTTCCACTCACTAGCGGTGTAGTTCATTCCCATTTTTACCACCAAAGCTTTTACATCGTTGCAATAAGCGAACGAATTGTCATCATTTAGACTGTAGAGGCTCTGAAATTTAGCTTGAAGTTTGCGGTACGCCGGAGAGTTCACATTACCATGTGTGAGTTTTCTTTGCTTTAAAAACGCTGTCAAAAATATTGCAAGTCGCTGCTATAGTCCCAATATGGCCACAATGAAATCCATTTCCATTTGTGTTATTAGTTGTGGTTCATCTCTTCCCTGTTGGGGCTCATAATCGGTATCAAATGGATCTTCATAAGTAGCACCACTTGCTCTAGTCATTCCTGTACATTCTGTACTACGATCTGGAGTTGGCGGCGTTGGTGATACAAAATTTTCAGGTGCAAGCACTGGTAGTGTGGCTGTTACAGTTGCTTTATAACTTTTGTTCCTTTCAGCATATCGATTTAGACCACATGTGTAATTTACGCATGCATAGCAACTGGTTTCATAATGATCACCTGGGAGATTAATCCAGTTTACCTGCTTACAATACTTCATACTATGTTTGCCTCCACTCAACCATTCCATGAGATTGTTATAACATTGGCGACACACTGCATTAGGTGTGTAATTTTCACCGGTCAAGTCAACTTCGTCGAAAAACAACTTATATGCTTTCTTGAATTGACTAGTTAAAAGATTCTTTCCCTTTTGCAATGTTGTAGAACTTTTTTCTAATTTGATGACCGCAAACGTAGCAAAATAAATCAATATTTTCACACTGCATATTGAAATTGTCAGTTGCCAATGTTGTGTGCGAATTATGCTGTAACACTTTCACTTTTTTTACTTTCACTTTATAACTTTCACCGCTGAGCTCTCGTTGAACTCGCGCTGTGTAATGCCTCGATGTGAGCGTCGTGTCGCTTTTATATTGTGTGCTACTTCCCTTGTTGCATGTGCTGAGCTTACTGCATTGCCTGTGTTGCTGCGGTCGGTGCGTGATCGCGTGATACCTAAGCGCTACCTAAACGGTGTTAACTCTTGGACAAACACATGGTTCTGGCCAGGCATATTTCATTTTTGAGCGGTTATTAAACATACAAGACATTAAACATGACAAGAGCTACAATGTGAATTCAATGCAGATGTTTGCTTCCAGGTATTTTTTTGATAGAAGTTTTTTGATTTTATATGTTCACAATTTCATCTTTATGACAAGAGCTAAAATGTCTTTCCAGGTATTTTTTTTAATGAATTGAATTGTGAGCTTTAGATCAAGTAAGTTTTTAAAGAAGGCCACAACAACAACAACAACAACTCTGTATAGAGTCAATCACTTAGCTGACTAGACAGTCTGTTTCGGAAATCGCTACATTTTCCTCTTCAGTAGTCTTTGAGTGATTAAGCTATGATCAACTCACTGTTTAAACCATTATATGAGTGTGCAGATTTTGGAATTCATTCTTTTGAATTGTATGGCTGCTAATCATATGACATTTCAAAGCAGTAGGCTATTTATAGATCACCGCCATCAACTCTATCAAGGTTGCCATCTGTTCTAGTTGCTTCTTTATTTATTTCAATATTAATTGGTGTTCCATACTTTGTCGAAATGCACCATAGAAAATGAAACGAAGTTTTTGCTTCGCCAGAAGCTAGTGTTCTAACTGAAAGGTGGCTATTTTCACAACCAAATGTTCAATTACACATGACTTTGACCGAAATCGATCAATTATTAGATTATTTAATCAATTTGACATTAATTAAACTTTATTTGGCCGTGCTCCGCCAAAGTTAGTTAATTAGTTATTATGATCTATGAAATTATTACATGAATTAAATTGTGAGCTTTAGATCAAGTAAGTTTTTAATTTTTTTTTATATTTTGGGTTGTTTTTATGTGAATTCAATGCAGATGTTTGCTTCCAGGTAGTTGTTTGACAGTTTGGGCACGGGAACTCACCCACCAGCTTGAGAATTTTTATTAGAATGCACTTACTATCAGTGAAGGTACAGTGCACTCACACACTCGGCCTCCTGACTGACAATTATTTACGTTCAAAGTTTTGAAATCAACTTTTTTTTAAGAAATCGGTTATTTTCTTACACTTCAATTGTTTTTTTTACTAGGGCTGTTTTTTGAAAAAACCAGATTTTTATTAAAAAAGTGAGGTTAAAAAATCTTTTTTTTAATTAATGTTAAAATTAACATATTTATATACAGATTTATAGCGTTTTCAAAGGTCTTCTCAACGATACCCATCTCAACCAGATCGGATAAGAAATGGGTGATATATAAGCGATTATATACTCAAGCTATAAAGGCCTATATCTCAAGAAGTTGGATCGGCCTCCTTAAAAAAACTTTGGGGTTTCAATCAGCGCTGTAAGCCCTACCAGGCCAAAGAAAATTGGCGCATTTTTCATAAAGTAAATTTGTTCGTAAAAGCGGAAAATAAAAATAAGCTTTTCGGGCCATTTTTCGCTCATTTTTTAAAGTTTTTTGCGATTTTGACCTTGAAGATAAAGTTTTTGATTTTATATGTTCACAATTTTTGTTCTTTATGACAAGAGCTACAACTTTGCCTCAGAAAGTAATTCAAAATTCCGAACGGTTTGCAAGTTATGAGCTTGAGAAAATGATCATTTTTTTGCAAAAATGACACCGAGGCCCCACATCTTTGTGGGCCCATAAAAAAAAACCTGTAGGACTTTGGGCAAAACTGGGAGACAGGGGTCTTTTTTTTTGGTCTTTTATCACGTAGTGGTGTCCGTATATGGTTTTTTTCGTGTTGCACTGTGTAGTATGCAATATTCTGCCCCATTTTTGTGTATTATTAAGTTTATTTTTTATGATATGGATAGCTCCAATTATGCTCTTGACCTTGACCTAGCTTATAAACAAAACTGAGTTTTTCATACTTGGTATTTATCTTAAGAATTTTTCTTAATGTTCGATTTTCTCAAACCTACCAAAAATGGACTTACGCCACTTGTGCTCTGAAAAAATAATGTTTTTTGTCAGAGCAATAACAAAGTATTGCATTTTGTTCAGAGATTACGCAAGCTAGGACTTTATAGCTCGTACTCATAAATAGGTTACATCTTCCTCTTCACTTCTTCGTACTTAACTCAATTTCCCTAAAAAATGGACTTACGCCACTTGTGCTCTGAACAGCTCATATAATGGCTTCTATGATCATGGTAAAATGATTACAACAACTATTTAGAAAAGGAATTTTTTCGTATTAACCAAAATATTATAAAAACAACCATTATTTTTTTATTGGGACGAAAATGAAATGATTGCAACAACTTTATTATGAATTTCTTTTTAGGAACCAGAATATTATTGAACAGTAATTTTTTATTTTATTTCAATGCCCACCAATTTCCACAGCTATTAATTAAGATATCCCTAGAGGTTTGCGCCATTGCCTGCTGCCGAACAGAAATATTAATTCAATCGGAAAAACTTTTTGAAAAACTTTCTGTCCGAGCTGGGGTTTGAACCGCGGCTCTTTCGCTTACGAGCCACGCAGACTACCAGTAGACCACAGCTGCTACTACCGGTCGCCTGACTAAAGTCATTCATAAACATGGTACATTGAGTGCATTGTCACAAAAATAGCAATATTTACGGTAAATGGAAATATATTTGGTACAATCATAGTCGAAAATGTCATTTTTCTGCGTGCAGTCTTTAGGATAAGGCGATTTATAACAAAACGGAGTAATTGAAGAGTTGACAAACGAAACGGCACATAACGAGGAATCGATAAAACTTATTGTCTCTGAATGAAGTGAAAGGTTTCCTGCAAACTGTTCAGACACAATAAGTTCTTTCGATTTTTGACTATGTGCTGATTCGTTTACCCACGATCAAAAAGTAGTTGAGACAAACATTAAAATTTTTAGTATGTTTGTCTCTTTCGGAATATTCACATTTATCATGATTGACAGAACCACAACATTTTTGCTGCAACTAATAAATGAGCCAATCATAACATGTTGAAGATAGTATGATTTGAACCATAATGTTATTTTTGGTACCACAATTAGTAAATAATGACTTTATTAAGGCAAAAATTTATGTTTGCAGGAATAGTACAATAATTTCAGTAAACAAATTATTATTGCAGTAATCATGTCTCAACCATGTCTTTTCTCTGCGTGTACAGGCCAAATATGCGATATCGAATAGCATTATAATTATATTTCGAAAAGCCTCGGAACTCGGTATTCGACCACAATTTACAAGTAGCGTTTCCCTGATAACATGTGATGGGCGTTGGGCAAGGGGGCGTGGCACCTCCTACACCACCCAAATTTGAGATATCGAATTGCTTTGGAGTTATAGGCCGCATAGCCTCAGGATTCGGTATTCGACTACAATTTACACGTTTCACTGATAACATTTTATGAGCGTTACCCCTCCCACACAACTGAAATTTTTGAATAGCTTTGGAGTTATAGGTGGCCGCACAGCTTCGGAATTCGGTACTCGACCACAATTTACTCGTGCCGTTTCACTGATAGCATGCTATGGGCGTTTGGCAACGGGGGCGTAGCAGCAACACACAGTGTTTCAGCTAGTTATTTATACCAGCGCGAAGATTTCGTTGTTTTGTTTTGATTTATTTTTGACGTATCTTTGTTTACGTTATTTCTGTTATTTTACTCATTTCAAAGAGTTTACAGTGTTGCAAATCCTATTATAACGTAAAATTGCGGTTTAGGGATTAGGGAAGAACACTGTTTGTAAACAAAATTTTTAGTTAAATATATGATAATTTGGTTTTTAAAGTCTGAAGAATTTTGTTAGTACGAAGTCACCACGTCGACTTTGATGCAGGTAATTTTGAGTATTTTTACTAAAACCGAAATACGTAAATATCCAACCTGCTACAATCATACTTTTTACCTTAATATTTTCGTTGAAATATTTTTTTTAACAACAAAGTGGGGAAATGTTAAATAAACGGTGTATTTTAAACTCTTTCACAAATGTAGTATTCATTAAAAGGTCTACAAAAATCGTACAAATAATCGTATAAATAAAAGCTTAAATAAAAGGTATAAATGTCTCATTTGTAAATATTTATAAAACTTGTAAAATAAATAAATACTTTTGGAGTTATAGGATCATAACTGGGGAAATACTGTTGAAAACTCAAAAAAGTCGAAACATTATTTTAAAAAAAATTCGAACCAACCTGGAAAAGGTCGAACTAGCAATGTCGTTTTCGTCGCGCAAACTTTTTTCAAATTGTTTACTACTCTACTGTTAATAATTTGTTATTCACTTTCAAATAAAAAATGCAATGAATAAAAAATTTTGTTATTCACCACGATTTTATGAATAAAATGTTCGCTATTAATATTTTTATTAATTTTTTATTCATTATTGATTTTTTATTCATTATAAATTTCGTATTCATTTCTAATTTTCCATTCACTTTTGAATAATAATTAAAATTAAAAAAAATCTTGTTATTCACTTTTGAATAATGAACCAAATTAATAATGACTATAAAATTAATAAGGAATAACACATGAATAGGCAATGAATCAAAAAATAATAATGTACAAAAAATTAATTATTGAAAAATTTTAAATTCTTTTTAAATAGCATTCGTTGTAAATAGCATTCGTTGTAAATAGCATTCATATGAATAAAAAAATAATTATTCTGAATAACGAAAAAAAAAGAAATAAAATTAATTGCTAATCAAATTTTTAAAATTCAATGTGAATTAAAAATTTTATTTATAAACAATTTTGAATTCATTGGATGGATTTGTATGTCGTCATTCAGTTTTCCTTAAGATTCTGAATATATATGCAGATTTTACTGCTCTGGATGAGTCAATCAAAAATAGCCAATATTAATAGCAAGCAGTGAATAAGAAAAATCTGCTTCGCACAAAATAAGGAAATCATCATGAAAATAATGCAAACAAAAGCATTTGTTGCTGACAAGCAGAGATCACAACTGCTTGGTTCCACCAACAACAACGGAAAAAGCAATTACAACATTAAATTTCACGACTCTCGCTAGCTATTCGAAACCATGCAGTGGTGATCTATGGTGTGAGGTATTGTGGATTGAAGAGTGAAAGAGCATTGCAGAGAGAATGTGTATGCAAGGATTGAAAACTTTTCTCTCAAGAAAGCTTTTTCATCGCGCTCACAAAAGCTTACGTATTGATCTGAAAAATATTTGTTCCTTTTTAATGTTCTACGTGGCACATCTTTATACTATATAATCTTTGCTTATAGTTTTCCATTTCATTTTTATTTTCTATAATCTTATAAATTAAGTTTATATAACTTGCTATTTCCTAACCTTGTTGTTGTTTGTGGGGGTGGTGGTTCCCTTTTGTTTGATTGTTGCATTTGTATTTTTCTCCCGCGTTGTCCATCGGTGCGCCGGAAAAACTGTCACGGCGTTGAATTTCTTTACGGTTATGGTTTTCGATGCAGATACTGTTGAAGTGTGTGCTTTGTTTTTGCCAAATTGCTGTCGTTTGCCAGGAGGCTTTAAGCCCTACAGCTGGTTAACCTGGTTAACTTCGTTATTGATATTGCAATTGATAAACACTTCTTTAAAGTTTTTGTTATTTTAGTTTTTCCGTTGCATTTAAACCGTTTCGACAATTGTTGTTTTAAATATTGTTTGTCTCGTTGTTGATTAGTTTTGTTGTTTATTATCTTTGTTTGTTAAAATAAATACTCGTACTCTTATTTTTTTTTAGGAAGGCTTTTTATACCTTTTTTGTATTACCTCTCCATATTTCTGGTTCAACAAATTTTTTATACCTTTTGTTGCGTTACAGTATTAATTTTCTGGCTGTAATGAGGTTATTATAACTTTTGTTGTACTATTTCTCTGCTTTAGAAAAGTTTTTAACAAAAAGTGTTGCTTTAAATTCTTAATATTGAATTATTGTCGTTTTAAGAAAGTTTTTATACCTTTTGTTGTATTATTTTTCTGAGTTAAGAAAGTTTAGGAAAGGTTTTATACCTTTTGTTGTATTTTTTCTCTGATTGTAGAAAGGTTTTTTACCTTTTGTTGTTTTAACTTCTTAATATTGAATTATTGTCGTTTTAAGAAAGTTTTTATATCTTTTGTAGTATTGCGTCCTTTTTTTAATGTTTTAAGAAAGTGTTTATACCTTTTGTTGTTTTTCTTTTTAATTTTTTCTGCTCTAATATTTATTATTTTTTTCTGTTGTTGGCTTTCCAGCACACACTTCTCGTGGTTGAAGTTTATGGCCTGACTTGCTCTTTTCCTTTTAAGTGTTGTTTCTGCTCACTGCTTTCTCTCTGATAACGCTTTTTTCTGGTCCAATGGCGTCATCTTTTGTTGCACCCCCACTCTCTTCAATGTAAGATGTTCCCTAATATATTTTAAACATTATTTACATGTATTTTTAGTTTTCTACATTCTTTAATGTTTCATTCTTGTGTTTTTTAACCTAGTAGGAATTCATATTTTTCCATTGGTTTCACATATTTATAGCTGCAACTCAAGTTGTTGTATTCACTTTCTTAAATTAGAGCGAATTACTATTTGAACAAATTAAAATTTATTTACGTTATATTGGCCCTTTTTATCGACCTTCGTTTACAATAAACCTAACTTCATATTAAGACAATTTTATTTAATAGTTAAGTTTATGAATTTTACATATTTGCTTCGAAGTATTCGAATTTCTTAATTCATTTAATTTTTTAACTTCTTAAGTTTTCCTGAACCTTTACTTTAATGATTTTTGCCTTTCTTTCCATTTACACAATTGTTAATCATACATGCTTTTAATGAATCTGTTGTATTTAACATTTCCATAACATTTACATATTTTAATATTTCTATATTATTTCTTCAATATTTTTATGCGAACTCGCATTCTATTTTATATTGTTCTTTTATGTGAAACTTTAAAAAAAAATTTTTATAAGTACAGTACGACCTCGCTCAACGCAACCCTCGCTACACGCAACTCCTCGATAATCTCAACACCCAAATTGTACGCAAAGTATAAATTGCAACAAAGTGCAGACCAAAATTTCCCAATTTTTAAAAAAATAAACTGAATAAAATGAAATTATGTTTCTGAACAAAAATTTTTCGATTCACTTTAATTTGAATGTGTAGAAAATGCATATTTTTTTTGGAAATAGGTCTATTGGCCAATATAAAATTTTTCCTCGGTTTTTGCAATAACCTCATATTTCGCAATTGGCTTGAATTTAATTGGTTGCGTTGAGCGAGGTCGTACTGTGTATTGTATTTTTAAAAATTTGTATACATAGGCTTTTCTTTTGCTTTGTTCTTTAAAACAATAATTTTTTTTCAATTTCTCCAATTCAATATCTTTAATTTATATCTTTACTTTATTTTTTTCCGCAGTGAGAATTTAGTTTCCTTTAAGTTTCCATTATTAATTTATTTTATTCTTTTGCTCTATATATTTACTACTTCAATTTTCAATTTCTTCGTAAAGTTTTATTTTTTTTGTTTGGATTTTATTATAAATTCGGGCTATTTTGGTCACTTTGTTTATACAAAAAATATAATCTAAAAAATATTTTTCATAGTTTACCCAACGTTTCGGAAGCGGCTTTCTTCCTTCATCAGGGGTGTTTTTGATTTTGTTTTTCTACGAAAAAAGTCACAATTAGTTCTTTTTATAAAATAAACATAAAACAATAAGATATTTACATTTAGATTATCGTTACATTACAAATTATTGCACTCTTCCTTGGACAACATTCAACTTTTAACTAACAAAAATTTTCACTTTAATAATTAACAAAAAACATACAAATTGCACTTGACTGTGATTAACTAGAAATAAACATAAAAACAGCTAATTGAGTTTATCTTAAAGCTAAAGAGTAGATCGAACTTATGTTGTCATAACCGGAGGGCCAGCCGAGATTATAACTTTCGTAAGAAAAGCAAGATTAAAGTATATATGAAAATGAAGTTACAATTTTTTCAACATGCAAAAATAAAATATGGCGCGCAAGCTTGTATTACACTCAAACACTATTGCAAACAGAACAGCAAACTAATTCGACAAAAAGAGAGGCAAAAATTTTAACTCACATGCAGAGACTATGGCATCATACCAAGACACTTGAAGAACATAATGATAAAATTTGATGAGAGTCAAATAACAGACAGGATTGCCAAAGCAATCGAAAGAACATATAATTACCAAATTAAAATACTTAATTTAGAAATTAAACAAACACACATAGCAATAAAAACTATACAGCAAAATATTTTCCATACTAATATAACGATAAAAAATACACTCAATGACGAAGAATATTCAAAATTCACAACTACACAAAGAAATATATATAAAACACAAGCAGAAAGAGTACATAAAACTCATTCTCTAAAAATACAGGAACTCAAAGAACAAAATTTAAGCACACTAAACATTTTCTAAAATGAGGACTGGTTTGAAAACAGAACCAATATAATATTTCCCGAAGAAATAAAATGGATGCTTTCGTTAGGAAATAAATTTGCTTTGCCGGTAAGCAAAAACAATCTAATGCCCATACAAATAATCGCGGATGTAGAACAAAGCATTCAAGCCATTGAAGATGACAAACAAAAAGAAAAGAGGCCGCAAGAACAATAACAGCACAAAAAATAACAGAACATAAAAGGAAAATTAAAAACACCCTACAAAAAAAACTAATTCTTAAAATATATGAAAAAACTCGGATATTTACAAAGAAATTCAAAGACAGAATAATAATAACAAAAGCTGATAAAAATAACAAAACTGTAGTTATGTACAGAGAAGATTATGAGACGAAAATGGAAGCCGTCCTAGAGGACAGGAATACTTATGAAGCATTGAGAGAGGACCCAACACCTAAACTGTTAAGGACTAACAACACAATAGTGAACGATTTGTACAAGAAAAATTTGATAAATATAAGACAAAAAACACAAATTTACTGCTCAGCCGCACAAGCACCAAGGCTTTATGGACTTCCCAAGACACACAAACCGAACTTAACTTTACGACCAATATCATACTCAACAAACATACCAAGCTACAAGTAATCAAAATATGTAGGAAACATTTTGAAAAACATCACTTCAGACACGTACAACATAAAAAATACTATTCATCTAAAAGACAGACTATTTTTGGAGATTATAAAGTTCTGTTTGAACCAAAACAACTACTTTATGTATGGGCATAAAGTTTATAATCAAACCTTTGGTATGCCAATGGGCAACCCACTTTCACCAACGATTGCCGACATAGTTCTGGAGGACTTATTAGAAAAATCAATAGAAGATTTAAAAAAACAAAACATAAGCATCACATTAATAACAAAATATGTAGACGACATCCTGGCAATAATCAACAAAAATCTCAAGGAACAAATTTTAAACACATTAAACAATTACCATGAAAAACTAAAATTCACCATAGAAACAGAAAACAACAACAACATTTCATACCTTGACGCGAAACTACATCGAAACAACAACAATATTATACTCAACTGGTATTCAAAACCAACATCGTCGGGGAGAATGATTAATTTTTTGTCCACGCATCCGATAAAACAAAAAATAAACACAGCCTACAATTTAATACACAAAGTTCTAACAATAAGTGACAAAAAATTTCTATATGAAAACATTGAAAAAATAAAATATATTTTAGAACTAAAAAAATTTCCAAACAGAACAATAACTACTTTAATTAACAAATTTTTTGTAAAACAAGATCCAAAGATAACCAATAACACAAATAAAAAGACAGATGGTAACCCTACAAAATATTTTGGAATCACATACATACCCAATCTAACAGGCAGCAGAAGCTTACACAAAACAATAGATCAGGAGAGCTTCTCTTTTGCACACAAACCCAACAAAACATTAACACACTTATTCACCAATACAAAATAAAAAATAAGACAAGCAAGACAGCAAGACGTAGTGTACGAAATTGAATGCAATGGGAAAGACGGACAAGAGTGCAGACTAGTATACATTGGAACAACAAAGCAAGCACTTGGAACCAGAATCAACGAACACAAAGCAGACATAAAAAAAGAGAAACAAACGACGCCACTATCACAACACATTGCAGAGAGCGGAACACAGCAAATTTCAACGACGTAAAGGTGGTAGACAAAGAGAAAAAAGAAGTTAGACGATATATTTTGGAAAGCATACAGAAAAAAGCAATAACAACAATGAACACCAAAGAGGACAATAACAACATAAGTTCGATCTACTCTTTAGCTTTAAGATAAACTCAACCAGCTGTTTTTATGTTTATTTCTCGTTAATCACAGTCATGTACAATTTGTATGTTTTTTGTTAATTATTAAGTTATTTGTTAGTTAAAAGTTTTGAATGTTGTCCAAGGAAGAGTGCAATAATTTGTAATGTAACGATAATCTAAATGTAAATATCTTATTGTTTTTATGTTTATTTTATAAAGAAAACTAATTGTGACTTTTTTCGTAGAAAAATAAAATCAAAAACACCCCTGATGAAGGAAGAAAGCCGCTTCCGAAACGTTGGGTAAACTATTTTTTAGATTATATTTTTTGTATAAACAAAGTGACCAAAATAGCCCGAATTTATAATAAAATCCAAATATAAAAACAAAAGAATTGGTCAAAAAAAAAATTCACATCTTTTTTTTTTTGCAGTTTGTAAAATAATATTTTCTTTTATCATTTTCCTTTATGTCTTTTTTCATTATATTTCCCTTTACTTTCTGTATCATTTTACTTATTTTGTTTTACTGCGTCTTCATTGGACGTTTTCAAATTTCTTTATTTTCCAATTAATTTTTTTTAATACTTCAACGACTATTTAAAATTTAAAACAATATGTACAGAATTATTTTAAATAAAGTGGTACTATTTTGGGATCTAAAAGCAGAATGCATTGTATTAGAATTAAATCCTTGCGAGGGATATCTGTAACAACGTCATTCACTTTGAATATGCCAACACATTTGCCTTTTACTTTAGATTTACTCCATTTCTCATTTTTTTTGCCCTAGGTTGGCTCTCTTATTGTTCCATTTACATGCCTTTTATTTTTTTTTCTCTTCCATTTATATCCCTTTCTACTATTTCTTGATTTCATAACCTCTTCTGAACTGTTCCTTCAGTAAGTAGTTTCCTCTACTTCATTTATTTCTCATCGCCGTATTCTGGCCACAAATTTGCTTTCACATTCACTACTTTCCTAATTTTCTTTCTATGTAACTTTCTTTCTTCTTGAAAATTCTGTTTTTTATAAAGCATTTCTTTTAATACTTTTAATAAATCTTCTATAAATTACTTATATAAATATAATAAATTACTTTTGAGGTATCTTTGGTGTTATACACCGGACTACACTTTCGCTTTAAATTAGTTGGCATTTCTGAGTCAAACCCATATAAAGTTTTGAAAGGCGTTTGCTTTGTTGCCATATGCGGTGTGTTATTGTGAACGTGCATCGCGGACGATAACCACTGATCCCAATTCGACCTGTCTTCTTTTGCGAAACTTCTCAAATATTCCGCTAAAGGCCTATGAATTCTCTCCAGGGAACCATTCGCTTGCGGATGATATGTGTAATATGTAATTTTTTAATACCCAACATTTTACATACATCTGAAAACACGCGTGAAATAAAATTTGAGCCGTTGTCTGTAATTAACACCCTCGGCGTATTGTGGTGAGTTATAATTTCGTTGAAAAACGCCTTGATATCGTGCTTGCTTCGGCATCTGGGATTGCAACACATGCCATGTATTTTGAAAAATCGTCCTGAAAAGTTAATATGTATTTATTACCAGACACAGTCTCTGGCAATATGCCGACTATGTCCATGTAATTTTTGTCGAACGGACGTATTGGTGGGTTTGTCAATACCATAGGCATTTTAGTGAGTCTGAAACTCTTTTTCATTTCACATTAAGTACATGCTTTTACATATTGCTTAATTTCTTTCTGCATTCCCTTCCATTTGTATTGTTTTCTTATTCTAAAGTACGTTCTTAGCGCTCCCTTATGCCCTCCTAACGGCAAATTATGAAAGTCCTTCAATATCCTTTCTATATCCTTCCTGTCTGTAAGAATCTTTATGTTTGTATTGCCTTGTTGCACTATCCCCTCATCCACTTCCGCCGGTGAATCTGTGTTTTTTTCAGTCTCCGCGACTGTTTCCTTTTCTTTTGTCTTTGACCTGGTTTGAACAACAATTACCTCTGGGCTCTGCTGTAGTATTCTACTCAGAGCATCTATATTTAAATTCTTTTTCCCTGGTTAATAAATTATTTCAAAATCATACTCTGACATTTTGTGTCTAAATCTTGCTAATCTCGATGTTTGGTCCTTTAGGTTGGCTATTCCTCTCAATGGTTGGTGATCTGTATATATCTTGAACGGCCTTCCCAACAAATATGCTCTAAAATTTTTTGTTGCCCAAACAATTGCCAAAAACTCCTTTTCTATCTTCTCCTACTTCACCCTGTGACAAGACTGCCCTTAATGCTTCACCACTTGCGTCTGTAGTCAGTAAAAATGGCTTGCTAAAATCGGGATATGCCAAAATAGGTGATGAAGTCACCGCTTCCTTTATTTTTTCAAATGCTTCCTGACACTTATCTGACCATTGGAACTTACTATCCTTTTCAACAAATAGTTAATGAGTGATGCCATTTGCGACATATTTTTTATGAACTTTCTGTAATAATTGGCTAGGCCTAAAAATGCTTGCACCTCCTTTCTATTTCTTGGTATTGGAATATCCTTCACGCATTTTAATTTCTGTGGATCTGGTAACGCCCCTAATTTATAACATTTGTGTCCCAGGTATGCTATTTCCCTACGAAGAAACTGACACTTTTCCGTATTTAACTTTAAGCAATTTTCCCTAAGCCTCTGGAATACCTGTGCTAATCTTTCTCCATGCTGCTGTAAATTTCAGCCTTATGATGGAGCTTTCGAAGTAATAGAACGAACACATATATTATTATAAATATTTTAAAATCCTTAAAAATCATTCCATTGTTACAATTAGCGTTGATAGAATTAAACCAGCATTATTAAACACAGAGGCTCACTGGAAACCCGTCTCTCAGAACACAAAAGAGACATAAGAAACAAAAAAATGACTACAGCACTGGCTCAACACATGTTAGACACGGATCACACGACTGATGTGGACAAAGTAAGAATTTTTAACATGGAGAAAAACTACAACAAAAGATTGATATTGGAAAGTCTACACATCCAAGAGAGAGGGAAAAAAGCAATGAACTACAAAAAAGACACTGACAACATTAATAACAATTATGCTATTGTTTTAAAACCGTGGAGTCGCAAAATTTGAATGTTTTATCATTGATATGTTATTCATGTTTAATGTTTAATGTACGTGAAAGTTAGAATAACTTGTGCTGAAATTAAAATGTATTTATAAAACAGATATCTGTAAGTCTAATGTTTATAGCACATAAGCTTAAATTGTTTATCTAATTATTGTTTAAATTTTGTGTTTTTAAAGCAATAAAAAAATCCCCTGAGGAAGTCGCCAAATAAGCGATGAAACGTTGGGAACAAAATTGGATCATTCGTTTTATTGCAGTTTCAAAATCACTGGCCAAAAAACCTCCGAAAAATCATAAAATTATTATAAATATTGGCTAATATAATATATATAAAATTTTTAAAATTCAAAAACTTAAATTTGCAAAAAATACCCACTGCAAAATTACACCCCATTATCCACTGGGAAAATGTTGTTAGTGTGCTACTGTAGTGCGCACCAAGTTAAGCAACCAAACGTACACAAACTATTTGGTTGCAGTGTATTTATGTTTGTTATTATTCACCACGCACAATGACCCGTGGTTATATATTAGATTTACATGACGCACTTTCGCACTAAGCTAATGTTCTATTTATTTCACTCGCGCACTTTTAATGTTTATATATTTTGTTATATTTATTTTGCATTACGCACTTACGCATTAAGTTTATATTTATTATTCACTCACGCACTTTTTATGTTAAAATTATGCACTTTTTCAAAATACCGTTGTTTGGCTTTATAAGCACCGAAAATTGAAAAATAAAGATCATTAATTCTGCAAGCTTCAAATCAGCTTCATCTTTTTATTTAAAGCCTAAGTGCATTTTTATGCCGGCTGAATAAAAAAATATTATTTCAAGCCTAAGTGCATTTTTATGCCGGCTGAGAATTAAAAAATAAAATATTAAATATTTAGAGCCAGTGGCGTTATTAAGCGCCGGCAAAGAATTTGAGGCAGGTCCTTTTCTTTAAAATACAAAAAGTTAAACAAAAACATTACATGGCGATCCTGCCAACTCACGGCAAACAAAAGTTACCAACGACGGAACGATCAGTGCCGGAGTACGTGCCTGAAGGCGCCAACACCAACGCACCCAAGTACGTTCCATCCAGCTGCGCTCAACAGCAGCCTAAGCGGCTTACAATTAAGGAGTACCAACGGCGTCAGGAGCACAACAAAAACGAACGGCTGACTCGAATACCAGCAACGCAGAAGCCCAAACACAAGAGGAGCGGCAAGCTGGTAAAATTACGTAAGGCTATTGCCACTAGAAGGCGCATAGTAAATAGCGATCCTCCACCACCTTGGCACATCGCATCAGAAATCTGGAGGCAAATTGATGAGCTGGAAACCCAAATGGATGGTCGAAAGAAATAAAACAAAGTTTTATATCATTTTCTTTGTTCTTATTAATTAAAAATTAATTATATGAATGCTTCAATGAATTTTTTTGAAAAACAATAAAAACTAAAAAGCCGACGGCAAAACATAATAAAATACTTATTTTACATTTGTTCATTTTAGTTCAATTTTCTGTATTTAAAAACGAATTTAAAGCACACAACAAAAAAAAAAAAAAAAGAAGATTAATCCATTTTTTTGGTAACAATTATAAAAACAAAAAAAAAATTTTCACTTCACTTTCACTTGTAATATTTGCACTTTGCTTAAACTCAATTATTTTTCTTTTCATATTATACAAACACAACACGCACATAGTTTGCAAAAATTTTTTTTGTTCAAGAACAACTTGTTGCACTTCTTTGCACTCACACACAAACACTATTTTAGCAAAACAAAAATTTTTTGCCAACAACAACAACAACATTTGTTTCTTTCTATATATTTTTTTTGTTGCTTTGTTGCTCGAAACACTACACTTAAAATTGAATTAAATGCATATATTTAGCGAATATATGCTATACGAAAATTACGCGCACGATAAATATAATTATAATATTAAAATAATGCGTTCACTTAATTACCTTTGCGTATTCTTTGGCCGCGATCGATAAAAACAAATTTAATTTTTTTTTTCTTACACACTACGCGAAAATATTTACGACCGACATTATGTTCTTCATTCATAAAACTGAAACGTCAGTTTTACTTTTTCTTTATACTCATATTCGCAATCAATCATTGCAGACACATGTTTAAATGTTGGCATGCATGATTTATTGGCACTATGAATCATAGGGTGATTCAAGTGAAATAAAAAAATTAAAAATTTTAATGTTTTGATGTCATGACATAAATTTATGGACATAATTAAAGAAAACATAATATTTCTTGAAAAATTAAAGAAAAATTTAAGAAAAAGTAAAAATCGAACTTATACTGAAGAATATAAAAAGGCTAAATTGCAAAAAATTGAAAATTTGAAAAACGAAATAGTCAAATATGAAACTTTAGAAGATTGCAAACATTTTATTTTAGAATTTAATAAAATTTATTATGAATTACATGAATTCATAAAAAATTTAATAACACGAAAAGAAGATAAAATAAACTTGGATTTATCATCGGTTTGGGAGGAAGAAACTAATTTGCCAAAAATGTCAAGTTTTGACATAAATGTAGTAGGTAAAAACCTACTAGTTTTTAAAGGAGTTTATGAAGAATTAGATGATTTTATAGTGAAAGCAGAATTGCTTCATGATTTAATAAAAGATGAAGATAAGGCCATTTTTATAAAGTATGTATACAATTTTAAATTAACAACCCAAGTGAGAAGTATACTTGGACGTTTGAACAGACCTTCGACATTAATTGAATTAAAATCTTTATTGGTGAAATCTTATCCCAATCCAAAAACAGTACAGCAAATGCTAAATGAATTTAGTTCTATATCACAGAATAATCTAACAATTTCCGAATACAGAGAAAAAATAACAGAATTATCAGAGCAATTAAGCAATATAGAGCTACAAAGCTTAGAGAAATCCAGTCAAGAGACAAAAGATGCAATATATAAGGTCAACGAAAGTATGGCACTTAATATTTTTTCAAAAGGTGTCAGGACAGAATATCAAACTATTTTACAGGCTAATCCGCCAAAATCTTTTAATGAAGCAACTGAAAGATGCTTGAATATTGAGCAAAATCTTTCAACAGATAGAAGCAATATTTTACATATACAGAACAGAAATAATTCAAGAAATTATAATGAGCAAAATAATAGATTTAATCAAAACTTCAGAAATTACAATAATCAACATTTTTCCAACAGAGATAATAACAATTATAGAAATAATACATTTCAAAACAGAAATCAAAATTTTTCAAATAATAATTACAGAAACAATAATAATTTTCAAAACAACAATCAAAATAACAATTACAGAAATAATAACAATTACAGAAGAAACAATTTTCAAAATAACAATAATTTTCACCGTGAAAACGGAAATAATAATCATAATTTTATAAACAATAATAACAGAAATAATAATTTCAATAGAAATACAAATTTTAGAAACAGCAACAATGCGCAGGGAAACGGATATGGCCGGGTAGCAGGAATTGTTACCCACAGAGGCCAAAACTGATCCTACAACTTACTAAAAATTTAACCAATTTTATTATATCAAAGTGCAAAAATACTAATGAGAATCTGAAATTCCTAATAGACACGGGAGCAGATATTTCTATCTGCAAGAAAAGAAGCGTGAATAAAATAGAAACAAAAAATATTTCAACAATAACTGGTATAACAAATGAAAGTATAGAGTGCATAGGCACATCATATTTAAATTTTTTAATTGAAACGGAGGAAATAACACAATTTCCACATAGTAGAAAATGAATTTCCAATATTAACAGATGGCATAATAGGGCGTGACATGTTGAGAAAGTACATGTCTAAAATAGATTTTGAAACGTACACGGTAACATTTTTAATAAATGAAAAAGAACTAACATTACCAATAATTTTGAATTATAAAAATTTTACAGTACCTGCTCGATCAGAAGCAGTGGTCCCCATAAATATTAGGGTTAATGAAGATAGTTTAATCCTTAACAAAGAAATAAATAATGGAGTCTTCATTGCAAATAGCATAATACCTGCAAATGGCGTAGCACACGTGAAAGTTTTAAACACGACAGAAGAAGAAATAAATTTAGAGGATATAAACATAGAAACAAAACCATTAAAAAACTACAACATATTTACAAGCAAAGAAACTAATAAATTTAATGCAAATAGATTACAATAACTTCTAAAAACATTAGACATTGGATGCAACGAACCGGAGGCAGAAAAATCAATAATTGACATTTTAAAACAATTCCAAGATATATTCCACCTCCCCGGAGAACCATTGACAGTGAACAATTTTTACACGAAAGAAATTCATACTACTGATTCAACAGCGGTATACATAAAGAACTACAGACTCCCACAGACACAAATGACAGAGATCAACGAACAAGTAGACAAGCTTTTAAAAGACAACATTGTTGAACACTCGGTTAGCCCTTACAATTCGCCACTTTTAGTTATTCCAAAAAAATCAAATAATGATGAGAAAAAATGGAGATTAGTGGTCGATTTCAGGAAACTAAACGAAAAAATAGTTAACGACAAGTTTCCCCTTACAAAAATAGAAGACGTACTAGCCAAATTAGGAAGAGCTAAATACTTTTCGACGTTGGACATGACTAGCTCCTTCCACCAAATACGATTACACGAAGACTCACGACCACTAACTGCCTTTTCAACAAATAACGGACATTACCAATTTAAACGTCTACCTTTTGGATTAAAAATATCATCCAACAGCTTTCAGCGCATGCTAACAATAGCATTGAGTGGTTTAGATGCTGAAGCATTTTTATACGTAGACGATATTATTGTGTTTGGATGCAGTTTAGGGCATCACAATGAAAATTTAGCTAGAGTTTTTGAAAGGATGAGGAAATTTAATTTAAAACTAAACGCACACAAGTGCTCATTTTTGAAACCAGAGGTTGTTTATCTAGGACACCTCATAACTGCTAAGGGCATTAAAACTGACCCAGCAAAAAATAAAATCATTGAAAATTACCCTGTGCCAAAAGACACAGATGAAGTCAGAAGATTTGTTGCTTTCTGCAATTAATTTAGGAGGTTCATACCCAAATTTGCAGAAATAGCTAAAGTTTTGAACTCACTACTAAAAAAAGATGTTAAATTTAATTGGACTGAAGATTGTCAATATGCTTTCGAAACGTTAAAAACAAAATTACTAAACCCACCGATACTACAATACCCAAATTTTGACAAACAATTTGTACTGACAACAGACGCCTCAAATTATGCGTTAGGTGCTGTTTTGTCACAAGGTGATATTGGTTTAGATCTACCAATATCATACGCGAGCAAGTCTCTCAACAAACACGATTTAAACAAACCGATAATAGAAAAAGAGTTATTGGCCATAAATTTTTTCAGACCATACCTCTACGGTCTCAAATTTTTAGTAGTAACAGATCACAGACCTTTGGTGTCTCTGTTTTCCCATAGAAACCCGTCATCAAAGATGACACGTATTAGATTAGACTTATGCGATTACAATTTTGAAATTATATACAAGAAAGGCAGCATGAATACTAATACTGACGCATTATCTCGTATAGTACTAAACAGCGATTCATTGCAGGCTATGATTCCGACAGGAACGGATGATAGCAAAATACTGGCTATAACAAGAAGTATGGTTACAAATAAACATACACAAAACACAGATTCAGACAAAACAAGTAACATTACTAACAAGAAGTCTGATCAACTTTTTGCTTGGGAATGCACATCCAAATCGGATATTAACAAAATGATACAATTAAGGTTCGTAATAGATAGAAATTACAAGGGTACCCAAATAAATATAAATAATAGAGAAGTTATTGCAAGATGCAGCGATAATCCATCGAACACACAGCTGACTTTGGAGAAACTGTCGTCAAAAATGCAAAGGTTAAATATAAACGAGCTCGCGTTAAGTAAAAATGATAAAATATTTGAAACCATAAGAATGGATAAATTTAAAGAGATGTTTAATAATTTACAAAGAAAAAATAATGAAAATTTAAGAATTTTAATATACAATGAACCAACAAGAATAATTGATAAAGATATACAAAATAAATTAATTGAAGAATATCATAATTCGGCTCATGGAGGACACATGTGCATTAGAAAAACCAATTTAAAAATGAAACAAAAATACATTTGGAAAAACATGAACAAAATGATAAAGAAATATATATTAAATTGCGAACAATGTAAAATCAACAAACAAACCAGATATACAAAAGAGGAATTAACTTTGACAGACACACCAGGAACTAGTTTTGAAACAATATCAATAGATACTGTAGGGCCTTTGCGATTATCAAATAATTTACGTTATATATTAACTATGCAATGTGAGTTAACGAAATATGTCATTGCTTGTCCAATGGAGACCAAAGACGCAAAGACTGTAGCCAAATCCTTAATAGAAAATGTTATTTTAATCTATGGTCATTTTAAAGTTCTTAAATCAGATAGGGGTACTGAATTTACCAATGAATTGATGTCGGAAATCTGCAAACAGCTTGACATTAAACAAATATTTAGCACGCCTTATCATCATGAGACTTTAGGTTCAATAGAAAGAAACCACAGAGTATTGAACGAATTTTTATTAAATTTTTGCAAAGATGATGAATGGGACCATTGGATCCCATACTTCACATTTGCTTACAATACAACACCTCATGTTGACACTAATTACACTCCTTTTGAACTTATATTTGGCAAATTAGCAAACCTACCAAATGATAATCTAGATAATTCAAAATGTTACAACACAGATAATTATACGCAAGAACTGAGAGTAAGATTAAAATACTCATTAGAAAAAACGAAAGAATTGATAAATATAGCAAAGAATAAACGAATTCAAAATAATGTCACATCTGCACCATTAAATATAAAAATTGGTGAAAAAGTAATGATAAAGAAAATAAATAGAAAGAAAAACCAACCACCATATCATGGTCCATATATTATAGTTGATAAAAATGGAGTAAATTCTAAAGTTGATGTAGATGGTAAAATCAAAGAATACCATAATAATTTACTAAAAAGATGGATTTAATTCAAATTTTTCAATTAAAGTAAAAATTTATTAATTAAAACAATTGCATTGTATAAATAAACAAATTGAATTTGTATAATTTTTAATAACATATTTCATATATCTATTTTGAAACCATTTTTGTAATAAAATAATCTGTTATAGTTAATAAGAATATTTGAAATGCATGAAACAAATAATATATTTTAAGCTTAAATAATTTATTAGATTATAATAAGAAAGTTTGAATTGTATAATTTTAAAAATTATTTTTCTTTTTTCAAATAATTTTTATCTTAAGGATGGGGGTGTAGTGCACACCAAGTTAAGCAACCAAACGTACACAAACTATTTGGTTGCACTGTATTTATGTTTGTTATTATTCACCACGCACAATGACCCGTGGTTATATATTAGATTTACATGACGCACTTTCGCACTAAGCTAATGTTCTATTTATTTCACTCGCGCACTTTTAATGTTTATATATTTTGTTATATTTATTTTGCATTACGCACTTACGCATTAAGTTTATATTTATTATTCACTCACGCACTTTTTATGTTAAAATTATGCACTTTTTCAAAATACCGTTGTTTGGCTTTATAAGCACCGAAAATTGAAAAATAAAGATCATTAATTCTGCAAGCTTCAAATCAGCTTCATCTTTTTATTTAAAGCCTAAGTGCATTTTTATGCCGGCTGAATAAAAAAATATTATTTCAAGCCTAAGTGCATTTTTATGTCGGCCGAGAATTAAAAAATAAAATATTAAATATTTAGAGCCAGTGGCGTTATTAAGCGCCGGCAAAGAATTTGAGGCAGGTCCCTTTCTTTAAAATACAAAAAGTTAAACAAAAACATTACACTACAAATAAATTTTATAAAAAAATCATTTTTTAAAATTCAAAAACTTTATATTTGCAAAATACCCACTTCAAAATTACCCCCATTACCTTTGGGTAATACCCCAAGGTAATGGGGTATTCCCCATTACTGGGAAAGCTTTGTTAGTGTGCTACGAATAAAATTTATAAAATTTTTAAAAATTCAAAAACTTTATATATCCAAAGAAATCCGCTACAAAATTATTCCCATTACCCACTGGGAAAATGTTGTTAGTGTGCTATGAATAAAATTTATAAAACTTTATTATATAAAAAAAAATAAAAATAAACTTTAAGTTGAAAAAAATACCCATGGCATAATTACTCACATTACCCACGGGAAAATTTTGGTAGTATGCTAGAAACAAAATTGATACACATATTCAACAACTTTAAGTTTGCAAAATTTACCCACTACACAAATTACCAACATTACCAACTGAAAAAAAGTTGTTAATATGCTACAAATAAAATTTATAAACATTTTTAAAATGCAAAACCTTTAAATATGCAAATTAACCCACTGCAAAAATTACCCACATTATCAATCGGAAATTTTTAAATATGCTATCAACAACAACTATAGCAAATACTATAAACAATTTTTTAAATATTTATATAATTTTTCCAACTTTTTTTTGCTTCATTTCAGAGTTGCGAACGCACTCTGAACTCTAAAAAATTTTGTCTCAAGTGGAGCTTAAAAGTGAATTAAATAAAATTATAAAAAATTTTTTCGCCCTTCATCAAAATTTTTTTTCCGAGATTTATAAAATTTTTTCTCAACTTTTTCTTGCTCCATTTCAGAGCTGCCAACGCACTCTGAACTCTAAAAAATTGTATCTCTATTGGAGCTTAAAAATTAATTATAAAATTCTCGCCTTTCATCAACAGATTTTTCAATATTTATAAAAATCTTTTCCCAACTTTGTTGCTCAATTTCCGAGTTGCCAACGCACTCTGAACTTTAAAAAATTGTATCTCTATTGGAGCTTAAAAGTGAATTAAAAAATTTTCGCCTTTCATCAACAAATTTTTTAGGATTTATAAATATTTTTTTCCAACTTTTTTGCTCTATTCCAGAGCTGCCAACTCTAAAAAATTTGACAAAAGAAAATTGTATATATTTTTTATTTCTTTTCTCTTTCTATTATCAGAAAAGAATAATAGGCTTCTATTTAGAAGTTTATTAAATAAACCGTAGTTACACATTCGTGCGACTCTCGAGCAACTTCTGAAAATTTAGTCGTTGGTTTCTCAAAATATCTCGCAATAATTCAGAGTTGCCATTCTCGCGCAACGTCTGAAATTTATTCGTTCAATTTTCTTATAAAATTTTCACGATATTTCAGAGTTGCCATTCTTACGCAACTTCTGAAATTTATTCGTTGCCTTCTCAAAATTTCTCGCGATATTTCAGAGTTGCCATTCTCGCGAAACTTCTGAAATTTATTCGTTAATTTGCTCAAAAAACTTTTTCCACGAGATATCGGAGTTGCCTTTCTCGCGCAACTTCTGAAAAGGTGTTGACTCTAATACCTTTATCACGTTGGATACTCTATCTACCGTATACTCAGGTCCTCTTCAAAAATTAGCATACAAACAAAATTCATTTTCGGCTCAGATCATTTGATCCAGTTCTGCTCCAAATTCGAGGAAATTCCAGTAGACGATCATACTGACTCGAGTGTGCACGTCTTGGTGCTCGATCTGGATCAGAGGTGGGCTAGGCTCAGCGACGCCTAGCTGAGGACTCAATAATAGACGAGGGTTTTTAAAACTCAACGAAGAAGAAGCTTAGCACTTGCGTGGCTGCATATCATCGGTGCAGAGCACAGATGATGGACCTCGCTAAAATGTTTGAGAATGACATGGTGAAAGCTGCCCATAGCTCAACTCAGAATCAGTCAATTGCTCAAGACAACGCTATCGCCTGTTTCAAGGTACCCCCTTGTGGTACAGAGGTGTGATGGACACATTTAACAGTTGTGGTGGTTCACAATTTATTTTTTATTTTATTTAAATTTTATTTCTTTAACAATTTATTATTTTTTAGGTCTATATTTATTGGAATACAATTTTGTACTAAAAATAATTTACAAAATTTTTGATTAAAAATATTTGACAATTTTTAAATCTTAAATAATAATTTTTTAGATAAAATGTGTGAGTGAATATTTTGTAAAGTATGTGTTTTGTATGTTGGTGCTTATATGTGGTGGTATTGAGTCACAACAGAGGTACTGTACGGTAGCTATGAAGAATGGCCATCCTTTCGGGATATGTTCACGGCAGTCTACAAAAGTCACCCGAAACTCACCACCGCTCAAAAGCTATACCACTTACGCAATAAAACTCGCGGCCCTGCGGGAAATATTGTGAAAAGATACCAGCTGTGCGATGAAAATTTTTCATTAGCCTTGGAAGCTCTTCGATCCCGCTATGAAAACAAACGGATACTAGTAGATAATCAATTAAAAATTCTTTTCGGCATCCCTCCAGGAACATCTGAAAACAGTGTGGCAATCCAGAGGATTCAATCAACAATAAATGATTGCCTCGCCATGCTGTGCGCACAAGATGTTTGCATTGATAGCTGGGACCCCATCCTAGTATATCTGTTCTCAATAAAACTCCCGGAGGACACGTTAGCACTTCGGGAGCAGTCTCTCACCTCAAGGAAAGAATTTCCAACTTGGCTGCAAATGGATGAATTTCTGACTTCTCGCTACGAAGTAGTTGAAAAGGTTAACATCATCAGAGGTGCTAAGCCCAAAGTGCCTCAGCCCTTTTCTCAGAATAGGAATCCACAAGTTTCTTCAAATAGCCGTGTCGCTTACTCTTTTGCTCAAAATAGGTTCCCAGCTTAAGTTTCTCAACACCAGCCCCAACAAAACTTTCCGAATAGGGCTCATGTGCAAACCTACCACGTTGAACCCGAAGCACAACCTAACCACTCTTTGTGCTTAAACTGCAAAGAATTTCATGGCCTTAGACTGTGCCCCAAATTCAAGGCTCGTTCACCTCAAGAAAGTAGTGAATTTGTTAAGCGAAACAAATACTGCTCTAACTACTTAGCATCATCTCTTTTAAAAGGCCAATACAGGAATGTTTTCTCGTGTTTCCATTGTAAGAAGCAGCATCATTCAATGCTTTATATTCAAAGTCCCGATAACAGTCGTACTGGTGTAAGACCATCCAGCTCAAGAAATGGCCCTATCAACTATATGCATATTCAAGCATATGAACCAAGTAGTGAGTTCAATCAGCTCCCCGAAGAGGCGCCAGAAGTTTTCTCTCACTTCGCATCCAATGAGGCTAAAGTTGTTTTACCCACAGCCTTAGTTCACCTTTTGCATCTCAAGGAAGTCTTCACGGTGCGTGCTCTCATTGATCAAGGCTCGCAAAGAACATTTTTATCAGAAAAGTTTCAGACTCGCCTTAATTTACCCACAGAGAAAATGTTTACCAATATCTCTGGCATGGGCCGGGTCAAGTGGTTGGAAAGTCAAATAAAGTCTGTTCCATTAAAACTGTTTTTCCCAAACTTACTAACTTTTTGCCCTCCTTTACTATCTCTAAACCTTATTTACACGAATTATGTAGTTTTAACCTTGCTGATCCCAATTTTTACCAGCGCAGATTGATATGATCATTGGAAGTGACATCCTCCCACATATCATGCTCGATGGTCTTAAACACAAGGTCTTTGGTAGTTTAATGGCCCAAAATACTGTTTTCGGATGGTACCTCAGTGGCCCCTTTAGCTGTCAAAATCTGTAATTTTTGACCCAATTTAAGCGATCTTCTACGGAAATTCTGGGAAATAGAAGAAGTTCCTGATGTTCATTCCATCTCAGAAGAAGACGCCTATTGTTAAGACCTGTTCAGGAAAACTACGACTCGTCAGTCAAACGGACGATATGTAGGCAGGCTCCCATTTAAAAAGGATTTTCCTTGTCAATTATCCCTTGAAAAATCTCGCTTTGTCGCTCTTAAATAATACACTAGTATGGAAAACAACTTGACGAAAAAACCCGATTTGCAATGTCCATATTATAGTGTTCTCCATGAATATTTGACATTGTTGCATATGTATGAAATCCGCATGAAATCTGCCATGATGAGAAATATTTATCTTTTTATTTACCTCATCATGCTGTAATAAAATCTGAAAGTACTTCCACAAAAGTAAATATATCGTAAAATTCTTGTGCATGAAGACGATCGTGTATTTCGAAGAATTCTCTTTCGCACAAGTCCGACTAACCCAGTAGAAGATTTCGCTCTGAAAACTATCACATTCGGAGTCAATTGTGCATCCTATTTGCCAATTCGCACGCTGCACCAACTAGCGGAAAATTGCAAATTAACACACCACTTAGCCACCGCGATTCTCCAACGAGAAACCTATGTTGATGATATTCTGTCTGGAGGTCACGACATTAATTCTACTCTCAATGCCCAAAAGCAACTCATAGATGCTTTAAACTCCGCCGGACTTCCTATCAAAAAATTTACGGCAAATCACCCAAGTCTTTTACGCCATCTGCCCCCTCCATACTCCATAAAAACAACGACTCAAAATACCTCGGCCACAAAAAGACAAAAAAGCTGTCGCGCCATTATTTGACCCAGCAGGATGTTTGTCCCCTATAATTGTCCAAGCTAAAGCCCTTTTACAGCAACTCTGACTGGAAGGTGTTAATTGGGATGAGTGCGTGAAGTCCTTGTCTTTGGCAAAATGGAACACATTTCTCGCTAACTTGCCATGCATTTTAAAAATACAGATCCCACGATGGATTGGTTTTGCACCTTTAAATAGCCTACAAGTTCATGGGTTCTAACACTCTATAAAAACAAAAGTAGCACCGCTTCAAACCATCAGCTTGGCTCGGTTAGACCTCTGTGCGGCAGTACTTCTCTCAAAATTAGTGAAACACGTTCTCGTTCAACTTAATTTCCCGCTGCATGAAATGGTTCTCTGGTCAGACTCGTCAATTGTTTTAGCATGGCTTGAAAAACCTCCATACGCTTGGAAAACATGTGGCGAATAGATTCTCTGAGATTCGCAAAATTGTTAAAAACTCAACTTGGAAACATGTACACTCAGGAGAAAACCCTGCTTATCGAGGTACACGAGGCTGTTCGCCCCAAGATCTAAAAGAGAATGGTCCGGGTTGACTATCTAAATCATCTGATCATTGGCCACAGTTCCATCCAGTGTCTCTAATTGCTCCTGAGGCAAAGAAAATTTAAGTTCTCCATACCTCCACGACTGATCATGATCTTCTCAATATATTCTCATCATACCCTAGAACCCTTAGGGTAATAGTATACGTACTGAGATTTTTTTCACAATAGTCACAAGAGTCGCAGCGATTTCATAAAAAAGGCGGGAGAATCGACTCAAAGTGAACTGAATGTTGTTAAACAACGCCTCATTATACAATCACAAATTTTATATTTCCATGACGAATATAAAGATTTGCAAAAATCAAAACCCATCTTAAAGACAAGTTCTCTCTTAACTTTGAATCCCTTTCTTGACAGGAGCGCAGTTATGAGATTAAATGGTAGGTTGGCAAATGCGAATCTCAGCTACAATGAAAGACATCCCGTCATTCTATCTGAGAAGTCCCGCCTCTGCCGCCTTATGCTCAATTTCACTAATAAAGCCCTGCTTCACACTGAGCATTGCCTCATGCTCAGAATGGCGGCAGGAATATAACATTCCCAAACTGAAAAATAAGGTAAAGTACTGTATCCTACAGTGCAAGATTTGTACTATCCATAAGCAAAAAGTACAAACTCAGATCATGACAGCGCTACCTTCCGAGCGAGTAAATTTTTCCTTACCTTTCACCTTTACTGGATTCGATTTTGCTGGACTATTCGACATGAAATTTTCTATTCTTCGGAAAACGCCTTATCTCAAAGGCTATGTCAGCGTTTTTATATGCCTTTTTACAAGAGCAATACATCTTGAAGTGGTCTCGGATCTGACGTCAGAAGCTTTCTGCGCAGCCTTCGCTCGATTCTTTGGCCGACGGGGGCTCCCAAAAAAGATATTATCCGATAATGGTCGCAACTTTGTCGGCGCTAGTCGATCTCTTCTCAAGGATTTTGATGTGTTTCTCAAAAAATCTGCCACTGATGTATCCCAAAGATATACCGCTCATGGTTTCGAGTGGTCTTTTATACCGCCATATGCTTGACATATGGGGGATTATGGGAAGCTTCAAAACTTATTTTCAAAAGACCGCTCAAACTCAAGTTCACCTTCAAAGAATTTCCAACCCTTCTTGCATGAATCGAAGCGGTTTTAAACTCTCGGGCGCTGTCGCCAATGAGTGACTATTCATCCCAGCTTCCTCCCTTAACCCTAGAACACTTCCTTCGAGGCGCTCCACTTCTTGCCCTTCCCGAACCTACCAAAGAGGATCTTTCCCTAATAAATCGATGGGAAAAGCTCATCAATTTAGCCGACGCTGGAAGGAGGAGTACCTGCCAGAGCTTTATAAGCGCTACAAATGAAAGTACCTTGAACGTAGTATTTGCGAGAGCGACTTCGTTGTCGTTAAAGATGAATTTCTACCCCGCCCCACAGAATGGCGGCTAGGTAGATTTCTTAAAACGTATAACGGTCCTGATAACCATGTACGTATCGCTGATATCAAGACCTAGTCCGTCTTCTCATAATCGCTCTTTAATGCAATTTACTTACACTTTTCTTTCATATATATCTCCTCTCCAGTATATCCCTACTCTCCAATTATATCCAGTCATTGCCAGAAACTAATTAACGTATAAATTCTCAAGCAGTGCCATTCTATCCGGTTTTGTGCAAAATTTAAAGCCATGTCGGTGCTACACCATCGCCAGGCCGTGACCCTAGGAATGGCTACTGTTCAAACTGCCTCGCTCGCTCCCATCCAGTTGACCGATGCACCTCACAGGCAGTGTGCCAGGTATGCGGCGGTCTCCACCACTCGATGCTGCACGCGACCAATAAACGCATCACAGACCAGTCCACTTCACAGCGGCGTGCCGGTAAAACGACTAAGAAGAGCGGCAGAGCTCATAGACTGGGACGAAGGGTCACCAGGCCATCGTCATCGCCAGTGAGACTGGGACGAAGAGTCGTCAATCCGTCGCTATCGTGGGATAGCGGAACTGTATAAAATACAGTTATTCTATGATTAACATACTGGCAGCATTGCCATCTCTTTTATTTTACATAAATCGGCCTTGTGGCCTACTCACACAGCGTGGCTCGCTAAAACCAAAACTAATATTGAGGATATTTGTATGTAAGGGTTTTAAATAAAGTGGTAACTTAACAATACCCCTTTCAATAACTTTATTACTATTTCTAGAAGTTTACAAACCATACTCATTTAAATTAACCAGATTGATTTATATTAAGTAGGAAATAAGAGAGAGTTTGATTTGGCGTTTTAAATAATAAAATATTTGTAACGAACCTGGCCCGGCGAGCAGACCCCAGCCATAGGAAAACGCTTCGTTACAAGTTGTAGATATTGAATTAACTACAAAAGACTATTTGATGCGTGATGACTTAGCGATAAAGTTAACATTTTTAATGGAATTCAATAAAAGCTGCATGCAAAATGATTCAATATGAATTTGGAATAAATGTTACTCATACGACACGTTTAAATGCTAAAAAGGATATTTTTACGATTTTGAGGCACAATACGTAGTTTTTTCGGGTAAGTTTGTTTTGTATTTTTTCCCTAATTCAATATCTACAGCTTTGCTTAAGACAGCAAAACAATATTCCCTACAGTTAACCGCGAAACCGCTATGTCAAAATATCGAAAAACTGCTCAAAATGAACGTAAGTAGGAAAAAGTAATGATGCAGAACTTCTAGTTTTGGCAAGTACTTTCACGAGAGATTTTCAAACCTAAGTCCCAAAGCGATGACCTCAAAACCACAGTGTTATGGAAAATATAAAAGAGTAAGACGAAAGAGTATGTATGTTGCGTGCGATAACTAACTTTTTTGTTTAATGTTTAACTGCTTGACACTTAAGCAAAACAAAGAAAATCAATGACAGAATTTCTGCAGTCGGAGAGCTGTGCGCAAAAATGGATTTTTTATGCACGCACTTTAATATGACCTGTTTACTAGCGGTAAGCTATAAATCATGCGATAGAGGACTGTATGTGGTTGTGCCCTTTGGCATGAAAATCGAAACGATGATGAAGAATGAGGAGTGGGTGGTGGTAGTACTTTGAGTGTTGTTGTTGCTAGCAAGATGAGCTAATTGTGTTTGTCCAAAAAACAATGACGATTATGAAGATGCGGTGGTAGCGAAGACGGTTGGTGGCAAATAGACGAAAACAAGTGTTCAACGATGAGTAACTGTGATGTGTATGTATGCAAAATTATATGTTGGCTGTTATTGTAAAAATCTGATAAGGTTCTTGATGTGAATATTATGTTCAAGCAAGAACATATGACTATTAAGCATTTTTTCAAATGAACATTTTTTGTTATACTCAAGTAAACGCAGAATTTTTTTGCAGAAATTAAAGGTCAAAGTTCTATATTTAATGATAGTTATAGCTTTCGAGTAGTATATGCTAGTATAAACTAGTATATTATAAATATTTTGTTCTCACTTTTTTTAATACAAATGTCTTAGTAAAAAAGGTGCCTAAAACCCTAATAAAAAAAGAAGTTATATCAAAAAACCAGTTTTGCTTATAGTTAAAAATATTTTAAATTGTCCTTAGTTTTTGGATTTGAATATGCTACTTTTTGTTGGAAAAAATTTCAAGTTTCACGAATTTAAAAAAAAATATCGAATATATCGAAAAATTACAATATTATAGTGTTATGCGAGAAAAAGCCTCAAATTTGAAGTTACACAAAATTTTTTGTTTTATTTTATAGTCACAATTTAAAAAACCTAAAATCAGAAAATTTATTATTTTTAAAAAAAGTAAACTCTTGTGTCAAAGGGGGGCAAAACTCAAAATTCATATAAATATAGTCAACTTTTGAAAGATGTGTGACTAGGCAAAACATGTCCCCAGTTTTGCCGCACATGCTAAACACAACAACACGATACCATTCCTAAACACATAAGAAGACGCAACAATAACACATTTACTACAAATGAAAATTAGTCAGAAACAATTTAAAATAACTATAATAACTATATATATGTTATGAGCAAAGCACCCTGTGTCAACATAAATAGTTAACCATCATTTATATATACGTGGTGTGAACAACGGTCAATGCGTCAAAATTAAGCAAGAACAGCATACACAAAGCTAACGACCAAGAGCAACATGAGTACCAACAATAAGCAACATTTGATTAAGCGCCAACGGGACCGCGCGTTCTTCGATGGGAGCCCAGGATGACCGCAGCAACACGATAAGCATGTTTCCGAAAACCACTGAGCGGTATCAACATGTCGACGAGAGCATGAGTAGCAGAGCATGGCAACTCTAATGAGCGGTGTCAACATGTTAACGAAAACATGAGTATAACTAGCTAACAGCGATGCTGCTACGATCAACAAGCAGACAATTAAAGCGAGCGGTTGAGCTGACTAAGAGTTGCTGACAGACAATTAATGCGAGCGGTTGGGCTTGCTGAGGAGTGGCTGACAGACAATTAAAGCGAGTGGTTGGGCTTACTGAAGAATTCCTGGCAGACAATCAAAGCGAGCGGTTTGGCTTATTAAACACTGGCTGACGAACAAGAGAAGAAAAGAGTCGATCGGACTAAGCAGTTGCTGCCGAGCCACCAAAGCGAAGAGAAGGAATATAGGACTTGGTGAAGAAATCTGGACAGACGTAGCAGAAGAAGCTCAGACAAAAGCTTCTGAAGGTAGTTGCGGTAAGAACGTTCTGAAGAAAAGGTGACAAGGATAACAGGTGAGACAAAGGACACGAACATAGCTTATAGGCGCATCGTCAGATTGCAAAGGACCACATAGTTTTTAGGCGCATCGTCAGATCGCAAGGGACCACACAGCTTTTAGGCGCATCGTCAGATCGCAAGGGACATACTCTAGCCGGGGAGCACATGGTTAGGATATAAGGACCACAATGACGATTCACCAGAGTTTCCGCCAACCACTTCACCCACTTTCGAACGAGAGTCAAACGTCATCAACCTCAATCACCGCCGCATTGCTCACCACATCGCCTTAGTATTTTATAAAATATTTTAAGAAATAGAATCTAAAACATTTATAAAATATTTTAAGAAATAAAATCTAAAACATTTATAAATAAAGCCTTATTTGGAAGAACCTGAAAAAAAAATTCTTATTTTGTGACGAGTTCTGGACAGGACTGAGAATACCTCAGCTATAGAGCCAGAAGACCGGCAGCTTCGTTACATGGCGCCCGAGCAGGAACCCTTCCAAATATACAATAGCTTGGTGAGCAAATGTGAAGTGATTTGAAAGTGGACGACTGGCATATATATATATTTTAAAAAAATATTTTTTTTTAAACTATCAAAAAAATATTTTACATAAAAGTTGAATAAGCATTGAAATAAATAGTAAGATTTTCTTTTGAAGGCATTTGCGGAATATGCGGAATTTACAAAATTAAAAAAATCACCATGGTTAAGACCACGTGGGTGTACTCGCTTCAACGAGAAGATCTCTTGAGCTACGCTGAAGAATTCAAATTTGATGCAGAAGGCTCGTTAGAAGAGCTGCGGAAACGGTTCGCAGCCCAGATCAACGAAAAGAATTACGAACCACAGCAGGAGAAACGGCTGGCCGAACTGGAAGTCAAACACCGACGAGGGTGTTCACCAGTGCCAGTAACATCTAACGAGACAAACAAAACGCCAGCTATAACGATAACGAAATCCTTTAAAGAGGCTCAAGGCACACAAAGAGAGAAAGAAGAGGACGAAGCAAGGGCTGCCGGGATGTTGAACTACCAAACGTGGCCACAACTATATGCTGACGCCCAGAGGGGTGAGTTACGCCCATAATTTTACAGCGCCACCATAGATCGGGTGAAGTGGTCAGTGAGTTTTAACGGGACGGAAGACGCTCTAGCCTTCATTGAGGGAGTCGAGGAGCTTGTGGAGGTGCATGATCTGAATATAGATTTGTTGCCACGGTGCATGCCTAGTTGCTATACGAACAAGCACTCCACTGGTACCGCAACAATAACGCACACTGAAACAACTGGCCGAGCTTCAAGACGGACTTTCTGGGATTCTTGTCAACTAGATTTTTAGAGCTGGAAGAAAAAATACGCCGCCGGTAACAATTCGCAGGCGAGAAATTTAAAGATTTCATCATAGAAATCCAGAACCTAATGCGCCATGGTAATCTCAGCAAGGAGCAACAGTTAGAGCGGATCTACAGAAATAGCAGCCACGAGCTTCAATTTTATGTGAAGAGAAGAGAGTTATCAAGCCTGGCAGAGCTTATCAATTTGGCAGACGACTTCGAAGACTTAGAGCGATCGGACAACAACCCCTGCCTTGCAGAGGTTCCGATGAGAGAGACAGGTAGCCAGCAGTCGACACAAGTCGCATACATCGATCCACATACAGCTTGCCGACGCTGCGGACAGATCGGTCATTTAGCACGCAACTGCCAGAACAAAGGTGTAAATTCATGCTGGGAATGTGAAAAAATGAATATTTGGACTTACGACTGCTGCCGTCGAAGACAGGGAAACGACGGAAGGTCCCTTCGACGTCGAGGAAAGTGGAGGCCCAATTTTGTAGAGTCTCGACAGCACTAGATGGTCTGCGAGCAGAAGAGGGCCGCATAGTTGCCACAGTAGCACTTGATAAAGGCTACTTTGGACACAGGGGCGACAAGGAGTTCCATCAGCCAAAATTATGCAGACAAGCTGCGGACTACGTTCAAAATCATACCTACCAAAACGCAGATTATTTTAGCCGATGGAAGCAGAGGGAAGTTACAGAAGCGTTGAAGCTGAGGTATCCCTGGGTGATGTGTGGTTGGCGATACTCATCCTTCCTGAAGTGTAAGGCGATTTGATTCTTGGGATGGATTTTCTGTCCAGCATTGGGACATCAATACGATGTGGAGATTTTTCTTTAACTCTGCCAGGAGTATCAAGGATACAGGAACACACAAAAGTTTTAAATTGTGTCGCAGCAGCACCTGTGTCATCAACTGCCGCCACAGCAGCACCTACGTCACCAACTGCCGTCGCAGCAGCACCTGCGTCACCAACTGCCGAAGCAAGCAATATCGCAAGAAAAGAAGTCAATAGGAAAAGAACAAGAAAAAGAGGTCACAGAAAATAAGTCAAAAGCCGCAAAATTCGCAGCAGCATCTGCGTCACCAACTGCCGTCGCAGCACCTGCGTCACCAACTGCCGTTGCAGCAGCACCTGCGTCACTAACTGCCGTCGCAGCAGCACCTGCGTCATCAACTGCCGAAAATATCAAGAAGAAGAGGTCGCAGAGAAAATAAGTCAAAAGCCGCAAAAGTCGCAGCAACACCTGCGGTACCAACTGTGAGACTAAGGCCAGCTACACCGGCGCTGAAAAGTGTGCAACAAAGTAGTTTCGCACAACTCACGAAAACTAAACCAGACATTGGAAATTTTGAAGTTAAAACCTTTTCGAAGAACGAGCTGAAAAGTTAAAATATGCAATAACAATAGAGTTCAGCTACTACAGTTTTTTCGCATTTTTTCCGCATTAGATCATCTTAAGAACCAGCCCAAATAACATTAAATCATCTCAACAAGGCCATTCACAGCGCTGGAATACGCTGGTCTGCCATTTGTACGATTTGCTATTTGTACGTCAATTCACGAAAGCGTATTTTGCTTTGTTGTTGTTTTGCATACAAACGCAAATACGCAGGCAAGCGTAAATAAAAGCAGCCCTTGGACGTGCTCTTTGTACCTCGTATTTTTATGCTCTGTCTACAGCCGCATAATCACATACATCACAGGGTTGCACAATCTTTTTATACGACAGTCACATGGCGAGGTGCTCACAGTTTGAACAATAACAAATGCTATAAATATGATTTGTTAAAAGTACTCTCAAACCGTGAATAGCCTTAACGATATCGATAAGAGTGGTCCAAAACAATCCAAAATGAGAAAAATTTACCCACCATAATATGGGTTGGGCTCAGGGACAACACAAGACATAACAACTAACCATGCGTTTACATAGATCTAATCATACATTAGTTTTCAATCTACTTTTGAGTTGACCTTTCGATAAGTTAACATCAAAAAAGCTACAGTTGTTAACAAAGGTACTCATGCGATGTAAAGGAGCAGTAGCCATATAATTTGTTCTACTAAAAGGTAAGTAAATTAAATTGTTAGCATTTCTACTGCTTCTACGGTTAGTGTTAAAATTTATAAGAGTTAGGAGTTCTGGTGAATCGAATACACCAGTTATGAGTTGGTGTAAATAGACGATATCTGCAGACTTCCTTCTCTCATTCAAAGATTGCATTTTTAATAGTTTTAAACGATCCTCATAAGGAGGAAGATTTAAAGTGTCAGTTGCACTTAAGCCCCTTAGAGCAAACCGAACAAAACGTTTTTGGATTCTCTCTATACGTTCAACATGTACATTGTAACTTGGGGACCAAACTTGACTTGCATACTTTAAGTGAGGTCGCACAATTGCATAATACAGCGTTGTAGTTGTGATCATACTATTAAATTCTTTGGCCCAGCGTTTCATAAACCCGAGCATAGAAGATGCTTTTTACAAATGAAATCAATATGAACGTTAAACGACAGCTTAGAATCCATGCATATACCAAGATCTTTGACAGCATCTACACGACTTGAAGCCTTTTATCTTATAATGAAAAATTAAATTATTCCTTTTTCGCGAAAAGGTCATAGTTTGGCATTTATCTGGATTTAGAAACATATTATTTTTAGAACACCAAATTTCAAAGGATTTCAAATCAGACTGGAGGAGATCTGAATTGTCTTTAGCATTTATTGTTCTGTATATTTTCATGTCATCTGCATAGATAAGTAGATGAGAGTGTTTGATGATGTGGGTTACATCATTAATGGCTAAAATAAACAGAAGTGGACCAAGGTGGCTACCTTGAGGAACACCTGATTCAGCAATAAATTCAGCTGACAATACGCCTCGAAATCGTATTTGATAAGATCGCTCTGTCAGATACGATTGAATCCAGCTAACAAAAAATTGTGGAAAACCCATTAACTTTAGTTTAAATAGAATTAAGTTGTGTGGCAGTTTATCAAATGCTTTACTAAAATCAGTGTAAATACAGTCGACCTGGTTACCTGAATAAAATGAATTTAAGGAAAACGTTGTAAAGTCGAGGAGATTAGACACAGTGGATTTGCCAGTAACAAATCCATGCTGACGAGTTGTTACGACCTTCCCACAGCGAATTTTCACACGATCATACACGAGCCGCTCAAAAAGTTTTGGAATCGACGAGAGTTTCGCGATAGGCCTGTAGTTGTTTATATCGTTCTTACAACCTTTTTTATAAATAGGACTTATAAAAGATTTTTTCCAAAAATGTGGGAAAAATACTTTCGCTAATTGATTTATTGAATAACATGGACAGTGGTTGACTTCGAACGGAACCACATCGTGTTAACACTGCGGCAGGAATTCCGTCAGGTCCAGCATTAAAATCCTCATCGATCAATCCAATATACTTTAAAATATCCTCTGAAGTAAAGGATATAGAATCCAACGAAACCCTGGGTGTAGAGTTCATATATTCAAAGTACTCTTCATCAGGATTGAAAGAGTCTGAACAAAACGACTCTTTAAAGAGATTGGCAAATAGACCACAAATTACGACAGGATCGTCAGTAAATCCGTCAGAGGTTTTAAATGATGAAGGGAATCCATTAAATTTTTTTTGGTGTTTATGAAACCCCAGAATTTCTTCGGATCAGACAATATTCTCAGCTTAATACTGTCTAAATAATTTTGATATAAGGTAGCTGAGCAATTTTCAAAATCCAGAAACAAACGCTTGAAGGTTTCTAGGTCATTCAAGTCTAAGCTACAGACATATTTTTTCCATGCCCTATTCCTGCTGTTGCGAAGAATCTGTAACTCCTTTGTGTACCAGGGGTAAGCACAATTTTTCGTAAATTTGAGGCTATATGGCACGGACAGAGAAAACACAGCAAAGATTTCCATATAAAAAAAATTAATTGAATCATCAAGAGTGTTATTATTAACATATTCTAAAATAGCATGAAGTTTACTTTGAAGTAAATGATTCAACTTCAAAAAGTCAGCTTTTTTAAAATCGAATTCATAAACTTTATCTATTTTACTTTATCTAGACTTTACTCTATTATCCCTGTCTGATTTGTACCATATGCTCAATGGTGGATGGTATTCATCAACAGCAGTCAAAGCATGAGGGGCCTTCTCAACAATCACATTCTTACTTTCTGTAGTTAAGACCAGGTCAAGAAGTCTTTCACGACTATTATAAATACAACTCACTTGTTGTAAGTCAGAACATATATTATCAACAAATATATGCTCTTGGCGAGTCTTCGAATTAGATGCACAAAAATATGTATCATCGTCAGAAGATTCCCATTTCAAGTCAGGCAGATTAAAATCACCTAACAATAAAATGTCGTCACTAACGTCAATTATGCTTATAACGTATTCTATGCAATCCGCAAGGCTTGCATAAACTTCTACACTGCTCTTAGGAGGAACGTATGCATTAAGAAGATATACATTAGAATTGCAATGTACAACCTTAACGCATATAAGTTCGATGTTAGCAGAGCAGGGAATAACAATAATGGAACTAACGAAGGAGTTCCTTACAGCTAATAAGACACCTCCACTGACAGTAGAAGTATTGTCAGCGTGTCTATCTCTTCTATAAACTTCAAAACTGTTATCAAACAATTCTAAGTCAGTAATGCTTCCGTTTAACCAAGTTTCAGTCAGTGCGATAATATCCTCCGAGAAATTCTGAGACATTAAAAATATGTCTCGCGTCTTAGAGCGCAATCCCCTTACATTTTGATAGTAAAGTGATAACCTATTCAGTTTTTTTGGGATTGACGAGCGGCTTGAGTCGTCCCTCTAGGCTTATTCTTAGGCTGAAACTCTGTAACGAGTATATTATCAGTCCACAAATTAGAGTTTAGTACAGTTGCAAACTCTTCAGCTGGAACTGTGAGAATAAAGGAAGCATGGGAAGGTTTATTACCTATTTTTTTGCATGAACAAAATGCATTTTGACTCAACAAGTTATTATGTTTGATAAAAGTCAATACATTTTCAACAGTTGTGTCGGGCTGAAGACGTGAAATAAATAATTTTTTTTCCTCGACACTGCCCTTAAGCTTGATAGATTTCTAGGCTCAATAGGAGTCAAAATTGAACTATTAGTCAAAGAAGGAATGTTAGAAGGTGACGAGGAAGTAACTGGAGTGTTCCTGTTCAAAAGCGGTGCTGAAGGCTGCTTGGCCTGAGAAGTAGATCCAGACGATTTTCGCTTCTTATTAGTTTTTTTATTTGTTCTCTTTCTTTTTGAGATAATATGGTCTTCTGATGAAAGGATTGTTTGTGTCCCGGAAGAAACAGTCTGTGACAAAGCAAGCGGGATATTTTCCGAATTGGAATTTTCATCATAGACGCTGGTACTGGGTGCGGCCCTAACTTCACTAAAAAATGTTACAATTTCTCGAAAATTGTTGTTTAACGAGTTAAGACTTTCCCCAAAAAGCTTAATTTTTGAATAAAGTTCATCTGGGGAAAGTGCCCTACACGAAGCACAGTACCAGCGAAGACCTGATCGCAGAGATTTTAAGTCGTCAAGGCAAGACTTGGAAATACCGGCACAAGATGCATGAAACATTTGCTCACATGGACCAGAACAGGTGAACATGGGGTTCAGAATGTTTTGGCTTTTGCAAAGTTCGTGTAAAGAACAAGCAACGATATTTTCTGCAGAAAAATAATCCATGTTTAATTTTTAAAAAATGAGCAGATGCAAAATGTGCTTTTAGGGTTATTATATTCAGGCAGTTTGTGCACAGTTTAGTAGAAACTAAAAAACAAAAACAACACTCACTGAGCTGAAGATAAACAAATCACCGCACAAAGAAGAAACTAAAACACAGTAAACATGCAAAAACAACAACACTTGTAATGTTTTTGTTTTAATTTTTATGTTGTTAAATGAAAGGACCTGCCTCAAGTTTTTGCCGGCGCACAGTGGGGTATTGAACCCTGAAAATTGTGATCAAATCACCTAGCAGACGGAGGGAATTTTTGACTTTGTGTTTTAGTTAAAATGGGTCCAAAGATGAAAAAAAATTTCTGTCCGTCCGTCCGTCTGTCTGTCTATCGACACAATTAAAGCCGTAATTTTGAAGCTATTGTAATGAAATTTGGTATTTAAGCTTGTTTCTAAAATATAAAGATTAGAATCGAAAATGAAAAAAATCGGATGAAAACCACGCCTACCTCCCATACAAAGTGACTTCATTCAAAACGGTAATATCTCTTTAAATTCCACAAAACTTCATATATCGACTTTTTTTTTTTATATAAGCTTTGACATTTAATATCCGCTTCAAGTATGAAATTCAACCAAATCGGATGAAAACCACGCCTACCTCCCATACAAAGGGACTTTATTCAAAACGGTAATATCTCTTTAAATTCCACAAAACTTCATATATCGACTTTTTATTTGTATATGAGCTTTGATATTTAATATGCGCTTCAAGTATGAAATTCAACCAAATCGAATGAAAACCACGCCTACCTCCCATATAAAGTAGCTTTATGAAAACCGTTAAATCTCTTAAAATTACTTACTTTTAGTTTTTTTTTGGTAACATATCACTTATATTTGTTGTTTCAAAAAAAAAATAGACTTCCACTGAATTCACAACTTTATGCTTACATACGAGTATGTACCTAAAAACACACATTTTATAAGCCTAGACGGGAAAAAACATTAAAAATACGAACTGGGGTAATTGATAGCAAAAAGTGTAATTACTAATACTAAGAGTCAAGCCTCTTAGTAACGAAATTTATATTTTTTAGTTAACAAACAATTAGAAAGTATAAAAAGCATCACAAAACCATTTAATATATGGAACTTTATTTTTTTTTTCCTTAATATTAATGAAATACATATGCAATACAAAAATATTGCTATTCTATTACTATTCTACGGAATAGTGATATAAACCAAAATATTTCATACTTTTACCCCTCTAATAAACAAACTGAAGCTACATCACTAACTGTTGAAGTTAATTATATTATTAAAAAAAAAAACAAAACATAAAAAAGCACTAACAAAAACAACATGAACACAGCAACGTACACACAGCACAGAGTACCTTTACCCTTCCAATAAACAAATAGTTGCTTCGCCAGTTGTTGTTAACCTTTATTAATTTATAAAAACAAAGAAAACAAAACAAATAAAAAATAACAGCAACAACAACAATAGTAACACTAACTTCATGTACACATTTCAATTTTTCGACTATTGCTTGCATATATGTTTCAATTGCATGGGCATGAAAAAAAGTTTTTCTTAAAAACCGCAGAAAACTTGCAAACTTTTTTTTTTAACTTATCACTTATATTTGTTGTAACAAAACAAAAAAAAAGAGTTTCACTGAATTGAGTGGTTTTCACAACTATATGCTTACATATATACCTAAAAACACACATTTTATAAGCCAGCACGAGAAAAAACATTAAAAATACGAACAGACACTTTTTGTACTAATATATTTCATTTGACGTTCCAAAAATACCTGAGGTAGAAGGTTCCATTGCTCAAAAAATTTTACTTATTTAATGTTTCAAGAAAAACAACTTGGAAATATAAAAATTTTTGTGTTTTTTCTATGCGCGCACCAAAAGTAAAGAAAACGTCAAATTTGCAATCGCAGTGCACGGATACCGTTGACTTTTTTTCAATTTTTCTTTCACATAGTGATGTAGAATTCTATTCTCTTTCGAACGATACCAATCATGGTTGGGTAGCTTCGATTTGATTTTTTTAATTAATCACACAAATTGGTATGAAATACCCCAATGTGCGGCGCTTAAAAACGCCACTGGCTCTAAGTAAATTATTTTTATTTAGCCGGCATAAGAATGCACTTAGGCTTGAAATATTATTTTTATTCAGCCGGCATAAAAATGCGCTTAGGCTTGAAATAAATAGATGCAGCTGATTTAAAGCTTGTAGAATTAATGATCTTTATTTTCAAATTTTTGGTGCTTATAAAGCCAAACAACGGTATTTTGAAAAAGTGCATAATTTTTAACATAAAAAGTGCGTGAGTGAAACATAAATATAAACTTAATGCGTAAGTGCGTAATGCAAAATAAATATAACAAAATATATAAACATTGAAAGTGCGCGAGTGAAATAAATAGAACATTAGCTTAGTGCGAAAGTGCGTAATGTAAATCTAATATATAACCACGGGTCATTGTGCGTGGTGAATAATAACAAACATAAATACAGTGCAACCAAATAGTTTGTGTACATTTGGTTGCTTAACTTGGTGCGCACTACACACTGCATTAACTAAACAAGTTAAACAAAGTTAATATGCAAGAATTAAACTTACACAACTTAAATGCACAATTATTATTTAATGGAATAGTTGTTATTAATGATATTAGTAAGTACAATGTAATATTTAAGTAATTACGATATTGAAACTGTTTTAATACACTCACGAATATAACAAACAAAGGCTTTTACATAACACGATAAAACACAACCGACACCAACTAATAGACGAGATCAACTCAACCTCAGTTTTGAGGCAATCCAGGGAATTTCAAATATCGCCGATGCTTTTTCCAGACAACCCCTCGAGGCTACTTGCAGCTGCGCTGTAGAACGAAGTAATCAGACGAAATGTGCATGGTACAAACGACGCATAAACGAAGTCAAGACTAGTCCGGACCAACACCCAGAGTATATTATTAAAAACGGAAAGTTGTACCGCCATTTTCCCCGAACGGTTGGCGACGAAGATAGTCCGCCATGGAAATTGTGCGTACCCAGTTATCTCAGAAACCGCGTTATGATGGAAAACCACGATGCTCCTACCGTTGGCCACTTAGGAATACGCAAAACTGTAGCCAGGGTGGCAAACAAGTATTACTGGCCTGGTATGTTTCGCAGCATAAGTCAGTACGTCAGAGGATGATGCCACTTCGGTAAGCAACAAGCGACCAACTAATAAAAGATTTGGAGTGCCCAAGGTGCTAATTACAGTCAATGGGGTTCAATTTACGAGTCGGAATTTTCAACGCTTCTTACAAGATCTCGGAGTACAGCAAAGGTACACAGCAGCATACACACCACAGGAAAACCCAACAGAGCGTATAAATAGGACCATAAAGACAATGATAGCTCAATTCATAGAAGACCAACAGAACACGTGGGACGAGCTATTCCCCGAACTAACTCTCGCGTATAACACTGCCGACTCGGAGTCCACCAGTTATAGCTCTGCGTTCATTGTTCAAGGACGAGAGCCACGTCTTCCCAGAACACTTTTCAATTAATTTACCACTGGAACCGGCCAAGAAAAGATTTCCCCTACCGAATATGCAGCACGTCTAAAAGGAGTGCTTAAAACTGCTAGTAGAAATATGTAGCAAGCCGACCAATCTCAAGCCAGACACTACAGCGTAATGCGCAGAACCTGGAAACCAGAATTGGGCCAATTGAAGTGGCTGAAAGAGCACCACCTGTCAATGCTATACACAACAACACGATACCATTCCTAAGCACATAATAAAACGCAACAACAACACATTTACTACAAATGAAAATTAGTCAGAAACAATTTAATATAACTATAATAACTATATATATATGTTTTGAGCAAAGCACCCTGTGTCAACATAAATAGTTAACCATCATTAATATATATGTGGTGTGAACAACGGTCAATACGACAAAATTAAGCAACAACAAGAACAGCATACACAAAGCCAAAGACCAAGAGCAACATGAGTACCAACAATTAGCAACATTAGATTAAGCGCCAACGGGACCGCGAGTACTTCGATGGGATACCAGGGTGACCCAGCAACACGATGCGTATGCTTCCGAAAACCACTGAGCGGTATCAACATGTCGACGAGAGCATGATTAGCACAGTATGGCAACACTAATGAGCGGTGTCAATATGTTAACGAAAACATGAGTATAACTAGATAACAGCGATGCTGCAACGATGAACAATCAGAGGTATACAATGACTTGAATGATGAGGAGACAGTCAGTTGCTGACAGACAATTAAAGCGAGTGGTTGGGCTTACTGAAGAGTTCCTGACAGACAGTCATAGCGAGCGGTTGGGCTTATTAAACACTGGCTGATGAACTATAGAAGGAAAGAGTCGATCGGACAAAGCAGTTGCTGACGAGCCGCCAAAGCGAAGATAACGAATATAGAACTTGGTAAAGAAATCTGAACAGACGTAGCAGAAAAAGCTCAGACAAAAGCTGCTGAAGGTATTTGCGGTAAGACCGTTCTGAAGAAAAGGTGACAAGAATAATAGGTGATACAATGGACACGAACATAGCTTATAGGCGCCTCGTCAGATCGCAAGGGACCACATAGCTTTTATGCGCATCGTCAGATCGCAAGGGACCACATAGCTTATAGGCGCATCGTCAGATCGCAAAGGACTACATAGCTTATAGGCGCATCGTCAGATCGCAAGGGACCACATAGCTTATAGGCGCATCGTCAGATCGCAAGGGACCACATAGGTTATAGGCGCATCGTCAGATTGCAAGGGACCACATAGCTTATAGGCGCATCGTCAAATCGCAAGGGACCACATAGCTTATAGGTGCATGGTCAGATCGCAAGGGACCACATAGATTTTAGGCGTATCGTCAGATCGCAAGGGAACACATAGCTTATAGGCGCATCGTCAGATCGCAAGGGACCACATAGCTTTTAGGCGCATCGTCAGATCGCAAGGGACCACATAGCTTATAGGCGCATCGTCAGATCGCAAGGGACCACATAGCTTATAGGCGCATCATTAGATCGCAAGGGACCACATAGCGTATAGGCGCATCGTCAGATTGCAAGGGACCACACAGCTTTTAGGCGCATCGTCATATCGCAAGAGTCCACATAGCTTATAGGCGCATCGTCAGATTGCAAGGGACATATTCTAGCCGGGGAGCACATGGTTAGGATATAAGGATCACAACGACGATTTACCAGAGTTTCCGCCAACCACCTCACCCACTTTCGAACAAGAGTCAAACGTCATCAACCTCAATCACAGCCGCATTGCTCACCACATCGCCTTAGTATTTTATAAAATATTTTAAGAAATAGAATCTAAAACATTTATAAAATATTTTAAGAAATAAAATCTAAAACATTTATAAATAAAGCCTTATTTGGAAGAACCTGTAACAAAAATTCTTATTTTGTGACGAGTTCTGGACAGGACTGAGAATACCTCAGCTATAGAGCCGGAAGACCGGCAGCTTCGTTACAGATGTAAAGGTCGCAGATATTTTTTTAAATGTCTTTGATTTATTTTAGTGGACGTTTTACCTTTAAATTGATACCAATATTCTTTATTTGGAATCAACAAATTTTTTTGATGTTCTTCTATGGGACGAAGTACTGTGCGACGTAAAAATCCCTATTGTAAGAGCGGTTTTGATGATTTCTATTTTTTATTAGAACTTCGATGTCCAAAACAAAGTGTTTCCGCTTGTATGTTTCTGAATTATTGAGTCTATAATAAATATTTTCCTACGCATATAAAAACGTAAAAAATACGTATATAAAATAATTTTGTAGTTGTACAAAAATATGCTAATATGACTCTTTTTTTTGTAGGAAACATTTTTGAAATTGGAAAATATAACCACATCAATGATTCAACCCTGCGTCATAGATATAAAAATAGGCAAGCGAACTTGGGATCCTTTAGCAACACCAAACAAGCGGTGTATTGAGGAAAAAAAATATTCATTATCCAAACGTGAGTTGGGTTTTTGTGTACCTGGATTTCAGGTTTATTCTTTAGATTCAACTAAACTCTTGAAATATGGCAAAGATTTTGGTAAAATTTTACGACCAGAGCAAATTCAGGATATATTGGAACTATTTTTTAATACAACCACCGAATTATCCTTACCTTTACTTTGGGAAGTGCTATCAAAATTATATGAAATACGCCACTGGTTTCATAACCAAAGATCGTTAAAGTTTTATGCTAGCTCAATCTTGATCGCTTACGATTGCCAGTTATTATCAGCACACAGAAATAAGGACCAGTTTGAAACATCTTTGTAAGTATTTTACATATAGTTTTGATTTATTTGTTAAAAGTATACCTTAGACCTGTTCAACAGCACTACAGGAGAGATTTTTTCAAAAAGCCATATTATGAGGTAACTCTTAAATTTTTATACATAATTTAATCACCTTTTTTTAAATTTTTAGAGACCATTTGGATATCGCATAACCGAAACTTCACATAAAGTTCGTGTCAAAATGATTGACTTTGCTCATATTTTTCCAAATGAGGAAGGATCTCTTGATAAGAATTACTTGTTTGGCTTGCAAAACCTTATAGCTATTATTGAAGACATGAGTTGTAAAATAAGCCAAAAAAACTTTTTTGAAATTGTTTATAAATAAATTTCACATCATTAAACTAAGCATTTTACCATATTGATTTTATTCGGTCATTGGAGCATGCAAAATTACACTACTTAACAGTCATCTGGCTTCAAAAGTTTTAATTATTTCCTACGACGTACTTTAAACTTATTTTAAATATCTTAACTATTTGAAATTAAGGGTTCACACCTAACTAGATTTTTGAGAAATTTTTAGATTAAATTTTCGATGTTTTTGAAACAGTTATCGCACCGGGTGATTCTTGCGTTTGACCTAATTAGAAGAAAATTTATGTGTATTTTTGTTTAAAAAATAATTATAATAAAATTTTAATTATATAATACATAGTAAAAAAATTCAATTGAAAATTTAAATTTCAGCAAACAAAATATATTTGTTATATGTAAAATAGCATAGACTAGATAATTGGTCCGTTTTGATAACACAGGAGATCTCCTCATGCCCTGCTAGGTGCTGTTATGGAACTAATATTCAATAGTAGTAGACGCTTAACGTATATCTCCTCAAGATTCCTGAGACCATAAAAAAATGGGCTACCTAGTTGCTTATGTCTCCTCCTCTTCCTCATACCTACAGAAGTTATTCGCATAGACCCCCATTCTTAGCGCATGCCTACCTAAAAGACAGTGTCCTCTTATAAAGCCTATCAGAATGGAGAGATCTTTCTTCGACTTTTCAGTGAGCTTTCTAGTGCATTTTTCAGGAAAACTAGGCCACATCTGTCTAGCTGTGTTAAAGGTGGTGCTATGACTCCACCCGAAATTAGAAATTTCTGTATCATATTGCCTTAAAGCCATCTTGCACAACGCAAGTAGCATGCTTAATGTTTCCATGTCAGGCAGCGTTACCGTCGTACGTTCTCTAGCGAGCTCATCCGCTCTACAATTTCCAGGAATGTCCCTATGCCCTGGTAGCGAGACCAGATAAATGTTGAAATCATCGGCCATTTCATTAAGGGACGAGCGACTTTAAAGGGTTGTTGGTGATGTTAGGAACACACCTCCAAGGAATTTATGATAAAATTGATGTAATTATGATTAGATTAGGGTCAATAGATACCGAAGGGCATAAGCCTATTTGATAAGATATTGAAAGAAATTATCGTAGAATGTGCTTATATCGGGGTCAGTAGATATAGAAGCAGTTTGACGTATTATTGCATGGTATAATTATACCGGGGTCAACAGATACCGAAATACATACGATTTTAATTGAAAAGATATTGTAAGATAAGATATCGTAAGAAGCTACCTAAGTTATAAATTTATTGTTAACGAGAATATAGACCAGACACTTGACCTGAGGGAACACCTTGGCCGCATCTCGCATTTGCCGCTACAGAAAGGACCAACTCATCAACGTCATCGTGTGAATCCAATGTTAACCTCAAAATAAAATTAAATTAAAGACTCAATAAAAATTATCAAATTATAAATTCTGCACGTCTACATTTTTTCCTTTATAAATTTTGTAAGGACCGCGGAATCCCGGCGAGCTTACCTCAGCTATATACCCGGAAGACCGGGAGCTTCGTAACAGAATAGAGCGAGTACTGCGTGGAGAAGCGCTGCGTGCAGTACAACATATTTTAATTCATCCGTCAAGCATATCTACAGTAATTGTCACGCTAAAAATGCTTTTCGGCAAACCTGAAAAATTCTGCAATCAATCAAAAATAGAATAAAGCACGCTCCTCCAAAAAGTTGGAAACATTTACTGCGTTTGCCGTTCACATTAAAGGCCGGTAGGCAATAATCGTGGCGTGTGGTCTACACGATGAGTTAAACAATTCCTCATTACTGCAGGACCTCATTGATAAATTGCCTCCCTACTATCAAATTATTTGGGGTACACATAAACTAAATTTGATGAAAACTAATATAAAACCTAACCGCAAGAATTTGTTAATTGGTATTGTGAAGTCGGGCTATCAGCTAGCAGTGTCAATGTGTCAAATAATGTTGCCAGAAATGATGAGAGTGACTCTGTCAATAACAAACGAAAAAAGTGTTCCTACATACACACACAGAAAGCAGAAAAAATAAATGTTGAATTTGCAGAGGAGTCTGCAACGATATTGCAAACTGCAAGCAATTTCAAGTTGCAACACGTGAACAGCTGAAATAAAATCGTCATTTTAAAACTGCAATGCACACAACGTAAGAAATGAAAATATTTTATTTAAATAAATCCTATAGTGGTGTATGGAATTACGGTCAGATCATTGACACCTTTGCGTTTATCGACGAGGGATCGTCTGTGAGCCTAATGGATGAACAGATTGTCAAAGAACTTTATTTGCAAGGCCGCCCACATCCGCTGTGTCTCAAATGGACAAACAAAATTGAAAGATTAGAGAACTCCTCCCAACAAGTTAATATAAAAATTTCCGGTGCCAATGAAAAGGAAGTAACCGTTTGCATGCGTACAGTGCGCCATGTGTCATTACTAGTGTCCGACCGAAACCGGAGTTTTGGCTGAAACCGAAACCGAATATTCGGCCATTTTATAATATTCGGCCAAATCCGAAACTGGTTATTAATATGAAAATTTTACAAATGATTTGAGAAAAGTTTTTACAAATGATTGTTTTTATTAAAAGAAAACAAAAGTACAAAACAAGTATTATTTGAATATTGAAGTTTATGATAATTAAATGAAGTTTACTTTAATAATAAATGAGATCATTTTTTATTTTAATTTTTATTTTTAGTACACACTCAAAGTAGTATGCACCTACAATGTACATTTTTTTAGAACTACAAAGCAATGTATTTCTGTTTTTCTTAAAGGTTTAGTATTATAAAAATAGAAATATGTATTTCGTTTTCTTTTCCTTTATTCCACACATCCAATTTGTTCGGAAGTTTAACTATCAATTTTTGGCTAAAGTATCTATAAAACTTTAATGGTAATTGCAATAGAGATGATAATATCGAAAATGATAAAGGGTCCACCAAATAATTTTTTTTAAAAATTCTATAAAAAAAACTACTAAATATTTTCTCAAATTTATTTTTTTATTTGAAAGTACAATCCTTCCAGTTAATAATGGAAAATAATTTCATTCAAATGGCTGCCTCGGCTGGCCATGCAGTAGCCTACACGATCGGTCCAATTTTTAAGCACATTATCGATTGTGTGCAGCTGTATTTCACCAATGGCTTCACGAATATTGTCCTTTGAAGCGTCAATTGTCTCTGGCTTGTCGGCGTAACACTTATCTTTGAGGGCACCCCACAAATTGTAGTTCAACGATGTCAAATCGCAGCTCCGAGGTGGCCAAACGACATCAGCTCTGTGGCTGATAATGCGATCTTCAAAAACAGGGCGCAAAACATCGAGTGTAGCTTCGGCTGTGTGGCACGTAGCGCCGTCCTGTTGAAACCAAATGTTGCTAGTATCCTCCTTTTCAATTTTTGTGAACAAAAATTTTTTCAACATGGCCCGATAACGATCGCCATTGAATGTAACGGTCACTCCTTGCTCATTTTCGAAGAAAAATGGCCCAATTATGCCTCTGGACCAAAATCCGCACCAAACAGTGAATCGTTTTGGGTGCAGCGGCTTTTCAATGTATGCGTGCGGGTTTTCTGTGCCCCAAATATGACAATTTTGCTTGTTTACATACCCGCCAAGATCAAAATGAGCTTCATCTGAAAAGATGATTTTTTTTTGGCAAAATCGGCATCTTCTGTAAGTCGATCGCAGGCCCACTTAGCAAAGCGAAAACGCATTGGATGGTCAGTTGGCTTCAACTCCTGAACCAATTGGACTTTGTATGGCGTCATACCAAGGTTTCTATGCAAAATTCGTCTCAATGATGTCTCCGAAATGTTCAATTGTTCAGAACGACGGTGAATTGATGTTAATGGCGCTTCACGCACACTTTCTGCCACAGCAGCAATATTCTCGGGTGTACGCACTGTTTTTGGCTTTTCACGCTTTGGTTTATCGATGAGGATGCCAGTTTCTTTCATTTTTTTCACAAGATAACGAACATACGGAGCTGACGGTGCTTCTCTTCTTCCAAAATCCAATGGTCAGTTGGCTTCAACTCCTGAACCAATTGGACTTTGTATGGCGTCATACCAAGGTTTCTATGCAAAATTCGTCTCAATGATGTCTCCGAAATGTTCAATTGTTCAGAACGACGGTGAATTGCAATTTTCGCACACATTCTGCAGCATTACCATGAATTTCAAAGTAATGTCGCAATATTTCCCAGCGCTGTTCAAGCGTATACACAACCATATTTGTTTAGCGGAAGGATAAAACTAACTATCTGTCAAATCAAACATGAGCTAAGTGTTACCATTCACGAAATAAGTACTAGTTTGAAAAAAAATCGTTAGATGGCGGACCCTTTAGTATCGAACTCATAAAATTAACCAAAAAGTTTTGCGTTAACTCGATAAATCAAATTATAGACAATTTCATTATGTTTCTTTTGTACAATGCGTTGTAAATATTTTTATTAAACCAAACTTATATTATATTATATATTTGAATTAAAGGACTGATGCAAGAAATTTTGGTATAAGTCAAGAATAGCGACAACTCTATTTTTTAATATTTTTTGTTGGATTATACGGATTTTAACCAAATCCAAATTTCAGGCCGCTGGCAATTGGTTTAGAAGTTATAGGCCTCCAAAGTTGCAAAATAGGCTAAAAATATTTTTGTTTTTTTAGTGTTCCGCGTTATGGGTATCAAAAGGTAATGCGAGTACCTATTCAACGAGGTATGTATCAAACATGAAAATCCATTCATAACTTTTTAAGATATGCCTATTATTATATTTACAATTTGTCTGGAAAACAAGTGGTTTTCCTTTTGCGAAAGCACGACACTAAAAATGTGTATATCTTCAAAAGTAAGGCATGGATTTATATTTGAATAGGTACCTTGTTGAATATGTACTTAAATTACCTTTCTTATGATAGAGTGTAGTTTTGTTAAAAAATTTAGAAAAAAAGCAAGATTTGTAGGCTATTTTTTTCAACTTTGGAGGCCTATAACTTCTAAACCAATTGCGAGGAGGCCAAAATCCATATAATCTGAAAAAAATTTCAAAATTATAGTTGTCGCTATTCTTGAAATGTTCCGAAATTTTTACTAAAAGTTTCGGCTAGTTTCAGTTATTCGGCCATATTGAGGCCGAATAGCCGAAACCAGCCGAAACTGCCAAAAAGGGCCGAAACTGGCGGTAACCGAAACTGAATATTCGGTCGGACACTAGTCACTACCCACGCAGTCATTGGACTACGAAATATTAAGTCAACAGTGTAGCTACTTGAAAAATTTGACAATTGCAACTTATAAAAATGCGGTGCCACGAATACTTCTAGGCGCCAACAATTAAAAGCTGGGTATACCTATTACCATTATAGAAGGAGGTCCAAACGAACCAGTAGCTGTTCGCACTCGTCTAGGTTGGCTAGCGTATGGTATAATAAAAAAATTATACAAATACATTTGGCTATAGTAACTACCACATCTGCGAGTGCAGTATAGAAACTCGTAACTAGTGTCCGACCAAAACCGGAATTTTGGCCGAAACCAAATATTCGGCCATTTTATAATATTCGGCCGAAACCGAAACTGGTTATTAATATGAAAATTTAAGTTTTTACAAATAAATTTTGTTTATTAAAAGGAAACAAAAGTACTTTCATACACAAAAGAAAAAATTTTATATAAAATAAGTATTATTTGAATATTGAAGTTTATAATAAATAATTAGGTTAGGCTAATCCGGATGCCTTCGTGAAGGCTCACATAGACCAATTCTGGTCCTTAGTGGTACCGGTAGCGAACAAAAGGAACCATTGCGTTTAATTGAAGTCTTTAAAGATTTGCGTTGAATTCGCAAACCTTAGGAGGGATTCCAGATATACTTTGGTTATATCTTTAAGCGACGGAAACGTCGATGAGCCTAGGTATTTTAGTCTCGATCTAAGTAGGGCGGGGCATGTGCATAGTAGGTGCTCCAGGGTCTCCACTGTGCCCGGTTCCTTGCACTTCCTGCAGTTGTCATCCGTGGTGATGCCAAACTTCCTTGCGTGGGCTGCCGTCATGCAGTGACCAGTGAGCATGCCCACTAGTGCAATCTTTGCGCGGGCGTGCTAAGATGAACAGAGTTCGTTTTTCGCATTGTGCATTGAACATGATTTTCGAGATTTTGCACGATGTCGTATCTCTCCATCTACGATTCACTGCTTGTGTGGCTCCTCTTTTGAGATTCATCCGCATAGTGCATCTCTGCCAGCCAAGACACTTTTGGACTTGATGCTAGCGGAGCGCATGGATTTGATCGCCGCTTGACTGTCAACGAAAATATTGATGTAAGAGTGTTGTGTGTCCATGCTGAGGTCTATCTCAGCAGCCTTCCTTATGGCAAATATTTCCGTCTGGAAGATACTGCAGTGGTTCGGCAGTTTATTTGGCTGCCATATATTAGGCTCTGTACAATACACAGCCGCACCTACCCCTGTAGGCATTTTGGAGCCATCTGTAAATATGTTGACCGCCTGCTGTGCCTGTTCTATACCTTTGCACCAGTCATTTGGTCCCAGAAGAGTTCGTGCTTTGGAATTGACTATCGTGGGAGGCACCATGTAGTCCGTGCTTTTAAGTAGATCCTTTCCAAAATTTTGAATGTTGCCTGCCGCCGTAAGGCGTTGTGCCGTTTTTTCGGCTATTAGTTTTGCGTGTATGTCCAGGGGGTCCATACTTAGAATAGTTTCAAGCGCTTTAGTTGAAGTTGACTTCAGTGCCCCAGTGATGCATAGCGCTGCATGCCGCTGAGTTTTCTCCAAGTGCCTGAGGAATGTTGATTTGCTCACAGCCGGCCACCACACAATAATCCCATAGAGTAGAATAGGACGCACTACCGTTACATAGACCCAGTGCATCAGAAAGGGTGAGAGACCCCAGGTACTGCCTAGCATCTTCTTGGATGTGTATAGCGCAATGGTGGATGATGTGTATAGCGCAATGGTAGATTTCTTCACCGTTTCTTCTACGTTGGTTTTCCATGACAGCTTGCTGTCCAGGACGGCTCCTAGATATTTTGTGTGAGTTTTCGGTATGGGACGTATATCGTTCAATTTTGGTGGTATCCACTGTGGTATCTTGTACCTTTTCGTGAACAGAACCAGATCCGTTTTCTCTGCGTTAATACAAAGACCGAATGAATTTGACCATCTAAGTACATCTTTGAGTGTGCTCTCCATTATGGAGCTTACTGTTGATAGACATTTCCCTACCACAATTATGCTTATGTCGTCTGCATAGGCAGTTATCCTCGGGGCTCTACCTGCGAACTTTTCGAGTAGTTCATTAACTACAAGATTCCATAGTAGTGGCGAGAGGACCCCTCCCTGGGGTGTCCCACTGCGAGCTTCCCTTACCATGGATTTAGTGCCCCACTCAGCCCGCACCTTTCTGAAGCTTAGCAACTTATCTAACCATAGGTTTATTGCCGGTGGTGCCTCTATTGCGCGTAATCCACTAAGGATTGCGGTGGTTGATACATTGTTGAATGCACCTGAGATGTCTAAAAACTCCCCGAGTGCGTATTCCTTGTGGTGGAGGGCTTTTTCTAGGGTTACTACTAGGGAATTTAGTGCCGTTTCAACCGATTTCCCTTTCGTGTATGCGTGCTAGTTGGTTGATAACTGGATTGAATTGTTTCTTAGGTGCAAGTCAATCAGTTTCTCGAGCGTTTTGAGTACAAAGGAGGTCAGACTTATTGGCCTGTAATCTCTCGGATAGAGATAGCTGCTCTTACCTGCTTTCGGTAAGAATACAACCCTCGCTGATCTCCAAGCCACAGGTAAATAGTTTAGCCTGATGCATCCGTTAAATATATTCTTTAGCCATGGGACGACTCGCGAATCGGCCGTTTGCTGCATGGCAGGAATTATACCGTCTGGTCCCGGATATTTGTATCCCGAGAACAAGCTTATAGCCCATACGATTCCGTCCGACGTTATTAAGTCGCGTGGAACCTGTAGCGGGGTTGTCCTGTGTCCTCGTATTATAGCAGTGTTTGGAGCTTCGGTACAGCCAGGAAAATGCGCTTTTAAAAGCACCTGGAGGGATTCCTGACTGCTCTCCGTCCACTGGCCATTGTCTTTGCGTAGCTGACTCTGAATGGAGGGCTGCTGTGAGAGTAGCTTCCAGAGCCTTGCTGTGTCCGTAGTCTTTTCTATGCTTGAGCAGAAGTTCTTCCAAGAGTGTCTTTTTGCTCTGCGTGCGTTTGTTTTAAAATTTTTGAGCCTACATTTGTATTCCCCCCAAATTTCCTCTTGGTCAGCTATTTTAGCTAGTTTAAAGAAATCTTTTAAGTTGCGTCTTTGCTCTGTAAGATCCGGACTCCACCATGGTGGTCTGATCTTACGCTTTGTTCGCGTGGGCTTACAAGAGGCATGATAGGCCTTGAGAAGATGGGCCGAGAGAATCTTCAGGGACCTTTCAATGGCCTCTTCCGTATTAATTTGTTTGGAAGCTGGTAGTTTGGTCTCAATGATGCTTCTGAAGCGGTTCCAATTAGTGTTTCTTTGGTTTCTAAATATCTTTTGAGCTGGAGTATAATTAAAGCTTATACTGAAGCTAATACAATTGTGGTCTGAGAAGGAGGGCTGTGCTAGCATCCTCCAATTTGTGACCAGAGTGTTGCTGTCGGAGGATATCGTTAGATCTAACACGTTCGACGAGGTGGGGCCTACATAAGTGGGTTCCTCGCCGATGTTAGCTGCACTGAGTTTATGTTGTAAAATAAAGTTAAGTAGAGACTCACTTCGATCATTGATGTCTGGGTTAGCCCAAACTGGGTGGTGTGCATTGGTATCTGCTCCGATGGCAACAGCTTGATTCTTCCCGCCGGCGATTGCTACCATTCTTTGTAGCTCGTCTGGTGGTGCGTTGTCGTCATGCGCTATGTAGCATGAGGTGACCAGGATCTGCTCGTCCGCGTCGCCCTCTAGCGCCACGACAGTGAGATCGTCAGTGCTGTAATGAGACATAAGATAATTATAGATGCCTTTCCTTATAAGGATGGCTGTTCTTGTTCTACTTACTGTTGTTGCGAAAAACGTATTGAAGTTTTGTGACTTTAGGCCAGATACCACGTTGCCCGAGGCAATCCACGGCTCCTGTACTAAAGCCACATCGTAGCCTCTTTCCTTCAATACGAGAAGTAGTTCTGCTCTGGCGGTTTTGCTTTTGTGCAGGTTTATCTGAAGGACCTTCAACTGCATCAGGCTGAAGGTTCCTTTACGGGGTCAACTTTTGTGAGCGTGTCTCCGTCACCCGCATCTTCTAGACTGAGTCCTTGTTCAGCGTCGTTCACGGCTAATAGGCCGAGATCTTTTTCCACCTCTCCAGACTGTAGTGTGTTGCTGTTCTTGTCCTTGGGGTGGCGCTTTTTGAGGTGCAGATAACCACATACCAACGCCCGACGCCATCTTCCCGTAAAGCGCGTAGAGGATATCCTCTGCCTCCTTGTTGATTTGGAGGATGTAGTGTTGTCCCCCGCTACTACCAGGTAGCGGATCAGCAACTTTCAACACCCTCCAGTCAGCTATTGGCACGTCCGGATTTTGTTTTTCGAGAAGCTTCAGTGCGGACTCCTGTGGCACTACTCTTGGGAAGAGTATCTTTGCTTTTGGTAGGGACGGGATACTAGACCTGTCCACTACTTCCAGTTGGGCTCCCTCTCATAGGTATTGAAGTGTCGGGGTTACTGCTTTCACCCTGTGCAGAGTTGGATCATCGTTGCACTTCAGGATCTTAACCCTATTGAGCCAGCCCGCTCCATCGAAGGTGAGAATCGGAGCGTCAGGTTGGGCTTCCAACCTCGTGAACATCACCTCGAGAAGCTTCATCTCTACGGATTTCCATCTCTCGATCAGTGCTACGATCAGATGTCGTTTAGTCACGTCTCTGGCCTTGGTTCTTATCTCCTGTTAAGGCTGCGGGATTGTATTTATGATCGGTTTCTGCTTCTGTCGTTTGCTTGCTGGAGCTCCGAATTTCACACTTTCCACCGATCTTTGGCGTTTTTGATCAGCCTGCTCTTCTACTTTGTTCGCAAACTGCGAAGTCGTAGGTGCAAAGCTTGGTCTGTTCGCGAAGTGTATGTGACCCTCTTCCACCTTTAGCTTAGCCCAGGCGAGCAACTCCTTTTCTTTGGAAGAGTGATCAATCTTGCCTGACAGCCGGCTGCAGATTTTAAGGGCCGCTTTGTAATTGGCCTTGGCCTTCATCCCCTCCTTAGACTTGGTGTTGGGCCCTTCCTTGCGAGAGGAGCTGGAACCCGCTGACTTATCCGGAGAGAGGAGAAGCTTGTCCTCAACTGAGTTTGCGCTTTCGTGGTCCGAGCTGCATTGACTCTGGCACCCCTGCGCAGTAGCGTACATGTTTTGACAGTAGTTGTCTTTATGTCCGGGCCTGCTCCCGCCCCGGCGAAATTTTTGGCAGTAGCTTTGCAACCGCTATGGCCTGCTCCAACCATAGGGGAGGTGTGACCGCTGGCGGCACGCAGTGAGGATTGCTCCTCACTGTGTCCGCCGGCGGCCGCTGGTGTTTTTTGTTCGTTTTTGTAGTATTTTCTTCCATAAAATTCCCACCAGTGTAGGACAAAGGAAGGTCCACCCCCACAGAGGTCCCTGTGCGCGGGTAAGGCTGGATAGTATTGGAGGGCGCCTGGTATCTGGTACGCTCCGTTTGAGACTGGACTATATTTAATCTTAGCAGTATTAGCATTATTAGCATTATTAGCATTATTAGCATTATTAGCATTATTAGCATTATTAGCATTATTAGCGTTATTAGCATAATAAGCATAATTAGCATAATTAGCGTTATTAGCATTATTAGCAGAATTAGTAGTATTAGCATTATTATCATTATTATCACATTTGTTGTTGTATTTTTGCTTTACTTTAGTCTGTATGCTTATGTTATTATGTATAGAGTCCAACAGCCTGCTGGAAGTCTTCCTCTAACAAAGCATGTTTACTCCACTAACAAGCAGGCTGTTGGACTCCATAAATAATAACATAAGCATAAAGACTAAAGTAAAGCAAAAATACAACAACAAATGTGAATATATGAAATTTGAGAAAAACTGAGAAATTGACACTTCAAATCTCATCGCCTCTGTGGTGCAGTGCGTTAATGCGCGCTTGCACGGGTATCACAAAGATTTCTGATGAAGCCTTTAGCACGGCCGAAATTGCAATAAAATCAGCTAGTGATTTTTTCCTTTTCATATTGAAAAAACTTTGTTGTTGTTTCTTTGGAAAGATTCGTTAGAACAATTAATTGTTCTTACTTTGACCTTAAGCTCAATAAACGATTTTAAACTATCAAACAACTAGAATTTGTATTTAAAATCAAGTATGATTTAAACTATCAAACATTTCGAATTTGTATTTAAATCATATAAAATCAACATAATAAATAACAAGTTCATTTAGGAAAAAACTTTAATTAATCAAAATGTTTTTCGTTAACACGATAAATTAAATTTTAGACGGATTATTAATTTTTGTTTTATACAATACGTTGTTAATATTTTTATTACACCAAACTTATATATTTGTATTAAATGACTGATGCAAGAAATTTTTACCAAAAAGGGCCGAAACTGGCCGAAACTGACCATAACCGAAACCGAATATTCGGTCGTACACATGAAAAATTGTAAATACTATTGAAACTTTGAATGAAATAAACTTACTACTTGTAACAAATTACAAGAAATTATTAAATTACATAATTCAATCGAAAATATAGGTGTCGTCCCATCGAAAAACAATTTGATTGGAGCCGAACATAAACGAGCATTAAAAATACGAAATCGCTATTCAAAACAGCGGTCGGATCGTCATTTTGAGACAGGGCTCTTATGGCGATTCGATAATTTCAATATATCTGATTGTTATCAGATGGTAAAAAATTGGCTATTGTGCTTAGAAAGAAAACTAAACGCGGAGCCACAGCAACGTGGAATTTTTAAATAAACTATTTCGAATTATTTGAAAAAAGGATATGTGCGTAAACTAAACGCTGAAGAGCTGCATGAAACTTCTGGCCGAAATATTTGGTACTTACCAATTTTAGTTGTTTATAATACAAATAAGCCTGGAAAAACGCGTATCGTGTGGGACGCAGCCGCAAGATCGCATAGCACATCTTTAAACTCTTTGCTGATAAAAGGACCAGATATCTTGGTATCGCTGCCAGCAGTCTTATTCAGGTTTCGACAAAAGACTGTCGCTGTTTGTGGAGACATCGAGGAGATGTTCCACCAAGTGGTGATCCGAAGAGAAAACAAAGATATACAACGTTTTTTATGGCGTGACTGCAGCGAGACAGAACTGGATGTCTACGTCATGAATGTTTTACCCTTTGGACTATCATGTGCACCTTGCATGTCGCAATGCATTAAGAATTTGAACGCAATGAAATTCAAAGCTAAGTTTCCACAAGCGGCACATGCAATATTACAGAACCATTACGTGGACGATTTCTTGGATTCTGTTGATACCGGTTAAAAAAGACTTAAAGCTGAATGTATGTGCCGTTTTTCTTAATGAAAAAACGGCGGTGCGTAAATTTTTACGCACTGCAGCTTACGTCGTGCGCATTATTACAAACCTTAAAATGAAAGTTCAGAAAGAATCGATGCAATTAGGTGAACTCACACAAAGTGAAGTACAGAGTGCTGAGGTAATTGTGAACCTCTGCACACAGAGTGAGGCTTTTAGAGAAGAAATTTCTTGTTTAAGATGAAATAAACACACAAAATCTAGAACTTTATATAAATTATCCCCGTATTTAGATCAAAATGGAATGTTGCGTGTCAATGAAAGAATTAGCGAAGCCAATGTGCCATGGGAGCGGAAGCGACCTGTTATTCTTCCGAAAGACAGCTATGTAACCAAGCTAACTATTATGCATCATCACATAAACAACGAAACAGCTTCAAAACAGTCGTACGAAGTTGTTAAATGTGCAAAATCAAAAAAGCTACGCCACAACATCCTCAAATGGCTAAGCTACAGCGAGCGCAACTTTCAGCATATGTTGCACCATTCTCATTTATAGGACTCGATTTCTTTGGAGCAATAATGGTTATAGTCAATCGTAACCATGAGAAAAGGTACGGTGCATTATTTACGTGCCTTACCGTAAGGGCAATCCACGTCGAAGTCGTGAATTCGGTTAACACAAGCTCCTGCATAAAAGCCATAAGGAATTTAACTGCACGACGTGGGACACCTATAGAGTTAGGCACTTTGTCGGTGCCGAAAGAGAGCTATGAGAAGCAATCGAGGAAGTAGACAAAAACGAGCTAGTTTGAAGTTTTAAAACAGCAACAACAAAGTGGAGCTTTAACCCTCCAGCGGCACACCATATGGGAGGGGCCTGGGAACGCCTTGTGCGTTCTATTAAAGTTGTTCTCTACTCCATACTGCCAACTCGCCGACCAAGTGACAAACTGCTTCAAAGCATGATGGCAGAAGTCGAAAACTGTGAATTCGCGTCCGCTGACGTACGTCTCTCTAGACGAAGATACTCAAGAGTCTCTCACTCCGAATATTCTGCTGCTAGGATGTTGGAATGGTATGAAACCACTGTCGACATGCAGCGACAACGCTGCCGTGCTTAAGCACAGATGGTTAGGTTTACAACAATACGCTCAACGATTTTGTCAGAGATGGGTAGCAGCCATTGACATACAGGTCAAAATTGTTTCAAAAGGTCAAACCACTGAGTGTGGACAATTTGGTAATTGTGGTTGACCCCTGTGGCCCTGCAACGTTTAGCCAAGAGGAAAAATTATTGCGACAAGATTAGCGAAAGATGGTCAGGTACGCAGTGCAAAGGTTTTGACTATTAATGGAGTGCTTGAACGACCCGCATAGAAGCTAGCAATTTTGGACATGACGCAACAAAAGCAGTAGGACTTCGAGCAAACTCTTGTCATGCTGGGGGGGGCGGAATGTTAGCGCCACTGCTCAAAATCTACACATTTTTCTTCGTAACCATTTAATCTTATACAATTTTCAATAATTTCACTTCGCGCTTTTCGAATGTCAAGTAAACGAGAAGACGAGCAAAAATGGTTGGCGGAAGTAAAGCATTGAATAAAAGTAGAAGACTTCCTCTGGAACTCTCTTTTTATCAAAATCTCGTTTGCTGGACGTGCGTAATTGCTATCTAATTTTATTCTGGTTTCCATACCACAAAGAATGTATTATTCATCTGAAGTATTTAACTAAAATTTATAAAAATCTAATATTTAAAATAGGAATTTTAACTGTACGTATATATTTCGACTAATTTGAGCAAACAATAAAAATTTTTCTTTCCAACATCAGGCAGCTTTAAAATCCCATGGTTTTCAGAATACACGAGGCAAATTTCCTCCGCAACGCCAACTAACTAACTTTTGTTTCCTACAATGATAATATTGATAATAATGATAATTATGGTAATAATGATAATAATGATAATAATGGTAATAATGATAATAATGATAATAATGGTAATAATGATAATAATGATAATAGTAATAGCAATGTTAACAATAATAATGATAACAATGTTAACAATAATAATGATAATAATGTTAACAATAATAATGATAATAATGGTTATAATGATAATAATGATAATTTTGATAATAATGATAATAATGATAATAATGATAGTAATAATAATAATGATAATAATGATAATAATGTAAATAATGATAATAATGATAATAATGATAATAATGATAATAATGATAATAATGATAATAATGATAATAATGATAATAATGATTGTTGCATATTAACATATATATAGCGATTGATAAATGACTTCCTTTTATAATATCCGAATACTTTTCGCATTCATTGTTAACTTTTTTTTTCTTCTTATTTCATTGCTAATCTTAATACCGTATTAAACTAAACTATGAATATATTTTTGTATTTAGACATTTACCAAAAAAGCTCGTATGAGATTACTGTGCTGCTGAATGAAAGTGATTCAATTGTGCAAGACATGAATTGTAGAGCTTGGACAAACGAGTCAGTGCGCGCTAAGCCTTAGAACGTTAAAGTCAAATAAATATTTTTATTAAATATTAAGCGTTTTTATTTAAAGTTGTTAAGGACAGAACAAGGTTATATTTCAAGGGCGAAAAAACTCTTTCGTTCGAACATTTGGTGCCGAAACCCGGGATATTGGTCCCAAAATAGAATATATAAATCAAAAAGATTTATGAATGCTTCATTGAAGGCTTTTGTGAAATATAAATTTTGTTCACAAGAAAAACGACTAAGCGAAAGACTAAAAGGCGCATCCGATTCAGTGCAGACAAAAAAAAAACTTTGTACAAAAACAACCGAGTTAAAGCTTCGACGTGCTCACATTCGCAGAACTGCAACTTAGCTGATCATAAACATAGCTTTTAAACTACGTGGTGAAATAGTCGTTCGTCAACTGTCATCGAATCTATTGTGAATAAAAGCTGCGCCACAAAAGAAAGCTTTAATTTGACAAGTTCATTAAAATTAGAGCATTGACTGAGGATAAGGTCTTGTTTAATACGTTTTTTTATAATTTATAAAACAAATCAAGAAAATGATATCAGACGATGATCGAGATGAATATCCTGCTGAAACTGAGGCAGCAGCACCAAAGGGCAGTCAACTGCTGATGGAGTTGAAATCGTTAAGAGCGTCAACAAAAGGCAGCACAACTCGCATAAGGAAGCTCGTTGCAAAAAAGGGAGATAGTTTGCCACCCGAAGAAGTGGAATGCAGACTCGGGATCTTAGAATCCTATTTCAAACAAATTCTTAGTGTGCAAGCAAGCATCGACAAAATCTGTCCAGAAGCCGACAAGCCAGCAAATGCTGTTTTTATAGGCGAGGTCGAAGAAGTTTACGTTGCTGCAAAGTCGAGTATGATGGCGTTGATGCCGAAGCGACGTGCATCAGTAGCTGATATTAGCATGGCAAACAATACATCGTTTGCAATACCAAAGTCGCTTTTATGTCGTGATATAAAGCTGCCAAAAGTTGATGGAAAATATGCAGACTTTCCAAAGTTTATAGCATTATTCAACAATATGGTGCACAACGATTTGTCGTTGGACAACTGCGAGCGATTTTTGATTCTCAAAGACAGTTTAGGCTCAAAACCACTGTCAGCAATTGCTGATTTTGACGAAACGGATGAGAATTACCCAAAAGCATTGGAGCGTCTTAAACAGTGCTTCAATAAAAAAGCTCTTATGTTCGAGGAGCATATTACATCACTGTTTGAAATGCAAAAGGCAGTTAAAGGTTCTGCTACGCTTTTAAGAAACATAATCAATACTACAAACGCTCGACTGAGTGCAATGTTATCGCTTGGCAGTTATCAAGATATTGCGAACGCTCTTGTGATATTTCTAGTAATGGAAAGGTTGGACCCCGAGTCACAAGCAAAATGGGAAGAAACAGTTGATTTTATCAAATTATCTTCTTGGGAAGAATGCTCACAAGTACTGTCCAGGAGGTGTCAAATATTAGAAGCACGCAAAACAAAATCAGAGCGCGTCGATCTCAAGGAGGGTGCAGTTAAAGGTGTTTACAAAGAATCCAAGCCAAAATCTACTTCGTGGAATCGAAGCAAAGTATCCTCGCTGACAATAAAGCAGTCCAGTTGTAGTTTTTGCAAAGAAGTTGGGCACAATGTGTCGGGTTGCTCAAAATTTGCACGCTTAAGTCCAAAAGAGCGGTACTCAGCCACACGCGCTGCAAAATTGTGCATATTATGTTTAAAAATAGGGCACTGGTTTAAGCAATGTCGAGCTGCAAAGTGCGTCACTTGTAATAGATTCCATCATGTTCTGCTACATAGGCCAGAAAATGCAGCATTGACTGTAAGTGAACCCGCTGATGTAACCATTAGCGAGGTTGACCCAAACCAAAACAGGATTGTTTTGCATACCAGCGTAAGTGCAAGCGCAGTGCAGGAAGTCTTTTTGGAAACAGTCGTTATTTTAGTGAAAGACGTTTATGGCCATTACAATCAGGCGCGTGCAATTCTGGATTCAGCGTCACAAATAAATGTCATGTGCGATTATATGGCGCAGGTATTGAGGTTACCTAGAGCATCGTGTGCACTTAATGTAAATGGCATTAATATAAACAGCAGAAATATTACGAAAAAAGTGCGCACAATAATTAAATCACGTCTCAATGATTTTCAAATGGATTTAGAATTTTATGTTCTGCCTAAAATAACAGGGAAAAAACCTGACAAGTTCGTTGATGTAGCAAGGTGGAACATTCCAAAAAACATTGAATTGGCTGATCCACATTTTAATAAACCATCTCGAGTCGATTTGCTGCTTGGCGCAGAAGTGTTCTTGGAATTGCTTTGTATTGGTCAAATCAAGCTAAAAGATGAGCAGCCGCGCTTGCAAAAAACTGTACTCGGCTGGGTTGTATCCGGTGCAACAAAAGAACAAGAAAGTAATCGCTTAAGCGCTCAAAGCCTTGCAGTAGATATGAGGTTAGCAGATAACAAAGACTAAACTTAGCAGTTTAGTAGAGCGGTTCTGGGATATGGAGCAGATTCCGAGGCAGAATATTTTTTTAACTGACGAAGAAGCAGAATGTGAAAAAATATTTGTAGAAAGCGTTTGCAGAGATAATAACGGCCAGTTTAGAGTAAAGATTCCGTTTAAAGCAGATGTGAACAAATTAGGGAATTCTTTTAACACAGCTGAACGACATTTTCTAGCTCAAGAATGGCGCCTCAACAGAGATACTGCACTAAAAAGACATTAAGTTGACTTCATCGACGAGTATATCAGACTGGGACACATGAAGAAAGTAGAAGCAGCTGAATTAAGCAAGCTCAAGTATTTTTCACCGCATCAACATGTGTTGCGTCCGGATTCCACTAGCACAAAACTTCGTGTTGTCTTCGATTGCAGCTGTAAGACAAGCAGTGGCTTGTCGCTCAACGATGTAATGATGAAAGGCCCAATTGTGCAAGATGACTTGCTTTCTATCATTTTACGTTTTCGAACCTACAAGTTTGCACTCACAGCTGATGTAACAAAAATGTATCGTCAGGTATGGGTTGTCGAAGAAGATGCAAATTATCAAGCAATTTTATGGAGACCATCTAGTGAGGAAGAGCTGGAAATATATCGGCTGTTGACAGTCACTTATGAGACTACCGCAGCGCCATATTTAGCTACGCGTTGTTTAAAAAAGCTTGGTGAAGATAACTTACAAAAATATTCTGTGGGTGCTAAGAAGGTGCTAGCTGATTTTTATATCGATGATTTGATTAGTGGAGCCAATACGGAAGAAGGTCTTTTCGAAATGTATTCAGAAATATCCGATCTGACGAATTCGGCGCACTTTACATTGAGCAAGTGGCATTCAAATAATGTTAATTTTCTACAAAGGGTACCAGAAGCTAAAAAAGAAAAGCCTTTGCGTGTGAATGACGCGGAAATAATAAAGACGCTTGGTATAATATGGGAGCCGACATCGGATATATTCCACTACGTTTGGCCAGATATATCAAGTACGAAAATGGTTACCAAAAGAATTGTTTAGCAGAGATGTCTGCACTGTTTGATCCATTAGGCCTGGTCAACCCAATTGTTGTGAAGGCAAAAATTTTTATGCAAGATTTGTGGATCACGAAAGTAGCATGGGACGAATCGCTTCCAAATTATCTCCACAGTTATTGGGTAGAATTTCGTAACAAGCTGAAAAAAGTTCTAGAAGTCAAAGTGCCGCGCTACATTTTATGTGAAAAGCGTTGGGCAAGCGTAGAAATGCATGGATTTGCTGATGCTTCGGAGCGGGCGTATGGATGCTGTGTCTACATTCGATGTATCGATGAGGATGATGGTGTCACCGTTAATCTTTGGTGTGCAAAATCAAAAGTCGCTCCACTAAAAACTAAATCATTGCCAAGGTTGGAGCTCATGGCCACACACTTGTTTGCTACATTGGTAGAGAAGACCCAGAAGAATATTCCAGTTCACATTGACACGCTTTATCTGTGGAGCGACTCCGAAATTGTTTTAGAATGGTTGAACGCGCACCCATCAAACTGGAATACATTTGTAGCCAACAGGGTGGCTTCAATACAGGAAGTAACAAAATCTGCGATCTGGAGACATGTACCGTCACAGCTTAACCCAGCAGATGTGATTTCAAGAGGTTCGTACGCAGAAGATTAAATGGATTCCTTCTGGTTCACTGGTCCACCATTCTTGATGAAGCGATTAGATGAATGGGCAGTAAATAAAAAGCGCAGCAAGCCAGCAGAGGTTGACGAAGAGAAACGTAGGTGCGCTTCTATAATCATCGCTGCATCCAAGCAAAACCACTTCGTTCAATCGTTCGAGGGGCGAAGTGAGTTTCAGCGAACGCAAAAGAGACTTGCATTTTTGCTCTGCGTAGCACGGCGTATAAAAGGAGTGCACGGGAAGCTACCGAGTCTTTCGGCAGCACTGCTAGATGAGGCTTTGATTCGTATGGCATATTGCTTGCAGCAACATTTTTTCGAAGCAGAATATCGTATTTTAAATCAAACAGGCGAGGTTCTCGCGTCAAGTAAATTAAAAGACTTAAGTGCATTTATTGAGAGCTGCTATGGCGTGGACATTTTGAGAGTGGGAGGTCGCCTGAAGAATTCAGATCTTCCATATGACGAAAAGCACCCTATACTACTGCCTGGAGATAGCAGTTTTGTACGCAGTTATGTGCGTTACGTGCATGAGTCAAACATGCACGTGGGACCTCAAGCATTGATGGCAATTCTTCGACAACGGTTCTGGATCATACATGCAAGGAAGATGGTAAGATCTGTTACAGCAAAATGTGTGCGCTGCTTTCGATGTCGCCCACGTTTGGAAAAGCAAATAATGGGGAATCTGCCCACTGAAAGAGTTACCATTGCAAAGCCGTTTACGACATCTGGGGTGGACTTTTGTGGTCCGGTAATGACGACGTTTCAGCAGAGAGGAATGAAGGTAATAAAAAGTTATATTGCAGTTTTTATTTGTTTTTCAACAAAGGCCGTGCATATAAAAGTGGTGTCCGATCTCTCGACGAAGGCTTTTCTGGCTGCGCTCAAACGGTTTATTGCCCGGCGAGGTCTATGTGCGAAACTTTACTGCGACAACGGCACAAACTTTGTAGGTGCTCGGCGTGAATTAGAGAAGTTGAAGGAATCTTTTTATGATCAACAAACACAAGGCCAAATTCCACAATTCTGTGTAGCAAATAACATAGATTTTTCTCACATACCACCGCGCTCCCCACACTTTGAAGGCCTGTGGGAGGTGGCAGTAAAATCCGCGAAATACCATTTGACTCGAATTTTAGGCGAGTCGTATTTAACATTTGAGGAGCTCAGTACGGTGGTAGCAGAGATCGAAGACATATTGATTTCGCCCCCATTAATGGCAATGTCAAATGACCCGAACGACGAAGCAGCTATTACGCCAGCTCATTTTTTGACTGGTGGACCACTAATTAGCATTTCAGAGCCCACTATCGAAAGCGAGAATATTCCGCTCCTCAACCGCTGGATGAGAATCGCTGCTATTCAGCAGCATTTTTGGAGAAGATGGTCGTCTGAGTACCTTCACGAGCTACAACGAAAATCAAAGTGGACTAATAAGACGCGCAACGTGATTGAGGGTGACTTGGTTTTGGTCTCGGAAGAAAATTTACCGCCAAAGCAAAGGCTTTTGGGAAGAGTGGTTAAAACTATAGCAGACAAATCGAACTGCGTGCGCGTGATTGACATAAAGACAAAAAATGGATGCTTAAGACGAGCTGTACACAAAGTGGCTAAAATTCCAATTGCTGACGGAAATTAGTTGATGCGTTGGCTGACACATCAAGGGCGCCGGCATGTTGCATATTAACATATATATAGCGATTGATAAATGACTTCCTTTTATAATATCCGAATACTTTTCGCATTCATTGTTAACTTTTTTTTTCTTCTTATTTCATTGCTAATCTTAATACCGTTTTAAACTGAACTATGAATATATTTTTGTATTTAGACATTTACCAAAAAAGCTCGTATGAGATTACTGTGCTGCTGAATGAGAGTGATTCAATTGTGCAAGACATGAATTGTAGAGCTTGGACAAACGAGTCAGTGCGCGCTAAGCCTTAGAACGCTAAAGTCAAAAAAACATTTTTATTAAATATTAGGCGTTTTTGTTTAAAGTTGTTAAGGACAGAACAAGGTTATATTTCAAGGGCGAAAAAACTCTTTCGTTCGAACAATGATAATAATGATAATAATGATAATAATGATAATAATGATAATAATGATAATAATGATAATAATGATAATAATGATAATAATGATAATAATGATAATAATGATAATAATGATAATAATGATAATAATGATAATAATGATAATAATGATAATAATGATAATAATGATAATAATGATAATAATGATAATAATGATAATAATGATAATAATGATAATAATGATAATAATGATAATAATGATAATAATGATAATAATGATAATAATGATAATAATGATAATAATGATAATAATGATAATAATGATAATGAAAAAAATGATAATAATGATAATAATGATAATAATGATAATAATGATAATAATGATAATAATGATAATAATGATAATAATGATAATAATGATAATAATGATAATAATGATAATAATGATAATAATGATAATAATGATAATAATGATAATAATGATAATAATGATAATAATGATAATAATGATAATAATGATAATAATGATAATAATGATAATAATGATAATAATGATAATAATGATAATAATGATAATAATGATAATAATGATAATAATGATAATAATGATAATAATGATAATAATGATAATAATGATAATAATGATAATAATGATAATAATGATAATAATGATATTAACGATAATAATGATAATAATGATAATAATGATAATAATGATAATGATAACAATTATATTAATGATAATAATGATAATAATGATAATAATGATAATAATGATAATGATAAAAATGGTAATAATGATAATAATGATAATAATGGTAATAATGATAATAATCAGCCCTATTATGAATAATTATTCACGCGGAATCGGAAAAGCTAGTTTTAATTTTTAAGATAAGGCTCAAGAATATTTTGGAAATGTTTAATGCAAATTTGTTCATCAACGGCTTATCAATAAATTTGCATCAAAAATTATCAAAATGTTCTTGAGCTTTATCTTAAAAATTAAAACTCCCTTTTCTGATTCCGCGTGAAAAATTATTCATAATAGGGCTGAATGATAATAATGATAATAATGATAATAATGATAATGATAATAATGATAATAATGATAATAATGATAATAATGATAATAATGATAATAATGATAATAATGACAATAATGATAATAATGATAATAATGATAATAATGATAATAATGATAATAATGATAATAATGATAATAATGATAATAATGATAATAATGATAATAATGATAATAATGATAATAATGATAATAATGATAATAATGATAATAATGATAATAATG